>CM019711.1:28766193-29103693 GCA_009760885.1 Achatina immaculata
TACTTTCTCTCTCTTTCTTTTTTTATTTCTTGATCTCTTTCTGTTTTTCTTTATCTCTCTCTTTCTCTCTCTCTCTCTCTTTTATGTAATTAAACACATAGGATGTGTATTCAAAAATATTTAAAAAAACACACACAAGACACACCATAATTGTACATTCCATTCTACCAACTCACAGACAGCTTTAAGTCATTTTAGACCAGGTAATGAAGGCGCGTGCCAACAACAGCCAGGTAAAGGTTTAAGCACGGCTCCAGTAATCGAATGTTTTACCTGTGACTGGAATCGATTCCGCATCCGATCACGCGCCCCCCTTGTGTATCGATCAGCTAGGCACATCTTCTCCCTCCAGACTTCATTTCAGAAGCCAAAACACACTCACCGGGGGTGGGGGGAGGGGGGTGGAATGTGCTCTCGCCACACACAAGCGCTCACGCTTGCTTCCGCGCCTGGACCTGTTTACAGTACGTGCCCATCACAAACCGTGCTCGTTCGTCCCTTGGCAATCCGGACTACTCGTTTTTTGTTTATGTTAAGGAGGGGGTGTTTGAGTTATTTTTACATACACCCCCCCCACCCCGGGGGAGGGAGGGGCAGGCGAACAAAAGCTGGTTCAGATCTTGAACAAACAACAGACACTGGGAAATGGAAGAAACAGTGGTTTATAGACATGGATAAACAGTGTAAAACAGAGGGGCTGAAAGATAAAACAGGGCGCAGGCATGAGAGAGGAGGATGGATAGATGAAGGGATGGAAAAAGTGAAGCGGGGTAGAAGTAGGAGCGGTCGAGTTTTTTTTTTGGACATATAGATAGGCAGAGAGGTAGACTGACAGACAGACATACATAGAAGTAGACGGACATAGAGTTGAACGGACATATAGATATACATAGAGGTAGACGGACGTATAAGATATACATAGAGGTAGACGGACATAGAGTTGAACGGACATATAGATATACATAGAGGTAGACGGACATATAAGATATACATAGAGGTAGACGGACATAGAGTTGAACGGACATATAGATATACATAGAGGTAGACGGACGTATAAGATATACATAGAGGTAGACGGACGTATAAGATATACATAGAGGTAGACGGACATAGAGTTGAACGGACATATAGATATACATAGAGGTAGACGGACGTATAAGATATACATAGAGGTAGACGGACATAGAGTTGAACGGACATATAGATATACATAGAGGTAGACGGACATAGAGTTGAACGGACATATAGATATACATAGAGGTAGACGGACGTATAAGATATACATAGAGGTAGACGGACATAGAGTTGAACGGACATATAGATATACATAGAGGTAGACGGACGTATAAGATATACATAGAGGTAGACGGACATATAGTTGAACGGACATATAGATATACATAGAGGTAGACGGACGTATAAGATATACATAGAGGTAGACGGACATATAGTTGAACGGACATATAGATATACATAGAGGTAGACGGACGTATAAGATATACATAGAGGTAGACGGACATATAGTTGAACGGACATATAGATATACATAGAGGTAGACGGACGTATAAGATATACATAGAGGTAGACGGACATATAGTTGAACGGACATATAGATATACATAGAGGTAGACGGACGTATAAGATATACATAGAGGTAGACGGACATATAGTTGAACGGACATATAGATATACATAGAGGTAGACGGACACAGAGTTGAACGGACATATAGATATACATAGAGGTAGACGGACGTATAAGATATACATAGAGGTAGACGGGCATATAGTTGAACGGACATATAGATATACATAGAGGTAGACGGACACAGAGTTGAACGGACATATAGATATACATAGAGGTAGACGGACGTATAAGATATACATAGAGGTAGACGGACATAGAGTTGAACGGACATATAGATATACATAGAGGTAGACGGACATAGAGTTGAACGGACATATAGATATACATAGAGGTAGACGGACGTATAAGATATACATAGAGGTAGACGGACGTATAAGATATACATAGAGGTAGACGGACAGACAGACACACGTAGACGGACAAATATACATAAAGGTTGACGGACAGACATACATACATAGAGGTAGACGGACAGACAGACATAGAAGCAGGCAGACATACCAACATATGGACGGACAGACAGACATAGAGGCAGGCAGACATATAAACAGATGGACGGACGGGCAAACAGTCAATCAGAATAGATAGACAAACAGACAGACATAGATAGACGGACAGACAAACAAACAGGTAGACTGACAGAATATAGACAGACGGATAGACTGACATAGAGGCAGGCAGACATACACACAAACACAGACAGACATAGAAGCAGACTATACAGACAGACAGGCAGACAGATAGGCAGGGTGAAGTAGAGTTTACGAAAACGACGATGTTGTTAGATAATTAAGTATATGTACAAAGGTAGATAAGAACGTAGACAGATATATCTTCACTTTGTAAGAATTCGAATCCCTAGATAACTAATCTCCTCTTTGTAAAGAGAAGTCATAGATGGTTCATAGTCCTCTGTGCAAGACAAAGTCAGAGATGCCTCGATCTCCTCTTTGTAAAGGAGAAGTCTCATGGATGTCCAGATGTTCAGTCTGTAAGGAGAATCTTTAGATGTCCCAGTCTGTTCTTTGTATGGACAGCTTCTCTCTCTCTCTCTACACTTCATTGCTCTCTCTCTCTCTCTCTCTCTCTACACTTCCGTGCTCTCTCTCTCTACACTTTAGTCCTATCTCCCTCTCTCTCTCTACACTTCAGTCCTCTCTCTCTCTACACTTCAGTCCTCTCTCCCTCTCTCTCTACACTTCAGTCCTCTCTCCCTCTCTCTCTACACTTCAGTCCTCTCTCTCTCTACACTTCAGTCCCCTCTCTCTCTCTACACCTCAGTCCTCTCTCTCTACACTTCAGTCCTCTCTCTCTCTCTCTCTCTTTATTAGGTTAATTACTTCTTCTCTTTTACTTTGAATGTAGTAGTTAAATCTTACACTCTTTTGATATGTTTTTCCTAATTTAATTTGTATATTTGTACTAAATCAATTGTGAGGGAAGAATAAAAGATCGACTGATGAAGGGCAGAATGTAAGACGGGCCTGAGTGCCCAATTCTTTACCCTTTAAAAATAAAGATTATTCATTCATTCATTCTCTCTCTACACTTCAGTCCCCCCCTCCCCCTCTCTCTCTCTCTCTACACTTCAGTCCTCTCTCTCTCTCTCTCTCTCTCTCTACACTTCAGTGCCCAAGACATACGGAGCTGCCAGCATCAAGAGATCTTCACTTCTGTCAGTCCTTCGCCATCTTCTTCCCTGTTTCTCATGTTAGTCCTTCGCTATCTTCTTCTCTGTCTCTCATGTCAGTCCTTCGCTCATCTTCTCTGTCTCTCATGTCAGTCCTTCGCTATCTTCTTCCCTGTCTCTCATGTCAGTCCTTCGCTATCTTCTTCCCTGTCTCTCATGTCAGTCCTTCGCTATCTTCTTCCCTGTCTCTCATGTCAGTCCTTCGCTATCTTCTTCCCTGTCTCTCATGTCAGTCCTTCGCTATCTTCTTCCCTGTCTCTCATGTCAGTCCTTCGCTATCTTCTTCCCTGTCTCTCATGTCAGTCCTTCGCTATCTTCTTCCCTGTCTCTCATGTCAGTACTTCGCTATCTTCTTCCCTGTCTCTCTACACTTCAGTCCTCTCTCTCTACACTTCAGTCCCCTCTCTCTCTCTACACCTCAGTCCTCTCTCTCTACACTTCAGTCCTCTCTCTCTCTCTCTCTTTATTAGGTTAATTACTTCTTCTCTTTTACTTTGAATGTAGTAGTTAAATCTTACACTCTTTTGATATGTTTTTCCTAATTTAATTTGTATATTTGTACTAAATCAATTGTGAGGGAAGAATAAAAGATCGACTGATGAAGGGCAGAATGTAAGACGGGCCTGAGTGCCCAATTCTTTACCCTTTAAAAATAAAGATTATTCATTCATTCATTCTCTCTCTACACTTCAGTCCCCACCCTCTCTCTCTCTCTCTCTCTCTACACTTCAGTCCTCTCTCTCTCTCTCTCTCTCTCTCTACACTTCAGTGCCCAAGACATACGGAGCTGCCAGCATCAAGAGATCTTCACTTCTGTCAGTCCTTCGCCATCTTCTTCCCTGTTTCTCATGTTAGTCCTTCGCTATCTTCTTCTCTGTCTCTCATGTCAGTCCTTCGCTATCATCTTCTCTGTCTCTCATGTCAGTCCTTCGCTATCTTCTTCTCTGTCTCTCATGTCAGTCCTTCGCTATCTTCTTCTCTGTCTCTCATGTCAGTCCTTCGCTATCTTCTTCCCTGTCTCTCATGTCAGTCCTTCGCTATCTTCTTCCTTGTCTCTCATGTCAGTCCTTCGCTATCTTCTTCTCTGTCTCTCATGTCAGTCCTTCGCTATCTTCTTCCCTGTCTCTCATGCCAGTCTTTCGCTATCTTCTTCCCTGTCTCTCATGTTAGTCTTTCGCTATCTTCTTCCCTGTCTCTCATGTTAGTCTTTCGCTATCTTCTTCCCTGTCTCTCATGCCAGTCTTTCGCTATCTTCTTCCCTGTCTCTCATGTTAGTCTTTCGCTATCTTCTTCCCTGTCTCTCATGTTAGTCTTTCGCTATCTTCTTCCCTGTCTCTCATGTTAGTCTTTCGCTATCTTCTTCCCTGTCTCTCATGTTAGTCTTTCGCTATCTTCTTCCCTGTCTCTCATGTTAGTCTTTCGCTATCTTCTTCCCTGTCTCTCATGTCAGTCTTTCGCTATCTTCTTCCCTGTCTCTCATGTCAGTCCTTCGCTATCTTCTTCCCTGTCTCTCATGTCAGTCTTTCGCTATCTTCTTGACTGTCTCTCATGTCAGTCCTTCGCTATCTTCTTGACTGTCTCTCATGTCAGTCCTTCGCTATCTTCTTGACTGTCTCTCATGTCAGCCCTTTGCTATCTGTTAAGGATTCGTCTGTCGTTATTATAACGTGGTCAGTTCATTTCCAAGTTTTTCTTTCAGTCCTTGTTGACAATGGCGTCATGCTTGTCTCCCCTAACAAGAGGTCATTACTGACTGTATTTGGCCAGGACACTCCTTTTATCTTACGTAGACACTTGCTTTAGAAGGCTTCACGTGTACGTGCAGTTTTTTGTGTCATTTTCCAACAATCGTTCCTGTATACAGTAGTTCATTCATTCATTTGCATGTCCCTTGCGGAATTTTACCTCCCTAACAGCTCTCCTGTGGGCCTCTCGGTTATGAGCAAGATGGCCTGCTGCTGAAGCGTCCATTTGCAGATCATCAACGATGTACAGTAGTAAGAACTTTAAACATTGTTTTTGAATATACTGCACTTGATTTTCTGGCGTATCACTTTTTTTTTATGGACCTCCTGTTATGGTTGAGTACAGTCCAAGCTTGTTGGGCTTTTGTTATCCTCCAGTTTCTTGAAGGTTGTTGGGCTTTTGTTATCCTTCAGTTTCTTGAAGGTTGTCGGGCTTTTGTTATCCTCCAGTTTCTTGAAGGTTGATGGGCTTTTGTTATCCTTCAGTTTCTTGAAGGTTGTTGGGCTTTTGTTATCCTCCAGTTTCTTGAAGATTGTTGGGCTTTTGTTATCCTCCAGTTTCTTGAAGATTGTTGGGCTTTTGTTATCCTCCAGTTTCTTGAAGGATGTTGGGCTTTTGTTATCCTTCAGTTTCTTGAAGGTTGTTGGGCTTTTGTTATCCTTCAGTTTCTTGAAGGTTGCTGGGCTTTTGTTATCCTCCAGTTTCTTGAAGGTTGTTGGGAATTTTTTTTATCATCCCGTTTCTTGAAGGTTGCTGGGCTTTTGTTATCCTTCAGTTTCTTTCCTCCTGT
Source organism: Achatina immaculata (assembly GCA_009760885.1). Lineage (NCBI taxonomy): Eukaryota > Metazoa > Mollusca > Gastropoda > Stylommatophora > Achatinidae > Lissachatina > Lissachatina immaculata. Next base: position 28,772,065 of record CM019711.1, read on the forward strand.
CTCCATCTGCTGTTACTGTACAACCAAAGTATGTGAACTCCTTGACTTCTTCGACGGGCAGTTGATTCCGCGTGAATGGTCTAATGATTTCAGCATTTTGTTTCCGTTGTTTCGTCTTCTTGGTGTTACCCCGTAGTCCAAAACTGCTTTCTTGTGTTGCCAGGCAATATATCTTCTCTTGCGTGTCCTTGAGTCTGTCTGAGGCTAATGTTATGTCGTCCACGAAGTCCAGGTCTTCTGGTGTTGATGTTAATGACCACTGGATGCTTCTGTGTCTTTTCTGCTGTTTGTTCCTCTCTCTTTATTCGATCAGTTGCAAGGAAGATCAGCGCTGGCGACAGAACATATCCCTGTTTACCCCAATGTGGACATCAAAGGGGTCTAAGAGATGGTTTCCACAGATTACTCTGGAGTGGGATCATTCATGTATGATTCTGATAGCATTAACAATTTTTTTTTGTGGGAAATCATGCCGCCTGAGGATTCTCCGGAGAATATTTCTATCTATACTGCCAAACGCCTTTTCAAAGTCTGTGAAAAATGCATGCAGTGGGCTGTTCCATTCAGTGCATTGTTCTAATATCTGCCTCAGGATAAATATTGATCTATGGAGCATTTATTCTGTCGAGAAGCCTGCTTGTTCTTTCCTGTTTGCTGTTTTCTGCTGCTGTTATGGTTGTATTTAGGATGATTCTCATGAAAACCTGACTAATGTGTGAGATAAGTTTAATGCATCTCTAGTTCTCACACTTAATGCATCTCTAGTTCTCACACTTAATGCATCTCTAGTTCTCACACTTAATGCATATCTAGTTCTCACACTTAATGCATATCTAGTTCTCACACTTAATGCATCTCTAGTTCTCACACTTAATGCATCTCTAGTTCTCACACTTAATGCATCTCTAGTTCTCACACTTAATGCATCTCTAGTTCTCACACTTAATGCATCTCTAGTTCTCACACTTAATGCATCTCTAGTTCTCACACTTAATGCATCTCTAGTTCTCACACTTAATGCATCTCTAGTTCTCACACTTAATGCATCTCTAGTTCTCACACATGCTCGGGTCTCATGCCTTTGGTAGTTTGACTGTTAACCCAGTTTTTCAGTTCCTCTGGGGTTTTTTGTTTGTTTGGTTGTTGTTGTTGTTGTTGTTGTCCCAAAAGCTTTGAGGTGTTTTGTATAGATAATTTGGTATTTCATTGTTTTCACTTCCAGCATTTCTGTACATACTCTGTCTTTGCTCCTTCTAACTTCTTTATTTCTGTATTGGCCCCTTCTGTTATTATAGGTTTTATGTTTATCTTAAGTTTTTCTTTTGCTGGTGGCATATTTGCTGTAACTTGAGGTGGGGGGGGGGGGTATATTTAGTAGATTCCAGAAACATTCCTTCCTTTAAAAAAAATTTTCCATCTTTCTCCATTAATTTGTTTTCATCTTGTTCTTTTACCGGGCCATCTTGATGTACATAAAGACTGCTTTCAGTCCTTCTAGAGATTTTCTAGAGTGTCTCGTGCCACTGTTGTGTTTTCTAGAGTGTCTCGTGCCACTGTTGTGTTTTCTAGATTGTCTCGTGCCATTGTTGTGTTTTCTAGATTGCCTCGTGCCACTGTTGTGTTTTCTAGATTGTCTCGTGCCATTGTTGTGTTGTCTAGATTGCCTCGTGCCTCTGTTGTGTTTTCTAGATTGTCTCGTGCCATTGTTGTGTTTTCTAGATTGTCTCGTGCCATTGTTGTGTTTTCTAGATTGTCCGTGCCATTGTTATGTTTTCTAGAGTGTCTTATGCCCTTTTTGTGTTTTGTAGAGTAGCTTATGCCCTTGTTATGTTTTGCAGAGTGTCTTATGCCCTTTTTGTGTTTTGTAGAGTAGCTTATGCCCTTGTTATGTTTTGTAGTGTTTACAGCTGCTTCAGTCAATGCATCCTAAATGCCGGCTGGGGGGGGGGGGATATGCCTTTTTTGTCTGTTCTTGTAATCGTTTTAATCTTCTAATTTGGTTTCCTAGTTGGTTGAGTGGTTAGTTGTTCGGTCTACTAATCCGGTGGTACCGGGTTCAAGTCCCTGTAGTAGGATTTTTTCTTCTGGTACACACTAAAAAGGCCACGGGGTCCACCCAGCCTCTAAAAATAGGCACCAGAGAAATCTGGGAAGGTAAGTGCGATCAGACGTGATACTGACCATGTCACACTTTCTTGTGTCAGAAGTCTTGGAAATATGAGCCGAACACCGTATCCCCAAATATGGCTTAAAGGCATGGGCAACGGGGGATTCTACTTTACCTTTAGCTTTCTAATCATTGTGATTTCGTATTTAGTAGCTTTCCTTTCAGTCTTCTTCTTTAAGCAGTGTGGTCGCATGTGCTTTTACTACTCTATATTTGTAATACTTTCTTTTATCTTGTTACAGTATCCTAATAGTTCTTTTGTTGTTTCTTCCAGCGCATTGTTGAAGTCTGCTATAAGTTCTTCTCTTTCTTGCAGGACATTACAACATTTTTTTTTCTTTTAAATTTCTGGGAAAATTTACCCCTGATGTGGCTGACCTCTGGCTATTTTGTATCAGAATGTAGGTTCCTCCATTCTTCTAGTTTTTTGTTTTTTAAATTCCAGTATGACTTTAACCACGATGAGGTTGCGTGGTCACTACCTACATCAACTCCTCTTCTGGCATTAACATCTTGTAGAGATCTCTATCTGCTGGTTAACTGATGTGTTTAGTTTTGTTCTCTGTTGTTCCATCGCGGGACATCCAGTTCGTTTTAGGAATTTGCTTGTGCTGGGAGATTGTTCTTCTTATGACCAGTTTATTTTATTCACGGAAACTACAAAGTTTCTCTCCATTTGTGTTTATTCTCACCAGCACCTTCTCTCAGTCATTAATTCAGTCAGTCATTTGCATGTCCCTTGAGGAACTTTGTCTCTCTAACAGCTCTCCTGTAGGCCTCTCGGTTGTGGGCAAGATGCCTTGCTGCTGATGCATCCATTCGCAGATTAACAACGATATCTTGCAGCCATCTTCGCCTTGGTCTTCCTCTATTTCTTTTTCCCCCATTATGTACCCTTCCAAGACGGTCTTCTCTAAATTCTCATGACGTTTAATGTGTCCAAAATATTTAAGTTTTCTCTGTTTAATCTTCTTTACTAGCCTATCTTCTTCAATATTATGTTCTTGTAGTATGGATATATTTGTTCTCTACCCATGATATTTTTACAATGTTCGTTATTGTTGCCAACTTTTGCTTGGAAATCGCCTAAGATTAGTATTATGTTACGTCTAGGGACTTTGTTCTCTGTTATCTGCAGACTGTAGTAAAAGTTCTGTTTATCTTCTTCTTCTGCATTTTCTGTGTGTGCGTAGTATATTAACTGGTTTTGTGAATTGTGAATTCAGTCTGGCATAAAACCTTCACAACAGGCCGAAGACAGACAAGTCGACCACGTGAAACTCTAAAGAGAACATTGTTAAGAGAGGCCAGTTTAGTGGGCATAAAATCCCATGATGAGGTTGAAAAGCTCGCCGAAAACAGGAAAACTTGGCGAACTACCATGCGAGGCCTGTGTGACGTTTAACGGCACGGGAAGGATGTAAGATAAAGCATTCTCCCTTCTACTGCTTTCTGGTCTGTTACTGTTACAGAGGTTATTTTGGTTCATGACTAACGCTACTTTTTAAATTTAGTCCAAAGTGCAGCCAACGCTTGAATAACATATGTCTTCCAAAACCTAGACTTGATCTTTACAAGAAAAGCTTTACTTATTCTGCTGCTCATCTTTGGAATACCTTCCCATCTTGTATAAAAATGTAAATTATACTACTTCCTATAACTACAAGCTTTCCCAATATCTATTTGATGTCGACTACATGCGCATGCCTCCATGAATTATAAAACTTAAAAGTTATCTTAAAGTGCTCTTACAGACACCTAATACAATTAATTGTTTTCTGAATAGTCCCGAAAATTTTGTTTAGTATATAGTCATTTATAATGTAAGTAGTTACTTATGTACTGAGTGAATGTTTAAGAGCGAAACGTAAATGTTATATTTTATTTTATGTCTCTCAGCTTCAATGTTAATTATGTTTGTTATATGAACAGCATATTTGTAGAATGTCTGGAATAGAGTGAAAGATGTATGATAAAGGGCAGAATGTCAGACGGGCCTGCGTGCCCAATTCTTAACCCTTTTGAAATAAAGATCAATCAATCAATCAATCAATCAATCATTCAATCATTCAATCAATCAATCTTCCTTGTGGCTATCTTCTCTTCTTGACCATGGCACGGTCGCTTTCCATCCTTGTACACTTGTTGATCGTCTCCCATGCCCCATCTTCCATGCTTCTTTGACTGTCATGACATCCAAGTTCTGTCACTTGATTCTTCTTGTTACTTCTCCCATTCCCCCCCCCGCCCGTCTGGTTCAGTGTTCTACCATTCCAGCTTCCTATGTCACCACGTGGTGTGTCTGGGCTTCTGTTGTCAGGATTCTGGTTTCCTGTAGCAAGCTTTCACCGGCATCTCTCATGGATCCAGTTTCCAGGATTACTTCGCCTCTCTCGCTGACATTTTAGGATTCTCTTGTGTCAGTTTCTGTAGCTACTGGGGTCGCTGGCCTCACGCACCAACCTCATTTGTCGCCCCACCTCACCCCGCCCCACCACCATACCCAGACTAACATCCAGGCCTCGAATTCTCACGGATGAATAATCTTACAAGAATACACAATCTCCTTGATGACAGGAGAGTCTATATATGTCACAGTCTTCTTATTGATAGAAGAATATATAGATGTCCCAGTCTCCTCGTTGAACGGGAATCTATAGATGTCCCGATCTCTTCGTTCACGGGGGAATCTATAGATGTCCCAATCTCCTCGTTCACGGGGGAATCTATAGATGTCCCAATCTCCTCTTTGAAGGAGAATCTATAGATGTCATATCTCCGTGTTGATAGGAGAATTTGTAGATGTCCCAATCTCCTTATTGACAGGAGAATCTATAGATGTCTCAATCTTCTTTTTTTGAAAGAGGAATCTATAGATATGTCTTAGTCTCCTTTTTGAAAGGAGAATCTATAGATATGTCCCAATCTCCTGTTTTGAAAGGAGAATCTATCCCAATCTCCTATGTATAAGGAAAATTCATAAATTCCCTCTATCTCCTTGTTGTAAGAGGAAGAATCCATAAACGCTCCCATCTTCTTCTTTAGCGAGGAAACTCCCTGGATGCCCCAGCTTTATCCTATAAGTAGAATCTCAGAAATGTACACACTGACTTTTACCAGCTGAAGATGGACGGTTACACTGATAGAACATGCTGTACCCACTCCTGGAAACTTCAATGCCATCGATCCAGTCTTAGCTGTTTAGTAAAATGTATCGGAAGTCACGTGTTATTGGCAGTGCCCAGAACTCCGCCACTGCGCCACGGCATAATCAAGTTTCACGTCCTAAACGGTTGGATAATGGAGAGACTAGTGCACAGCGTTTATACATAGCTACCCAGGTGTTAACTTTCTGATCCAATAACAGCTCATTTTGGCCACGTAGATTCGAAGGCCATTATATAAAATCGAAAGAGGCTGCAGTAAGCTAACTCTGTTCATGGCAGCTGTGTTTACCATAAAATGTGGACTTAGATTATTGTTTCGTACAATTTTTGTTTGTTTTTGTTTTTTTGTTTCTACAGTTCTCGTGTTAGCAGAAAACCTGATCTGAATTCAGCAACGATATGAACATAAACAGATTGTACTGTTTCCATTAAGGTTTGGACATTACAAACTATTTGGTCGCTAAAGACTGGTGAGTCACTAAAGACTGGTGAGTCACTAAAGACTGGTGAGTCACTAAAGACTGGTGAGTCGCTAAAGACTGTTGAGTCGCTAAAGACTGGTGAGTCGCTAAAGACTGGTGAGTCGCTAAAGACTGTTGAGTCACTAAAGACTGGTGAGTCACTAAAGACTGTTGAGTCACTAAAGACTGTTGGGTCACTAAAGACTGCTGAGCCACTAAAGACTGCTGAGCCACTAAAACCTGTTGAGCCACTAAAGGCTTACGGGCTACAGCACACAAATAATTTCCCTTCTACTTGAGAATATATTTTGGCCAGAGTGTCCAGCACGTGAATTTCAATGCTGCCAGGTTGGGTCATCTGGTTCACATCCTAGACAAAAGATACGGAAGTACCACCCACATCTTGAGAAAACTTTGGACATCATTTCTGAGACAGGTACAAGGCAAAGCTCAGGACAAGTTCATGTCATGGAGGCGCCTAGAAGATGTCATGGAGGCGCCTAGAAGATGTCATGGGGGCGCCTATGAGATGTCGTGGAGGCCCTTAGGGGATGTCATGGAGACGCCTGCTAGATGTCATGGAGGCGCTTACGAGATGTCATGGAGGCGCCTAGGGGATGTCATGGAGGCGCCTAGGGGATGTCATGGAAGCATCTAGGGGATGTCGTGGAGGCCATTAGGAGATGTCGTGGAGGCGCTTAGGAGATGTCATGGAGGCGCCTAGGGGATGTCATGGAGGCGCCTATGTGATATCATGAAGGTGCCTAGGTGATATCATGGAGGTGCCTAGGTGATATCATGGAGGCGTGTAGGTGATATCATGCAGGCGTGTAGGTGATATCATGGAGGCGCCTAGTAGATGTCATGTAGGCGCCTAGGGGATGTCATGGAGGCGCCTAGGGGATGTCATGGAGGCGCCTATGGGATGTCATGGAGGCGCTAAGGGGATGTGAGGGAGGCGCCTAGGATATGTCATGGAAGCGCCTAGGAGATGTCATGGAGGCGTTTAGGGGATATCATGGAAACGCCTAGGATATGTCATGCAGTCGCCTAAATGATGTCATGAATGCGCCTAGGGGATGTCACAGAGGCGTCTAGGTAATGTCATGAAGGCGCCTAGGGGTGTCATGGAAGCGCCTAGGAGATGTCATGAAGACGCCTAGGGGATGTCATGGAGGCGCCTAGGGATATATTGCCAGTGATCGTATTTTCCTCAACCTGTCATCGCACTAGAGGGTCAAGTAGTCAGTATCACGCCTGGCTGCCTCTCCTTATCCAGATCCAAAAGAAGCCGGGGCGATCCATTCCTACACCCTGGGCGACTGGGTCGTCGCTGGCTGGAAGAGACAGAGAGAGGTGAGTGCACTAATCACTGTGCTACCCAAGATAATCCAGATGTAGCATGACCTAGCACCGGGTTTATAACCCCCCCCCCCCCCCCCAGGTTCCACGGAACCGTAATGCTCCGAGACGGATCTGCAGGGGTTTCGCCAGAGATCGTGACTTAAAACCCCCCCCCCTCCCTCTGCTGGACTCTTCTCGCGCGCCTAGGGGATGTCATGGAGGGTTTAGCTACAATCTTCTGCTTTTGTCCGAGACAGGTTGGTTGAAAAAAAGAAGGTCGCGTTAGCTCTAGACAAGGAAGAAGTAAACGTATTCTTGCGCGTGCCATGTACAGCAAGTCTTGCCTGGTTAAACATTCTGCGTATTTTTACATTTATTAATCTTCTTTTAGGAAGCGACGGTCTCTAAACTACGAGGAAAACCAAGCGGTTTCTTTTCTACCAACAATAGTGACTTAATTAGAACTGGTATATTTTATGGTGGCGAGGGTGGGGGTGGGGTGGATTTAGGCAAGGTGGGTCGGGTGTGTAAGCTGGGAAGGGGGGGGGGATGGGGTGATAGCTAGAAGAGGTGTGGGGGGGGGAGGAGAGGGATGGGGTGGACATCGGTTAGTCATTGTTATGTCCCTTGCGGAACTTTGCCTCCCTAACAGCTCTGTCCAGTAGGCCTCTCGGTTGTGAGCAAGATGGCCTGCTGTTGGTGGATCCATTTGCAGATCATCAACGATGTCTTGCAGCCATCTTCGCCTTGGTCTTTCTCTCTTTCTCTGTCACATTATGTACCCTTCAAAGAAGGTCTTCTCTAGAGTATCATGACGTTTAATGTGTCCAAAATATTTAAGTTTTCTCTGTTTAATACTCTTTACTAGCCAACACACAATAATTAGTGTATAAGTATATAACTATACACGAAGCACTGCAGTAAAGCTGTGATACAAGAATGTATAAAATAGGAAAAACGTAGGAGCAGCTTTATTACATAACGATTACAAAGTTGTGACGTTTCGGCGTGAGCCTTAATCATACAAAAACATACAGGACGAAGAAATAGAGAGAGGAGATAAAGTATAGATTCACCTGAATGCTGTTAAAAAAAAACACTTTTTAAAGGTACTTAGCTGTAAATTGTAAGATGTGGCTTGTCCGGCGGTGTGTGTCAGGAATGGATTTAGTAGAACGTGGAGACTGGGTTGCAACTCCTCTTCCCCAATCATCTGTTTCAACTTCTCCTAGCTAGGTCATTATTGTATCACTCTCTATCCCCTCCCCCGTTCCCCATCCACCACCCCCAGTTACAACCCACCGACCACATATCACAGGTCTCTATTTAAACAGTCTCCACGTTCTACTAAATCCATTCCTGACCACACCGCCGGACAAGTCACACCTTACAATTTACAGCTAAGTACCTTAAAAAAATGTTTTTTTTAATAGCATTCATGTGAATCTCAGCTGTTTGTTAAGTGTCCAGGTCTCACGGGCATATGTTGCGATGGGAAAGATGCATGCCCTTAAAAATCTAATTTCTGTAGTTCTGTCTGTTCCTCTCCACAGATTCTGGGGTGGGGGTGGGGGCCGGCACACGAAAGACGAACGACGCTAACTATTTGCGGTTACCTTTTGAAATCATCCTCATATTTTAAAGTTAACGCTTGGGTTCAGGATTGAAGCAAACAATACAAAGAGTTCCCCTGGGGACACAGACTGAGAAACGCCGACCTTGCATGTGAAAGCCAGCAGAAGTTGTTATTTGGTCATTCACTTCCATGCTTTGTAAGACAGCGCTAAGACAAGAAATGTTCAGAGTTGGGCTAGAAGCTGATGTCCACTTTGGGTGACCCACCTGGGGCACGGCCGGAAGTCTCAATCTCGACCTTTCTGGGTATAAGAGGGGGGTGAGGATTTACGTAAAACTGGGTTCTAGGAATGAAAGTAGATGGAGAAGCCGGGGTTTATTTTCAGTCTGACTTTGATTGATTGATTGACTGATCTTTATTTCAAAAGGGTTAAGAATTGGGCACCCAAGCCAGTCTGACATTCTGCCCTTTATCATACATCTTTCACTCTATTCCAGACATTCTACAAATATGCTGTTCATATAACAAACATAATTAACATTGAAGCTGAGAGACAAAATAAAATATAACATTTACGTTCCGCTCTTATCCATTCATTCAGTACAGAAGTAACTACATACATATATAAATGACTATATATATATATATATATATATATATATATATATATATATATATATATATATATCTGAACCTTAAGTGCCCAGGGCACATGGAGCTTCCACAAGGGTTTTCCACAAATGCCTGTCCTTCGCCTTTTTTTCTACTTTTGCCCAGGTGAGCCCTCTATTGCTCAACATCCTTTCTGTTGTTCTTCTCCATGTCTCCTTTGGTCTACCCTTACTTCTGTTCCCCTGTGGTGTCCATCTTAGTGCTATTTTTGGTAGTGAGTTGTCAGTCATTCGGAGCACGTGTCCCAACCATCGCCAGCGTCTTTCCTCAATAATTGTTGTCAGTGGCTTCACCTGTATTTCTGCCAATGTTATTTCTTATGGTGTTTGGCCAAAATATTTCTTAATATGACTGTCTACTAAATATAAATTTCAGGACTATTCAAAATAAACAGTTAACTGTATTCGGTGTCTGTAAGACCAGTGTAAGATAACTTTTAAGTTTTATGATTTATGGAGGCATGTAGTCGACATCAAATAGATATTGGGAAAGTTTGTAGTTGTAGGAAGGAGTATAATTTATATTTTTTTTTTTATACAGGATGGGAGGGTATTCCAACGATGACCAGCAGAATAAGTAAAGTTTTTCTTGTAAAGATCAAGTCTAGTTTTGAAAGAAATATGTTGTTCAAGCGTTGGTTGCACTTTGGGCTAAATTTAAACAGGTTCCATAGATAAGGCGGGGCATGCCGTGAAAGAATTTGATGTACTAACTTGGCGAGTGAGAGAGAGAGAATGAGAAGGAGGGAAATAGTTAGAGAAAGGGAGAGTGAGAGAAAGGAGAGAGAGAGAGAGTGAGAGAGAGAGAGAGGAGACGGAGAGAGCGAGCGAGAGAAAGCCATGATGAGGTTGTGTGGTCACTACCTACATCAGCTCCTCTTCTTGCAATAACATCCTGTAGAGATCTCTATCTGCTGGTTAACTGATGTGTTTAGTTTTGTTCTCTGTTGTTCCATCGCGGGACATCCAGTTCGTTTTAGGAATTTGCTTGTGCTGGGAGATTGTTCTTCTTATGACCAGTTTATTTTATTCACGGAAACTACAAAGTTTCTCTCCATTTGTGTTTATTCTCTCCAACATCTTCTCTCAGTCATTAATTCAGTCAGTCATTTGCATGTCCCTTGCGGAACTTTGCCTCCCTAACAGCTCTCCTGTATGCCCTTCGGTTTTGAACAAGATGCCCTGCTGCTGTCGCGTCCAGATTTACAATAAGAAGAAAAAAAAAAGATAGAAGGAATGAGAAAAGTGGGCAGAAACAAGAATGACAGAAAGTAAGATGAACATGTACATATGGAGAACATACAACAATCCAGTATTCTAGCAAATATCTTTCTCAAGGATCACATACAAACCAAAGGAAAAAAACCCAACACAACAGATTAAAAAAAAATAGATGAAAAAAATATAGAGGTAGGTTTTTAAGACTACTCCTAGTCATAAAGACAGACACAAAATGAAAAGGCATTTGCTTAAATACTGGAATGTTTTAAGTTGTCCGTATGTATGTGCTCATCTTTACTTTCTACCCGCTTTCCTTACTCTTTCTATATTTTTGCAAAAATGAACCACACACCTCCATCTACTTTCACGAGCTTTGAGGGGGAGGAGATTCATACGGATTAGCTGGCCTTACCTGGAGCACAGATTTGCTGGCCTTACCTGGAGCACAGATTTGCTGGCTTTACCTGGAGCACAGATTTGCCGGCCTTACCTGGAGCACAGATTTGCTGGCCTTACCTGGAGCACAGATTAGCTGGCCCTACCTGGAGCACAGATTAGCTGGCCCTACCTGGAGCACAGATTAGCTGGCCTTACCTGGAACACAGATTAGCTAGCCTCTCCTGGAGCACAGATTAGCTGGCCTTACCTGGAACACAGATTAGACTCCAGCGGTCCCTTTTTGTGGATAGGAACTCCAGTCGCACGTATCAACAAAATCCATCGTGGTGTAAAGAGAATCCACCATAAACATAACATTTTTTTTTATTCTGTCAATAACTGAGCAGAAGTGAGTGACATGAACTGAACGATCTGTTGACTATGAAAGACGTGCCGCGATATCTGGAATCAGATAAGGGCAAATGTCGAAAAAGAAAAATGGCAGAGCGACCCAGCTATAGCGACGTTGATCGTTTTTGGAAAACCTGCTGTTTACTTCCTAACCTGTGTTGATATGTGAGAAAACAGAGTACAAGTCAGAACAAAACAAATTCCGTGGTCGATGAGGCAGTGAATCTCAGGCTGACACAAAACAGCAACAACAGTACTGGAATATGTTGTGCAAATCTTGGACACTGACTCTTCTTTTCTGTATGGTCTTCCGTTCCTTAGTAGGAATTTACATTTCATCAGGAATATAGAAACGGTAGGTGAAGTCTTTGATTTTTCATAAAAGTACATCACCACCACCACCACCATCATCATCATCATCATTCACTCCCTTGAGAGCATAGGCCACGGATAAAAGCTCTCCATTCATCCCTGTTCTTGGAATTATTCTCTGCTTCCTTCCACGTGCATCTCTTGTTTCTGAGCGCTGTCATAATTTCTCTTTTCCAAGTAAGTCTAGGCCTTCCTTGGTTTTCTGTTTCCTTGAGGATTCCATGTCTTGCTATACTGGTGTCTGGTTTCCTCAGAGTGTGGCCAATCCACCTCAGTTTTCTAGACATGATTTGTAGGTTCATAGGTTCTTGTCCTGCCCTTTCCCAGACCTCCTCGTTCTGTCCTGTCATTTAATGTTTAAAATCATATATATCAGAGGAATGAGAGAATTGTTTTTTCTCAGTCTCACTTACTTCGTTGTATTTTCTCATTCTTCCTGTAGGCGATTTAAGTTTTATTTTCCAGCCCCTTCTATCCTTCTTCCTAGCCCCTAATAGGCTTTGTTAGCTCCCTTGTCTAGGCATGCTTATCAAGCAGCCCTTGTCCTCTGTGTTCTCTGTTCTCTCTGAACCTGCTTCCAGCCTCCTCTCTCCATATTGTCTTCTCACTTTCTTATCATCTGCGCCATCTGGGCGGCTTTTGTTTAGGCCTTAAGTATCCGATGGAGGAAAAGCTATGGCTATTTGTGGCATAACGCCAAGTTTTTACCATAAGGTGCCTTCTGTGATCATCCCTTTACAATTTTCAGCCAGTCACTGGCTTCCATTTTGCGCTATACTATATCTATCTGGGCGCATTTTGTGCCCGACTTTCTTTTTAGGAGGCCAAGAAAGCTAATTCTGTGTGGCTTTTTTTCATATATTTTTCGTGGTTTTTTTAAAAAAATCTGTTGTGCTATTTTTATTTGTCATTCTTGAAAAAAACTTTTTACCGAAATATTGAATTGTATGTTCTTCATTTGTATGTGCTCATTTTGTTTCCTGTCATTCTTGTTTCTATCCGCTTTCTCTCTTTCTATCTTTTTTTTTTTAAAACGGAACCATACATCCCTGTCTACTTCCATTATCACAGATACAGAAACGGTAATAAAATATTTGATTCTGACTCCTTCATAAACAATATATATATATATATATATATATATATATATATTCCAGCGAGCCTGGCTCGATCCAGCCCTAAATTGCTTCATTCTCTGGGCTGCTAAGTTTGAAAGTATTCGCTCCCGAGGAAAGTATAATTTAGCAGTGAGAATGTTACTAGACTGGATTGGAGGACTCTTTGTGATGGCAATGATATAATGCTTCGGTTTACAAAAGCGGGGGAGGGGTGGGGATGTCGTGGGATGAGCAGAATAAGATCTGGGTCCATGCTTGTCTCATGTAGATGGGGGCAGTTCTGATCGGGGATAGCATACCCCCCCCCTCCTTGGGAATATGGGAACCACATGAAGGGTGTATGGGAGTCTCATATGAATGGGAGTATTTTGAGTCAAATGGTGGACGGTATTGGAGTCGAATGATGAGGAAGTATGGGGAGTCAGATGATTACCGGGGATAGGGGTAATTGGATTCAAATGATGGGAGCGGGATGGTATTGGAATCAGTGAAAGGGGGGGGGTATGGGAATCATATGATGGGGAGAATTGGAGTCAAATGATTTGAGGGGGGGGGGTGGTGGGAATCACTTGATTAAAAGGTGGGGGGGGGGGGGGTACTGAAATCAAATAATTAGGAGTGTGGGAGTCAGATAATGGGGGAATGTTAATCAAATAATTAGGAGTGTGGGAGTCAGATAATGGGGGAATGTTAATCAAATAATTAGGAGTGTGGGAGTCAGATAATGGGGGAATGGTAATCAAATAATTAGGAGTGTGGGAGTCAGATAACGGGGGAATGTTAATCAAATGATGGAGAAATGGGAGTCAGATGAGAGGGGGGAGGGGGGCGCAATTCATGGGGATTGTGGAAATCAAATAATGTGGTTATGGGAACCAAATGATTGGGGATGCAGAGCTCGATCTTACAACAGATAAAAAAATTTTGAGATTAAAATTTCCGTTCAGATGTTCTCTTCCTAGCTATCCATACTGCGAAGTACAAGCAAGCAGTTGGCATTTTTTGAAGCTGTGCTTAATAGGGCTGGTGATGATGATGATGATGATGTTTTCCACATCTTGTTGAGGCTTGTACGGGCCTCATACTGGGCAATCCCTTGGATTTGGGGGGGGGGGGTGGTCGGGGCGATCTGTGATCTTAAGAACCCCCGATGTAGATACTTGAATAACTCAACAGGCTGTTATGATACAGGCTGTTTTTTTTTTTTTTTTGGTAGCGGTTTACTGTGAAGTCTCTTTCTGTTTGTTAGAATAGAAGTGTTTTATTGTGTCAGACCAGAAGCAGTAAAACTTTTGTCAAAAGATGGCAACGTTGAGCAAGGTGAAAAAGAAAAAAAAAAACCTTTTCAAACCGAAAGAAAAACTGCGTGTTTTCAATACTTTCCCAGATTAATACACAATCAGGCGTCGACTTACGGCCATATTTTGGGCCGGCCGTCTGCGCCGTAGGTCGGTAGCGGCCATATGTCGGTCTTTATAGGGTGAAGGCCTGACACTAAATACACTTCACTATTGTAACATTTTGCAAGATGGATAGACATGTCTACCATCATTGTAGAACACTAACAAAACACGTAAGATGTGTAGAATATAGCATTGTATGGCTGGCTGTGACAGGGTAGCCGATAAGTGTAGTGGGTTCGGCCTCAGCGACCGAGTTTGGCCATTTCTGGAGCAGATTCCAATTTTTTTTTTTTTTTAACTACGAGACTTCGGCCGTAAGTGTGAGTGGCCGTAAGTCTGGGTGGCCGTACATCTGAGTAGCCGTAAGTCGACGCAATTATGCATGTAAAGAAAAAAAAACGAGAACAAATGAGCTTTATCAGACAGACAGACAGACAGACAGACAGACAGACAGGCAGACAGCAGGCAGGCAGGCAGGCAGGCAGGCAGGCAGACAGACAGACAGACAGACAGATTGGTCTGTATTTTTAAAGGGTAAAGAATTGGGCACGCAGGCCCATCTTATATTTCGTCCTTCATCACTCCATCTTTCATTCTTCCCACACACTCCATTTAATACAAGTATACAAATTACATGAGAGAAAAAAATTAAAAAGAGTACAAAATGAAACTATTACATTTACAAATATAATAGAAGAGGTAATTAGTCTAACAAGATATCGGATTCGCAGATCATCAACGATGTCTTGCAGCCATCTTCGCCTTGGTCTTCCTCTCTTTCTTTTTTCCCATTATGCACCCTTCCAAGACTGTCTTCTCAAGATTATCACGACGTTTAATATGTGTCTAAAATATTTAAGTTTTCTCTGTTTAATCCTCTGTACTAGCCAACCTTCTTCAGTATTAAGTTCTTGTAGTATGGTTCTTATTTGTGTTATGTAGACAATAACATACTTTCAGTACATGCTTTCATTACTTTTATTCTATTGTTGGAACTATGATATACTTTCATTAGTTTTGTTCTATTATTGGAACAATGATACTTTTCTTGTATTATGTAGACAGTGACATATTTTCCTTACTTTTGTTCTATTATTGGAATAATGACATACTTTCATTACTTTTGTTCTCTGATGTAGACAGTGACATACCTTCATTACTTTTGTTCTATAATGTAGACAGTGACATACCTTCATTACTTTTGTTCTATAATGTAGACAGTGACATACCTTCATTACTTTTGTTCTATAATGTAGACAGTGACATACCTTCATTACTTTTGTTCTATAATGTAGACAGTGACATACCTTCATTACTTTTGTTCTGTAATGTAGACAGTGACATACCTTCATTACTTTTGTTCTGTAATGTAGACAGTGACATACCTTCATTACTTTTGTTCTATAATGTAGACAGTGACATACCTTCATTACTTTTGTTCTATAATGTAGACAGTGACATACCTTCATTACTTTTGTTCTATAATGTAGACAGTGACATACCTTCATTACTTTTGTTCTATAATGTAGACAGTGACATACCTTCATTACTTTTGTTCTATAATGTAGACAGTGACATACCTTCATTACTTTTGTTCTATAATGTAGACAGTGACATACTTTCATTACTTCCTCCTTACATTTACGACGCAGATGAACTGGGGTGAGGACAGCTGGGAAGATATCTCAGAGCCGTCGTCGCCTTCCACGGACAAAGATTTACAATTTCCCTCCGACCCTCCCCACGGGGGACATCTCGGAAACGGCGGCTGGAATCAGCCTCTACATGACAGCGAAACCTCTACAGAGGAACCAGACGAGGGTCTTGGTTATTCCGCATTTTCAAAAACTCTGAGCACGAGGGATGAGTGGAGCTCGTCCGACATTGCAGAACTGAAGAAGCTACTGCAGGAGGCTCAAGAACACCGCCCGGCAAGATTGAAAGGTCGGGGCAGAAAGGCCGTTGCTCCACCACCCAACACAGCCTTAAGAACAGATCTTCAGATTTCAGGAGATGCAGTCGCATCCAGAACGCCGTATTCAGAAACGTCATCTGCTAGCTCGAATCTGGATAACAGTTCTGGGAGAAATCGTATAAGCAGCGCGACAAACGGGCGACGTCCTTCGCAGGAAAAGTCAATCATATCCGATCAGCATTCCAAAAACTTGCCGTGTATTAAACCATCACCAAAAGTGCCACAGGTTGTGAAGAAAAGTCAGACAGACACAGAAAAGCAACAGAGGACAGTTTTACAGAAGAGCTCAGGTAACGGACAACTCATATCTTCTCAGAGCTCAGCCACACGGATAAGTACAGAAGTGTATCCGGTCTCGGTTCCTAGAAATGGGGCCCCGCCTCGGAATTACAGCTTACACGAGTACATGAAAGAGAAACAAAGTGCCAGGTACGGTTTGAAAGGTGAGTATGGAAAACCGCATGTATCATTTATTATATTTTTGTTTCTTTGTTTTTGCCACAATTAGTGTCTTTATCAATATCGTTAATAGCACCATTATCTCCACCTTATCACTGTTATTGTTGAGAAATCACACACTAGATCTTTCTGTTTTAATTTGACGAGGGGAGGGGGATGATGGAGAGCGAAGGAAGGTGAAGAGAAGACTGTCCAGTTTGACAATCAGCGACCCCATAGCTAACATACAGGCCTCGGGGCTGGCGAACCATAGCTGACCAGTACCCTGTCCTACTTCTCCGTTGGTGACCCCAGTGGCAGGACTTGCCTGACAAACGGGTCAGGGATCGATATAGATCGGATGAGGAGTTGCTGGTGAACAAGGGACTGTCATGGGAGGCAGCCAAGGACTGACAGAAGTGGAAATCTCTTGCTACAAGCTGCCCCATGTGTCTTGGCAGTGACGGGAGAGAGAGAGAGAGAGGGGGGGGGGGGTTCATTATTGTATTATACCTCTTGATGTGACTGAAATATTTTAGTTTGCTGGTTCTTAAGTTTTCTTCATTATTTCTCTTTCCAGTTTCAGCTGTTTTAGTACTTCTGTGTTTTAAATTCTGTCCTCGATATCGACCCTTTTAAACTGTTTCATTATTAAGGGCTGGAGGAGATAAAACAGACGTTAAATGTGACTTTATGCAGTCATGATCCTACTTACAGCCGTTCGAGTTACGGCCTTTCCTACTTACGACCGGTTGGTAGGTCATAAATGCGGCTTTAAATCGCCACGTGACCGCCGAGCCACATCAAGAAGATGTCTGTCTGTCCCCTGAACACTGAAAAGTATAAGAGGAAGGAGACAAGACAAGACAGTCACTAAAGTCGAAATTCTATGTCCCCTTTATTTGTTCTAATGAAATATTCATTCATTCCTTTATTTAGTCATAGACGTACAGGGTTATTCATAAGTGTATGAAACATTTTTAAAATTCGCAGCAAATAAACTACGTAACGCATCATGATTATTCTTAGCCAGTAGAGAGAACAATTCTTCAAGTTTTATTTTTTTTAATAGGTCTACGGGCAGAGCTCCTGTGGTTTGCCTCTAGGAGGCAGCAGAATTCCGGGATGATGGCGGGGGCTTCGCTGGTAAGCTTCTCTAACACGACTCACAGTTTCTTCGCTTGGTCCTGGACGTCCCTGCCGAGGAGCTGTGCATAGACAGCCTTCATCCCGGAATTTCGCATAACCACTTCTTGGTACTGTTGAAAACAAGCGCTGCCTTCTGGAATTCCGCTCGAAATCGTCACTGCACAGTCACAACGGACGAGGTTCTTGCGTGCTCAAGAACACAAAATGACTGCTCACGTTTACTGAACGCCATATTTGTTACTTCTGTCTCCTAGCGGGCAAACCACGGAAACTCTGCGTGTGGTCTTTATTTTTTTTTTTTAAATTGAAAAGTTTCGCTCTCTCTTGGCGTAAGAATAATTACGATATGTTACGTAGTTTATTTGCCGTGAATTTTTAAAATGTTTTACAGATTTATGAATAACACTGTATTCTGTGATCTTTTATGTTCTCTCATAAATTGTCTTGCTCTTAGCAGCCACCGCCGTGGTGACGGAGACGTATATGTATTGTATTTGAATGAGGAATGGACCACAGTTCTGCCCTGCAAACCTGGTATAGTCTTAAATCAGTTTACGTACAGAAGCCCTCTAACTTAAGAAGTAATCCACAGCATCATAAGAAACGGGGGCACGTTGTTGAAGCACATGAGCATGTTACAGTGAGCACCCAAGAAGAGGTGGAATGTAGTCTTCACAAGTTCAAATTTTGCTTATTTTCGGTGACCGAGCCATCACATTAGAACAAGCTGATGTTTTAAAACGATGGAAGAGTACATAATGGGAAAGAGAAAGAGAGGAAGACCAAGGCTAAGATGCCTGCAAGACATCGCAGCAGGGCATGATGCTTACAACCGAGAGGCCTACAGGAGAGCTATTAAGGAGGCAAAGTTCCGCAAGGGACATACAAATGACTGACTGACTGGTGTTCTAAACTCAGTATATAAACCACCACAAAGAAATAAATGAATCGTTTCATTTACTTCATCAAAATCGACCAACAATCTTCTGAGTGATCTGAGTGTTTATTTATGTCTATTTTATTACTTTTTTAAAATTGCATGTTGTCCCCGGATAAGATTTTTTTTCTGTTTTTGGCCGAAATATTTTTTGTTCCTTGCTTTTAACTTTTTTTTTTCCTCTTCAGAGCTACATATTACGGCCTGGTTGTAATTGACCAGCGATGGAGAGCTTGTCACGATCATATCCTCCCTCCTCATTAGAGTTCTGTTAATATAATTGATGTTAATCTTTAGTCTGACTGGACGGGATGAGTCTCCCTGTGGTTGTGGAGCCGGCTGAGAAGCTGGTTTTATAGGCCGTCTTCAAATCTTCAAAAAAAAAAAAAGCTAAGGTAATCTACTCTCTATCCGACACCATACCTGGGTTTCAGTGTCCTCGCGGCGGTAGCTGAGTTGCAGTTCATCAGTGACTAATAACCAGAACAACAGCAGCTTTTTTTCTGCCCTAAAAGTTACTACAAAAATGACTAAACACCCAAAACTAATTGAAACCACACAAGACTACAGACAGATCTCGACTTACGTAGCTCCGAAATATGTAGTTCTGGACAACGTCAACCAGCGCAACAAAAATAAACTGAATTTTACGGTACAAGCAGGTAGTGTATTTCCTCCCTCGGTGTACGAGTATCCGACTTACGTAAAAATCGACTTATGAATCGGGTTGCGGAACTGCTTAAGTAAATCGGAGACTTTCCGCGTTGTACTTTTTGATGTACCACGAGAAGGCAAGTTATAAACTTGGTAACCACTGGAAAGCTTAAAGGAAGATGAAGACAGAGGAGGCCAGGAAGATCGTATCCAGTCTAAGCAAGTCTTGCGGGAAAGAAAAAAAAAATACAAATGATCCAAATTGTTTTGGAAACGTCAGCGACCGAGCGAAATGGAGGCGTATGATCTCCAACTCCTTCCAGGTCAGACAATCATCTTATCTTCGATATATATGTATGTATATCCCCTAAATTTATCCTTATCTTTGTGTGTTTTATCTTACTCAAATTGCATTATGTCTCAATTTGCAGACGGGTATTCGTCATATTATGACGGGCATTACAACGGCGAGGATAAGGCGACCGAGCTCTCTGACGAGGAAGAGGAGAAGGTCAACGCCATCATCTGTTTTGTGTTCTTCCTGATGGGCGTTGGCTTTATGGTGGGCTTCATATTTGTCCTCGTCAACTTTGCTCAGAAGAACGAACAGGAGCAGATGGGCCTGAGCCATATTAGCGAGAATAGTAAGTACACGAAGTTACTGCCCTTCGTTACACGAGTTATGGTCCTTAATTGTTTGAATAAAAGTTTGAATAAAAGAAGAGGGAAGTAAGCAATGAGAATATTACTTAACTTCGGGGTTATTGTTCTTTGTTACAAGATTTATTGTCCTTTGTTACACTAGTTATTGATCGTGATTTTCTTGGATAAAAGACGGGGGTGTAGGAAGTACTGATGTTACCTAAAATCAGGGTTATTGCCCTTTGTTACACGAGTTATTGACCTTAATTGTCTGGATAACGGAAGGGAAGTAAGTAGTTCTAATGTTACTTGAATTTAGGGTTATTCTCCTTCCTAATCTTGTGCCATCAGGAGACCGGCTTCAGTGGCTCTTCAGTTTTGCTGTCTCTTACTTTCGACTTGCGCACGGCCAAGCTTAATCCAGTCCAATACTTTATCATGTGAGACAGTCTTTCTCGTTGTTGTGAAGGAAGGAAGGAGTGAGGGACGAAAGGGAGGAAGGGATTAATTTCTATCTAGCACAGTCATTACTAAAGATCAACGTAGGAAAGACAAAGTTAATGAAGCAAAATGTGAACAACAGAAAGGTACTCAGAGTAGATAGCAAGTTAGTGGAGGAGGTCAATGAATTTGTATACCTTGGCAGCAGAGTAGTAGAAAATGGAGACAGCACAGAGGACATCAACAGCATACTTACTAGAGCAAACCAGGCTTTTGCAGTGCTGCAGACTATATGGAAATAAAAAAAAAACTAAGCATAAATACGAAAATCAGGATATTTAAGAGTAATGTTCTAAGTGTACTACTCTATGGAAGTGAATGCTGGAAAATCACCAAAACCATAGAAAACAAGTTGAATTCTTTCCAGACTGAATGTTTACGAAGAATTAGACAGATATTTTGGCCAAACACCATAAAAAAATAACATCTTTTTGGCAGAGATGCAGATGAAGCCACAGACAACAATTATCGAGGAAAGACGCTGGCGATGGTTGGGACATGTGCTCCGAATGATTGATAACTCACTACCAAAAATAGCACAAAGATGGACACCACAGGGGAACAGAAGTAAGGGTAGACCAAATGAGACATGGAGAAGAACAGAGAGGATGTTGAGCAATAGAGGGCTCACCTGGGCAAGAGCAGGGGGAAAAAAAGGCGAAGGACAGGCATTTGTGGAAAACCCTTGCGGAAGCCCCATGTGCCCTGGGCACTTAAGGTTCAGAGAGAGAGAGAGATAGAGCTCAGTCACTGAACATCAGTAGTTGATTAGTACTGCACAACAGGCATAGTAATTTATGGATTGAAAAACTATTCATTATAACCAGGTCAGTGAGAAGATGTGGGAGGGGAGGGGGGGGGAGTGAGAGAATGCAACAACTACTTTTGGGTGGGGAGGGCTGAAGTGAATAGCTAACTACCAGGATAAGCTTATGGGGGTTGGGGGTGGATAGTTTATGACAGTCTTACAAAATTTTCGTTCAAAAGATGTGTTTAGAGCCTTTTATCCACGCATGCAATAATATATGCAATTAATACATACATCTTACATCCTTCCTCTGCCGTTAAACATCACATAGGGTTCGCATGGTAGTTCGCCAAGTTTTCCTGTTTTCGGCAAGTCTTTCAACCTCATCAAGGGATTTTATACCTACTAAACTGGCCTCTCTTAACAATGTCCTCTTTAGAGTTTCATATGGTCGACCTCTTTTTCTTCGGCCTGTTGTGTTCCACTTTTTAGCTTGTTTGAGGATCCCCTGATTGTTTCTTCTCATCACGTGACCGACATATGCCCTCTACTTTTTCTGATCACCCATGAGACAGGTTGTTGTTTGCTCATCTGTCTGATCTCTGAATTGTTCTTCAATTTGTTCCACTTGATACCGAGTATTTTCCTTAGGCATTTGTTTTAAAAAGAGTCTAATTTCTTGTCTGTTTCTTTTGTTTTTTTTTCAGCTTTCGCCTGCATAAATGAAGGTGGATATTACATTTGAGTTGAATAATCTTAGCTTGGTTTTTATCCTTGTAACTTTTGAATTCCATATGTTCTAAAGATTCTTAAAGGTCAATGCTGCTTTTGCAATTCGAATCCTAACTTCCTTTCTGGTATCACAATCCTGGTCTATGTAGCTGCCGAGATATGCAAATTGGTTTACTTCTTGAACAGCTCTTCCTTCTACGTATGTTTGTCCTTCGTGGTTAATGTGAAGTTTCATTATTTTTGTTTTTCTTTGCTAATTTCAAGTCCTATTTTGCTAGCCAGTTAAGCTGTTTTTTTCCCTGCACTGATTTCACATTGTCACTAACAAGAATTACGTCATCTGCAAAATCAAGATCTTCTAGAGGGGTCACATGTGCCCAGTCAATTCCCGTTTTACCTGTGCAGCATTTTTTTTTTTTCATTGTAAAGTCTATGGCAAGTCCAAAAAAGCAATTGAGATAATATACATCCTTGTTTTAGACCTGTTTCAGTCTGAAACCATTCGCTTATTCCTCCTTTTGTGTTGACTGCACAAACATATCCGTTATAGAGGTCTCTAATGATGTTGACAATTTTAGAAGGTATTCAATATATTCTTAAAAATTCTCCACAGTGAATCTCTGTGTATGCTATCAAATGCTTTTTTTAAAGTCTGTGAAATTTAAGATTAATGACTTTTGCTTTTCAATATGTTCTTCAAGTATTATTCTTAGAGTAAAGATCTGGTTGAGACAGCTACTCCCTTTTCGAAATCCTGCATGTTCTTCTCTCATTGCAGCATCCACTATATCTTTAATTCTGTTCAGAATGACTTTGCTAAATACTTTTGACACAACTGATAGTAAGCTTACTCTTCTCCAGTCGTTGCAGTAGCTAAGGTTGCCGTTTTAAAAATAATGCATAGGATGTAGTTATTTCACATTCTCACACATTAGACAGACAGGTAGATAGACAGACAGATAGACGGATAGATAGGCAGGCAGATAGACAGGCAGGCAGCACAACAAACAAACAGGCGAACAGATAGACAGAGAAACATACAGACAGACGTTCATGCAGACAGACAGATAGATTACTCCCCTCCATTAACATTATGTTATATATTAATATTTCATCCAATGGGGAATTCCCCGTCGGGGAAATTTTAGGGTAAGAGGGGGTTGGGATGGAGATAAACTGGACCCACAGACTGACAGACTCATACTGTTGGAATACGTATTATCTGCATATTATTTGAACGCACCTTGTGTATCAGACATTCTAACATGTGTGTGAAAAGGGTACATTGTATGAACAACAGTTTGAGAACCGCTGTTCCATGTAAATTGTGGCCGATATTCAGGATGAACTTCCGCCACTGCAACCGAGGAAATGGACGGACATAGGAGACAACCTTTAAAAAATTCATCATTAGAATAATTAATTGATTCTTTCCCTTTTCAATGTCCCCTGTTATCGTGGCTGTTTTGAATGATAGCTGGCCTCTTTTTGTATGTGTTTTGTGACATGTAGGGCGTTGTAATCTCTTTTATTGATCAGTTTCTTCTCTCTCTCTCTCATATAAATATTAGTACTAATAATACTTATTATTGTCTTTATATAAGAAGTTATTATATAATTTCTATAATACAAGTAATAAGTGATGCTAAATGACGGTGTTGGAATGAAAGTTGTGTGATATAGAACAAGACTATCAACAGGTCCGGTGAGAGGTAGGGCGAGTCAGGGTTTGTTTCCCTAGGGGCCCCGGGCTGTTTAGGCACCCCTACTGCCCTCTTTTTCGTGCCTCTTTTCTTACTGCAGACAAATTAAGTGAGAGTTACTTTCTGTGTTTGAAAAGAGGGCCCCGATAGTAGCTGAACCCCAGCACTAGACCCTGGGTCTCGGCGGCCTTGGAATATCAGAGGGGCCTCGAGTGTCCGGCTCTCCACGGCCCTGAATATCAGAGGGGCCTCGAGTGTCCGGCTCTCCACGGCCCTGAATATCAAGAGGGGCCTCGAGTGTCCGGCTCTCCACGGCCCTGAACCTCAGAGGGCCCTGCGTGTCCAACTCCTCTTTCTTTAAAAATAAATTTCTTCGTTCATTCTGTCTTTTCAAATTTTCAGCCACCACTTGAAAATGAGGGAAATTAAAAGGAGGACATCTATCGCTCTTCAGAAAGTAAAACAGCTAAAGAATCGGTGAAGAGGAGCAGACAGAACCACAAAAATAAGATTTTTAAGGGCATGCATCTTTCCCATCGCAACATATGCCTGAGGTCCCCGAGAGGACCACAAGAGGTTCAGAATATCGCAGGGCTTGAGCCTGTATTCTCGGTGCGTCTCAGAAGCGGGATTGCGTGACATCGTGGTTGTCGTTGCACCAGTTTAGTCTAGGGTTGGACTTTCTCATCCAGACAGTAAACCAGAAGTTGAGAAAAGACCAAATCTAATGTCAGATATAAACAGCGATGATAGACCAGAGAAACTCCAGGAAGAAGCCTATGTCATGAAACATGCGAAGAGAGGCAATGCGACAGAACCTGACACAATATTTGTAGAAGAGTTAGAAACTGACGCTGAATTTGGTGTACAAAATAACACTGCCAACAAAGATGGAAAGAAGTGCTGTTTCAAGCCATGAAGTAATACTGTTTTCGGCCCTGAAGAAATGTTGTTTTCAGCCCGGGAGAAGTACTGTTTTAACCCCTGAAGAAATACTGTTTTCTGCCAGGAAGAAATACTGTTTTAAGCCACGAAGAAATATTGTTTTCAGCCCGAAAGAAATATTGTTTTCAGACTTGTCAGATGTAAATAAATTTCACCCATGTCTCTCTAACAGATGAGTCGGCGAAGCTGGGTGGATATTTATTTAGAAAAATGACGAAGAATTAAGATGAAGAACGAGAAATATGTGTCTTGTCTTGTCTTGTCTTGATTTGTCTTGTCTCGTCTTCTATCTCACTGGAACTTGCACGCTGGGTGTTCTTTGCAGCCGATGCTGTTGAAGGTGCTGATATCGTTACAGAAGTTCATGATCTGGGCTGGTGTGGAGTGCCAGATACTCTCAGATCGGGGGGGGGGGGGGGGGAATAACGTTCCTCCCTCCCCCTCCCCCACCCCACCCCCCTCACCCTACCCGAGCTAAATTGAATGACGTCACGTAGCGACGGACTGAGGTCAGAACTAGAAAACGTAGGAAGGTTGAAGCAGCACCATAAGCAGAAATTAAAGGGGACCAGCCAAGAGACGTCGAGCTCTAGTTTTGAAATTTATGAAAGCTCACGATGAATGCAGATGTTCCCAATCGTCAGGAGTATAATTAGAAGCTTCCCTGAAGTAATGATCCGACGAGGAATGGGAAAACTTCGTCTTTAGTCCCCCACCTGAAGTAATGATCCATGAAGGAACGGGAAAACTTCGTCTTTAGGCCCCCACCTGAAGTAATGATCCATGAAGGAACGGGAAAACTTCGTCTTTAGGCCCCCACCTGAAGTAATGATCCGACAAGGAACGGGAAAACTTCGTCTTTAGGCCCCCATCTGAAGTAATGATCCACGAAGGAACGGGAAAACTTCGTCTTTAGTCCCCACCTGAAGTAATGATCCGACAAGGAACGGGAAAACTTCGTCTTTAGGCCCCCATCTGAAGTAATGATCCATGAAGGAACGGGAAGACGTCGTATTTAGTCCCCACCTGAAGTAATGATCCGTCAAAGAATGGGAAAACTTCGTCTTTAGACTCTCTTTATTCGTTCTCTCTGTCTTTCTCTGTCTCTCTCACTTTATTCTTTCTCTCAGTCTTTCTCTGTTTATTCTTTCTCTCTGTCTCTCTTTATTCTTTCTCTCTGCCTGTATGTCTATCTCTTTATTCTTTCTCTCTGTCTTTCTGTCTCTCTCTTTATTCTTCCTCTCTGTCTTTCTCTGTCTCTCTCTCTCTTTATTCCTTCTCTCTGTCTTTTTCTGTCTGTGTCTCTTTATTATTTCTCTCCATCTGTCTGTCCTTCTTTATTCTTTCTCTCTTTATTCTTTCTCTCCGTCTGTCTGTCTCTCTTTATTCTTTCTCTCTGTCTTTCTCTGTCTCTGTCTGTCCCCCTTTATTCTTTCTCTCAGTCTTTATCTCTCTTTATTTTTTCTCTCTATCTTTATCTCTATCCCTCTTTATTCTTTCTCTCTATCTCTGTCCCTCTTTATTATTTCTCTCTGTCTTTCTCTGTCTCTGTTTATTCTTTCTCTCTGTCTGTCTTTCTTCTACTCCAGTTTTCCTGTGTTAGACGCTTTTTTCCCCTCTGACCTTTGACCTCTCGTGACAGGTCTAAAAACTGTTCATTGTCTTGTCAATATCAGTTTCTGTAGCTTCTCCGCCAGAACGTGAACGATATCGATTAGCAATATTCCGTGTCCCGGCGTTGTTCGGGTTCTGTATTGTCTGTTCTCACTTCTGTCTCACGCCAGTTTTTTTTTCTGTCTCATGCCCTTATTTCTCTCTCTTATTTCTGTCTCATACCCTTATTTCTCTCTCATGCCCTTATTTCTGTCTAACGCCTTTATTTCTATCTCACCTCTTCACTTCTTATCTCACGTCCTTATTCCTTGTCTCACGCCCTCATTCCTTGTCTTACGCCCTCATTCCTTGTTTCACGCCCTCATTCCTTGTCTCACGTCCTCATTCCTTGTCTCACGTCCTCATTCCTTATCTCACAACCTCATTCCTTGTCTCACGCCCTCATTCCTTGTCTCACGCCCTCATTCCTTGTCTCACGCCCTTATTCCTTGTCTCACGCCCTTATTCCTTGTCTCACGTCCTCATTCCTTGTCTCACGCCCTCATTCTTTGTCTCATGCCCTCATTCCTGTATTATGCCCTCATTCCTTGTCTCACGCCCTCATTCCTTGTCTCACGCCCTCATTCCTTGTCTCATGCCCTCATTCCTGTCTTACGCCCTTATTCCTCCATTTAACAACATTCACATGTGGCGATACGAAGGCGGCAAATTTTTCCTTATTCCGGTTAGCCACTAATTTTCCGGAAACCGAATATCAGGCACCTCTTTTAATCCGAATAAAATCACGACACTCAATTTACCAAACCGCCAGTAGGTGGCAGTAAATATAGCGTTTCGTGAGCTTTTTATAGCGAGACTAACTTGGAAGAAACGATTGCCAGTTCTACCTAGGACAGAAGCAGCTAACGTAGTTGGTAATTGGAATGGGCGGCGGAGCAGGTATAGGAACGTTGTAATTGAAAAGACGTTACATTCTGAGACAGAATAGAACAGAATAGTGAAATTCTTAATCCGACGGGGCTTAGGGACCACTGTTGGGACAAGATGAAGTGGAGAATGAATGTAGTGTTTTACAGAATGAGAATTGTTGGGATTATTTCCCTTGCCTGTCAGAATTTTTCTACGACTTAAGATGTCAAAGATGATCTGCGTTGGAGTATAGTGTCCAGTTCTCACGGGACGGTGATTCTTGTTTGGGATAAGCGAGCGGGAAATCAAGGATACGGGAAATAAGAAAGGAAGAAGGATTTGAGGTTGTTTTCAGAAGGATTTTTTGTTTTTGTTTTGTCTTTTTGGCTTTCAGTAAGAGAGGTAGATATTTAATGATAGAGGAAATGGTTTATATTTGGGTTGGAGAAGAGAGAAGTAGATCTTTATTGATAGAGAATGTGGTTTTACTTAGGACTAGAGAAGAGAGAAGTGGAGCTTTAGTGATAGAGAATATCGTTTAATATAGGACTAGAGAGGTAGAGCTTTAGTGATAGAGGATATGGTTTAACATAGGACTAGAGAGGTAGAGCTTTAGTGATAGAGGATATGGTTTAACATAGGACTAGAGAGGTAGAGCTTTAGTGATAGAGGATATGGTTTAACATAGGACTAGAGAAGAGAGAGGTAGAGCTTTAGTGACAGATGATATGGTTTAACATAGGACTAGAGAAGAGAGAAGTAGAGCTTTAGTGATAGAGAATATGGTTTAACATAGGACTAGAGAGGTAGAGATTTAGTGATAGAGGATATGGTTTAAATTAGAACCAGAGAAGAGAGAGGTAGATCTTTAGTGATAGAGAATATGGTTTAACATAGGACTAGAGAAGAGAGAGGTAGAGCTTTAGTGATAGAGAATATGGTTTAAATTAGAACTAGAGAAAAGAGAGGTAGATCTTCAGTGACAGAGGATGTGATTTAACTTAGGACTAGGCAAGAGAGAATCAGAGCTTTAGTGATAGAGAAAATGATTTAACTTCGGACTAAAGAAGAGACAAGTAAATGCCTACTTTATCCGATTCTTTCGGATTAATAAGTACTTTATGTATTGTACAACCATGTTTATTCCATGCTAATTTTGTACACGAATAGATCGAGTACTTGGATGCCATCTTTAAAAAAATGACACTAACGAATCCATCATCATGTTCATCATTAAACTGTGTTCAGTACCATCTTTTAAAGTGTTGTGAATTCAGTCTTCGTACCAAATGTTGACTTTCAGAACATGGAGATGTTGGAGGATATACTGCAGTTGTTGTTGTTGTGGTGGTGGTGGTGATGGTTCTACGTCCAAAGTTGTGATGTTGTATGTGTACTTAACAACCATCAGGTTACGCAACTCTTAACATTTCCAGCTGTCTTACATCATCATCATCATCATCATCACCATCATCATCATCATCAGTCCTCTGTACTCCCAATGAAGCATGAGGCACTAGCAAAGTTTCCCAACCCAGTCCTGTCGTGAGCAAGGAAAGGGAAAACTTCGTCTTTAGTCCCCACCTGAAGTAATGATCCGTCAAGGAACGGGAAAACTTCGTCTTTAGTCCCCACCTGAAGTAATGATCCGTCAAGGAACGGGAAAACTTCGTCTTTAGTCCCCACCTGAAGTAATGATCCGTCAAGGAACGGGAAAACTTCGTCTTTAGTCCCCACCTGAAGTAATGATCCGTCAAGGAACGGGAAAACTTCGTCTTTAGTCCCCACCTGAAGTAATGATCCATGAAGGAACGGGAAAACTTCGTCTTTAGACTCTCTTTATTCTTTCTTTCAGTCTTTCTCTGTCTGTCTCTCTTTATTCTTTCTCTCAGTCTTTCTCTGTCTATTCTTTCTCTCTATCTGTCTCTCTTTATTCTTTCTCTCTGTCTGTGTGTCTGTCTTTATTCTTTCCCTCCGTCTTTCTCTGTCTGTCTGTCTGTCTCTCTCTCGTTATTCTTTCTCTCTGTCTTTCTCCATCTCTGTCTCTCTTTATTCTTTCTGTCTGTCTTTCTCCATCTCTGTCTCTTTATTCTTTCTCTCTGTCTTTCTCTGTCTCTCTCTCTCTCTTTATTCTTTCCCTCCCTCTTTCTCTCTCTCTTTATTCTTTATCTCTGTCTTTCTCCATCTCTGTCTCTCTTTATTCTTTCTCTCTGTCTTTCTCTGTCTCTCTCTCTCTCTTTATTCCTTCCAACCAGTCCTGTCTTGAGCAAGCCGGGATACCTCAACCAATGTCTTCCTCACTTCCTTTAGTTCTTCCCGTATTGTGCGTCTTCATATTCCCAATGGCCTGCCCCTCTTTCTTTCCTCTTGAGGTTTCCAAGTCAAGACAGTTTAAGTGTGTCTTTGTTATTGTGTGTGTTTTTTTAAAAATAACTAGTATGGTGCCCAGCCATTCCCATCTTTGTTTTTTTTAATAACTAGTATGGTGTCCAGTCATTCCCGTCTTCGTTTTTTTTAAAAATAACTAGTATGGTGTCCAGTCATTCCCATCTTTTTTTTTCATTCCTAGTATGGTGCCCAGCCATTCCCATCTTAGTTTTTTTTTTTTTAAATAACTAGTATGGTGCCCAGTCATTCCCATCTTCGTTTTTTTTAAATAACTAGTATGGTGCCCAGCCATTCCCATCTTCGTTTTTTTTTCATTCCTAGTATGGTGCCCAGCCATTCCCATCTTCGTTTTTTTTTTTTTACCTCTTTAGTAATGTCCTCAATACCCATTGGTTTGGTTATTTCCCTGTTTGTCGCGCGTTTTCCCCGGGAATTTTCCCACGGCAAAATCAGTATTAGTCTACTCCCACATAATCAGGGACCTACAGGAGAAGACAACTATGGTTTACGAGATACCCAGATCAGTAGGTCTGAATATACATCCAGACAAGATTAAGATCATGAGAATCAATGGGGGGAAAAATATAAGGAAAGAACCTCATCTGGGACAAGAGAAGATGAGGAAATACAACACTTTAAATATCTTGGTAGGCAAAAAGAGAGGAAGTGACTAACATGAGAGTTAATGTTGAACAGCCAGGTAAAAGAGAGGAGGTGACTAATATGAGAGTTAATGTTGAACAGCCAGGTAAAAGAGAGGAGGTGACTAATATGAGAGTTAATATTGAACAGGCAGGTAAAAGAGAGGAGGTGACTCACATGAGAGTTAATGTTAAACAACTAGGTAAAAGAGAGGAGGTGACTCACATGAGAGTTAATGTTGAACAGCGAGGTAAAAGAGAGGAGGTGACTCACATGAGAGTTAATGTTAACCAGATAAAACACAGGAAGTGACATCGCTGTCCCATGTGGCAGTCAGCGACTCATAACAAACACGCAGGCATCAGGGTTGGCGAACCACAGGTGATCAAGACCCTGCCCCACTTCTCTATCTGTATTCACAATAACCGGCCCAGCCATCCCAGCCTGGTTAGCTAGGATATGCCCCTTACTGGGGGGGGGGGGGTTGCCAACGGAGAGGTGGGGCAGGGTCTTGATCAGCTATGGGTCGCTGATTGACAAATCGGGCAGCATCTTCATTTCTTCTTCTCCCCTAACCACAAATCAGAAATCCTTTTAAAGACAGTAATTCTGAGAGAGAGGGAGAGAGAGAGAGAAGGAGAGAGAGAGAGAGAGGGAGGGAGAGAGGGAGAAAGAGAGAGAGAGGGGAGAGAGAGAGGTTAAAAATAAATGTGAGTGAAATCATTCTTGTCAAATAATTGTCACAAATTGACATAATCAGCGGAGTCAACTGTTTACAATCCTGGCAGATTATGCAGAGGTTTTGGATGGTGTCTACCATCGTCGGGTGGTGGAGCTTATTCGGTCGGCTTACCTGGAGGACGAAAGGAGATTACAAGAAGATCTAGGTGTAAGTAAACCTCTACCTCAACCTGTCCAGATGCAGCTATGCAGCAAATATCCAGCGGACCTAGGTGAGGCATTGACTATCTATCTATCTATCTATCTCTATCTATCTATCTATCTATCTATCTATCTATCTATCTATCTCTTTTTGTCTGTCTGTCCACCCATATATCTGTTTGTTTCCTTGTTTGTCTGTGTCTTTTAATCCATTCATTGATCCATCTGTCTGTCTGTCTGTCCATCCATATATCTGTTTGCTTCCTTGTTTGTCTGTGTCTTTTAATCCATTCATCGATCCATCTGTCTGTCTGTCTGTCCACCTAGATATCTGTTTGCTTCCTTGTTTGTCTTTGTCTGTTCATCCATTCATCGATCCATCTGTCTGTCTGTCTGTCCACATAGATATCTGTTTGCTTCCTTGTTTGTCTGTGACTGTCCATCCATTCATCGATCCCTCTGTCTGTCTGCCTGGCCACTTTGTCACTCAGCTTGGGTAGACTGTTTTATCTTCCCAACCCCTACCCCCAAACCCTCTACCCCCACCCATACTCTTAGGAATAAAATAAAAAATACCGAGGGAGAGAGAGAAAGAGAGAGAGAGAGTAGAGGGAGAAGAGAGCGAGAGAGGGAAATGAGAGAGATCAAGATAGAGAGAGGGGAGAAGAGAGAGACAAGAGGGAGAGAACGACGGAACAGACTTTATTTTCAAAGGGTTAAGAACTGAGTACGCAGGCCCGTCTGACATTCTGCCCTTCATCATACAGCTTTCACTCAGACAGTCATTCAGCTTTTGTTAATGAGCATCATAATCACGAAAACACAGTTAAATGATGACATAAATCTCTTGTCCATATACTGCACGCTGCGATTTATGTAACTACATGAAATAAACTTAATTACATTCTCACATTCATTCTAAAGTAACAAAAGGGTAGAGGGAGAGAAATATCAAGAGAGAGAGGAGAAAGGGAGCAAGAGAAAAACAGGGAAAGAGGAGGAGATGAGAAAGAGAGAGAGAGAGAGGAGGGAGCAAGAGAAAAACAGTGAAAGAGGAGATGAGAGAGAGCAAGAGAAAGAGGAAATGCGTTTTACTTCCAGAAAGTGAAGAACTGGATGGATAGATAGACCGCCAGACTTTGAGAAAGAAAGAAAGAAACTCATTTTTTTTAAAAGTCATAAATCAAAGAAACAAAGAAAGAAAGAAACTCGATTTTTAAAAAAAGTCATAAATCAAAGAAAGGAAGAAACTCATTTTTTAAAAAGTCATAAATCAAAGAAACAAAGAAAGAAAGAAACTCATTTTTTAAAGTTATAAATCAAAGAAACAAAGAAAAAGAAACTCATTTTTTAAAGTCATAAATCAAAGAAACAAAGAAAGAAAGAACTCGTTTTTACAAAAAGTCATAAAAGAAAGAACGAAAGAACAGGAAAAAAGGAAAGAAAAAAAAAAGAAATAAAACTCACTTTAAAAAAAGCCGTATATAAAAGATTATGAATCCACCTTGGATTAAAATGATAAATGACTAACTCTTATTTAATCTGACTGAATACAGTTTTGTATTCTCCCTCCAGCCAGTTGTAATAATTACTTTGAAGCGCCAGAAACTACAAAATTAGGTCACAACCGCCCTCTGTAGCTAACAGCAGAAATCTCTGCTCGCTCTCGCCAAGAACTTGAGCGCGCTTGTGAGAGAGAATACGGTATCTCCCGGAAGTAGAAGCTTTAGACAGAACAGAGCCAGAAGCAGAGCTCACGATTTTGGAAGTAGCGGTACTCACACGCAGAGTTGGCAACACGCGTGTATCTGGCACGGAAGGCCGAATCCTCGCCGAGGGTTAGTTCTGAGTGAAGTTCAATAGCCGTACACGGGTAATTGTATGTCTCTTGTTTTCTTTTACTCCAGCAAAATAAGCGTACGGGACAGCTTCACGTATTCTGGACTTCCAGAAAAGCAGGGGTAATTGACCAGGAGCTGGATACGGAGATGTGCAGAGAGACATACGGTCCTTGAAATTCATGAGGAAACAGTTCGCGCTGAATATCTTCAGGGAAAATAAATGTATAATGGTATGCCCTATGTGCCTGCTAGGCGAGCTCCGCTGCTTTTAAGAGAATTTTAGGACGCGATTCTAGATGTTATACTGTGTTGTGTGTGAGAAATGTGTTCAAGACTTTTCGTTAAGTGAATCGTGGAGTCTTAAGAGAGATTTCATGGAAAGTGAACATTTATAAAACACGTTCAGATGTGGTGTTGTTATTGGACTACGACGATTGTAGGCTGTTTTTAAACAAACCCCTGAATTTTCAAGTGGTTTTCCATGATTTTTAAGTTCTGGTTTGTAAGTGGGTTGGCCTTGTACCTGCTAGGAACATTTTTAATGCCCTTCCCATTTCTCTCTATCTTTCTCTCTCTCTCTCTTTCTATCTCTCTCTCTTTCTGTCTCTCTCTTTTTCTAGTTCTCTCTTTCTCTCACTCTCTCCTCGTTTAAAAAATGCGGTAGAATGTTAACACGTTCACTGTTAATTCAGACGGGGGCGTTTTCCACAAGTTAACGGCGTTAATCTTTAACTAGGGCAAGTGTTTTAACTTTTTTTGTTTTTTTTTTTGTTGTTGTTGTTTTGTTTTAGTGAATCATTTGGGCTTTTCAATAACGGTATTTACGCTGCTGAAATACAGTTAGATCAGCTTCCAAGATACCTGTCTGTCTGTGCTGGAATTAGATTTGTTTATCTCAAAAACCGGCTGTTTACCTGGAATCAGGCTTTCTAATCTGTTTTTAGTTGTCTAATGTAGGCGCATATCTTTCTTGTACGTTGGAATTGTTTTCGTGAAACGTACATGAATAATCTGGAATTTATGAGTTTTTCTGTTTATGTTGTTTGTCTGTGTCGGTCTGATTTGTGTGTGTGTCGTATTTAGAGTTGTTTTAATGACGTCTTCTCTGCTATTTGACTTCTCTTCGAGGTATCTACATGCTTGTTTGGTATCTGGAGGCATTGTTTTGTATCATCTACGTATCTGTTCTTGTGTTTAGATTTATTGTTATGGCATTTTTTATTTGTTTGTTTGCCTGTCTGTGCTGGTATATAGAAGATGCCGCGGTGGTGTAGTGGGTAGTACACTTGCTTGCCGATCAGAACATCCCCGGTTCTATTTCGCGCTCGGGTGGAATATTTTTCGGACCCTTACAGCACTGGAGTTCAACCCAGCATCGAAAAACAAAACAAAACAAAACAAATGGGTACCTGTGTCTTCCCTAGAAAAACAAAGGTAGAGGGCAAGGCACCCGGTGTCCCTACTTCAAATTCTGTAGTGGCTTAGAAATGCGAAGGCAATAACACTTCATACCCTTACTGCATGGGACATACCGCGGGACATAGATTAGATGGAACGTAGATTTATTCTAGGGCTTATCTTGATCAGTGTATCAGACCGTATTTTCTAAGTTCAAACACGAGGACACACTGTTTTTTTTTAAACTAATTGTTTTTTTAAACTAATTTTAGTCATCAGACTAAATTTATAAATTTTACTTAACAAGTATACCAATCAAGCCTGCGCGTTGACACTTCTCTACAGAGTGAATTGTCTACAGAATAGCGACGTTTCAACTAAGATAAAGAAATGTTGGATTATTTCCGAGCACGTGGGGATCAAAGATTGGAAATACGGGACAATATGGGACCACGTGTTTTAAAATAAGGGGACTTTTAGGCTTCCACGATCGAAGTAACACGATTTGCCAGGACAAGTCCTTTAAATACTGGACTGTCCGTTATAATACGGGGCGGTTTGCCACTACAGTTCTGATAACTGCATCCAATTTTCAGGATATCTACGTGTCTCGTCCTGTATTCTGGTTTATTGTAAGGGATTCTGTATGTCCAATCTGGAAAATGTAGATATTTTCACGTGGTTTGATTACATTATCGATTACTTTGGTAATGTGTCTATCCTGGAGTAGATTTTTTTAAGCTGAATTCCGTTGAAGGCGGTGAATTCAAAGCTTAGGGATAAAAAGAAAAGAAAAAAAAAAGTGACGTCGATGAAGATCGCGCCATGCTCCACTAGATTTATAATGCGCCCCCGGGCGATTCCAAGCTGGTAATTTAGAGGACAAATTCCCGGGTGGAAGGTGTGCTTTCCTGGTGTTTTTGAAGCTGATATCCTCTTTATCCTTGTGCGACTGACGCGTCCTCATGTTAGTATCTTCGAGTGACGTACAAACGAGGGAATGAAAATCTTGGGTATCTGCGAATAACGGGTAGATTTGCGCACCTGCTTATCAGAGAGGTTTCCAAACAGTGGCACGCCCCCGGGGGTGGGGGTTGGGGTGGGGGCATGTTGTGTTTAAAATGATTCTAAAACAGATAGTTCCCCCCCCCCCCCCCGGCGTAGCGACATGCTTGAGTTAACGACGATTCGTTGTTTCGACCATCAGCTTCTCCTTATGTTTCTTTTGTATTGAAATAAGTTGAAATTCTGCATGGTGTTTTATGATAACATTATAGTTGCATGATAATGTCAGGTGTTTTATGATAACATTATAGTTGCATGATAATGTCAGGTGTTTTATGATAACATTATAGTTGCATGATAATGTCAGGTGTTTTATGATAACATTATACTTGCATGATAATGGCAGGTGTTTTATGATAACATTATAGTTGCATGATAATATCAGGTGTTTTATGATAACATTATAGTTGCATGATAATGTCAGGTGTTTTATGATAACATCATACTTGCATGATAATGGCAGGTGTTTTATGATAACATTATAGTTGCATGATAATGTCATGTGATTTATGATAACATTATAGTTGCATGATAATATCAGGTGTTTTATGTTAACATATTATAGTTACATGATGTGTCAGGTGTTTTATGATAACATTGTAGTTGCATAATAATGCCAGGTGCTTTATGATAACATTATAGTTGCATGATAATGTCATGTGTTTTATGATAACATTATAGTTGCATGATAATGTCAGGTGTTTTCCCCCCAAAGAAAACGGGCGCCCGGAAAGCAGGCGTCCCGGCTCCAACATGGTGGAAGGGACGACCGTCGATGAGTGCGCTCTTGTTTGCCTTTCTCTCTACGCTTTGTCTGCGCCTGCTTCGTTTGCGTTGTGGGCTGGGCGCCCGGTTTAGCGCCCTAGCTACTGAGGTAAGTGCTCGGGGTGGCCACTGTGAGCTGCGACTTCCAGTGGCGCACGGATTTCCCTGACACTGGTCGGTATCGTGAATGATAGTGATGTATTCCGCCGCGCCCTTGGAAGGTTGGCGCCGTGTAGCTGCTGAGACAGCTGGCTGTGACTGCCTCCCTACCGAGGGCCATTTGCGGAGATGTCACTGGCCCAGGGAGAGGAGGAAATTATGGGATATTCTCGTTTGCTGGGATGCCGAAACCGTAATGAACATGAACTTGAAAATGAACGTGAACCTGTGCATTAACATGAACACCTGAATATGAATATGGGCATGATCATGAACATGAGCATGAACATGAGCATGAACCTGAACTATTACAATGTTATACTGTATATTATTCTATTATTGAGATACACGATGTTCATTATCTTCTCTGTAGTCTTGATTGTTCTTCTGTATGCTTGTTAATTTGACTTTCTCTCACTGCCATATTTTGGCTGTGGCCGCGACAAGGTTTGATGTTCCTTTTGGTTGTTTCAACAGTTCAGTTGACAACGTCACTCCACAGTTCATCACACGACTCTTAATTAAAGAGAACTGTATGCATTTGACTCAATAACGCACCACATGTTATGCTAATGTTATGCTAATGTGTGTATTATTAGCATAACATTAGCATAACATGTGGTTCGTTATTGAGTCAAATGTATACAGTTCTCTTTAATTATTCACCAACCGAAGGTCACAGGTTTCGGATTAAAGCAACCAAAAGCATTTTTTCACAGCTTTCCAAAATACCAAAACTTGTATTTCACACACTGTAGTACTCAAGTCACCTTCTATCTCGTAGTAATTCCTCCGTCTACTCTAAAACTACTTCTCGTTCTTCAAGCTCTGTCTTCCTAACCTCTTCCTGCTAGTCCCTTTGTGTCTCTCTGTGTCTCTGTCTCTATCTGTCTCTTCGCCCCCCCCCCCCCTCCGTTTTCTTAATTTTGCTGACCCTCGGTCAACCTGCGCTGTCATTTGATGCTCGTCCATTAGTTTTTGGTCTGCGACTCAATCGCTTCCCAAGTCAGACATTTCTGGCTGAATGAATTGTCCAGCATGTCCAACCACTTGTCAGTGTCCAGTGTGATGGTCTGTCACTATGGATCTGGGGATCGTTTTTCTGATAGCTTTTTCTTCCCTCATTTTTCCATCTGGATGCTAATAGTACCAACAATCATTATAATAGTAATAATAATAACAATAATAGTAATAATAATGCAGTACTCATAACTTACAAGGTACAATGCTACAGAAACTGAACATGAACCTGAACCTGAACATGAACATGAACATAAACATGAACATGAACATAAACATGAACATAAACATAAACATGAACATAAACATAAACATGAACATAAACATAAACATGAACATGGACATATAAACATAAACATAAACATGAACATGAACATAAACATGAACTTCGTGTTTTCCAAACTTCTGAAACAAAGAACAGATTTGTTAAGACACTGATCATTTTTCTCCATCTTGCGTGGTCCTTAGTGTTTCTGATTAATTTAGATGCCTTTCTTTTTTCCCGTGCCGCATAGTCAGTTCGTTGGGACATTTTCTCTTGACTTTCCTCCCTTCCTTTTTTCCCCTGGAGTTTTCCAGTCGTTACTAGGTTCTCCAACTTCTGTCTTCTCATAACGTGTCTAGTTTCTCCAAGTTCTGTCTTCTCATAACATGTCTAGGTTCTCCAACTTCTATCCTCTCATGACATGTCTAAGTTCTCTAACTTCTGTCTTCTCATAACATGTCTAGGTTCTCCAACTTCTGTCTTCTCATAACATGTCTAGGTTCTCCAACTTCTGTCTTCTCATAACATGTCTAGGTTCTCCAATTTCTGTCTTCTCGTGATATGTCTAGGTTCTCCAATTTCTGTCTTCTCATAACATGTCTAGGTTCTCCAACTTCTATCTTCTCATGACATGTCTAGTTTTCTAATTTCTGCCTTCTCATGACATGTCTAGGTTCTCCAATTTCTGTTTTCCCATGACATGTCTAGGTTCTCCAATTTCTGTCTTCTCATAACATATCTAGGTTCTCCAACTTCTTTCTTCTCATGACACGTCTAGGTTCTCCAACTTCTGTCTTCCCATGACATGTCTAGGTTGTCCAACTTCTGTCTTCTCATGACATTTCTAAGTTCTCCAACTTTTGTCTTCTCATAACATCTCCAAGAACTTTTGACCGTCTTTTTTCTTATCATCTTAACTGGTATTCCTTGTCCTGAAACTTCTTCGAGGACCTCTTCGTTTGTTTTTCTGTCTATCCAGGGTATTTGTTGCATCTTTCTCCAAAACCACATCTCTGTTGCTTCCAGTGTCTTCGTCATCTTTTTTATGGACTGTCCAAGTTTCACAAGCATAAAGCATGGAGCAAGATTCATGTATGGCCGTATATAGCACTTTAATAATCCGTACTTCATTTTTAAGGACATTTTCTTAATTATTATTATTAATCATTTTCACCGCTTTGTCACTTTCTAGCACAGCTGACAACGTTTACTTAAAATGTGACATATCATTCATGAAAAGTAGTTTTCTTTCTCGCCAACTATCATGTGCCACATCATGACTTAGATGTTAACGGTCGTCTCTCGCCATTTTGGCAACTTCTTTCACTGTTTCTAATTGGCTTTTCTTGACTTTTCTGCTCGGCTATGTCGAGGCCTTCGCGATATGTTCCTCTCGATCTTTCTTACTTTTTTCCCCTTGAGATTTACTTTGATTGCCAAACTGTCTGTGTAAAATTTTGCTGCCCTTATGAGATACACAGATTTTTATTGAAATCGATTTTGTTGATATTGTTGATTATGTTGTAGTTTATATGTGATCCTCAAGGTTTTGTAATGTCTACTTTTGTGATATCTCAGTTCTGTCTTTTCATTTGTCAGAAGTACTCCTCTTTGTCTTCTTATCCGTCAGAAGTATCCCACTTTGTTTTGTTATCCGCCAGAAGCATCCCATTTTGTCTTGCTATCCGTCTAAAGTATCCCACTTTTGCCTTTTTTATAGGTCAGAAGTATCTTACTTTGTCGTATTGTCCGTCAGAAGTATCCCACTTTGTCTTGTTATCCTTCAAAAGTATTAGTCAGAAGTATCCTACTTTGTCTTGTTGTATGTCCAAAGTATTAGTCAGAAGTATCCTAAGTTATCATATTGTCCCGTTTTGTCCTGTGGGTCGTGAGGTCCTTTCTCATTTTGTCATATAATCGTCAGGTATATCCATTTTGCCTTATAGTCCATTAGATGTGTTATATAGTAGGTCAGGGAAATATTCTATGTATTCATGCATTCTGTCAGGGGCGTTATCTATTTAGTCTTGTATTATGTCGGAGGTAATCCACCGTAGAACACCGGAAACGGTATCCGTGTTCACTCACTCACTCAGCTGAATGATTGATGGGTGGGTGGGTTGGTGGGCGGGGAGAGAAGGGGAGGTGACCGGAATCCTAATTGCCTTCCCGGTTTTAAAAATACTGGACGTAGCTGTAATATTTCGTGTAGTAAGGTCAAAAGGTCACCCTGAATGAGAGTATCAAGACACATGTAAGAGCAGAGATGTACACATGGACGGACAGACAGACAGACAGACAGACGAGCCATGGCATACGCCGCCGGGGGTGGGGGTTCGCCGGCCCGCTTTGATCTAAATAAAGTCAGTTTCCAGCCAAAATGTCATAATCTAATAAGTCATGTGAGGAAATGTCACAGAAAGAGAGGGTGTTTTAATGTGAAGTCACTTTTATTTCTGTCAGAAGTTTGCCGTTTTTTTTTTTTTGTCTGCCATACTAACATATTATTGTACGAGATCCCGACAAACGATCACAAGTATTATAACGTCTTCCAATTTTTGAACAGCTAAACTTCCGGTTGTAGCGGAAAAGAATTATGGGAGATTAAATCTTGACTTCCGGTAGGAAGAATACTGTCCCTTGAGTTGTTTTTTTTTTCTTCGTATGGACGTGACAAGTCCAGGAGAGACGTGATTAATGGTAGATCTTTTGGGCTCTGTGTCAGTAAATGAGTCAAGAAGTGTAAGTTAACTTTCGTTCAATGCCACTTTTTTTTTTTTAGAGATAAGATGAGAGAGAAGCAAAGGGAGTTAATTGAGAAAAAAGACGGGTGTGGGGAATGAATGACTGAACGAATGAATGAATGAATGATCTTTATTTTTAAAGGTTAAAGAATTGGGGACACAGGCCCTTCTTACACTCTGCCATTTATCACTCCATCTTTCATTCTTCCCTCTCACTCGATTTAATATAAGTATACAAATTCATCCATTCATTTGCATGTCCCTTGCGGAAATTTGCCTCCCTAACAGCTCTCTCCTGTAGGCCTCTCTGTTGTGAGCAAGATGACCTGCCGCTGATGCGTCCATTTGCAGATCGTCAACGATGTCTTGCAGCCATCTTCGCTTTGGTCTTCCTCTCTCTCTCTTTCCCATTATTTACCCTTCCAAGACGGTTTTCTCTAGATATTCATGACGTTTAATGTGTCCAAAATATTTCAGTTTTCTCTCTTTAATCCTCTTTAGTAGCCAGCCTTCTTCAATATTAAGTTCTTGTAGTATGGACATATTTGTTCTTTTTTGTGTCCATGATATTTGAAGAACTCTTCTGTAGCATTTACATTTAGTATTACATTTAGAGACTGTATACAAATTACATGAGTAAAAGACATATAAAAATAGTGCAGAATTAAACTATTACATTCACAGTATAAGAGATGAAGTAATTAACCAACAAAATAGCGCGCGCACACACAAACAGGCATATACATAAACAACAATACATTTTGATGGAGAGTTCTTTTAACATGTATTTTTTAACATTCATTAAAATTATTTCTAACAAGTTCTAACAATTTACTTTTAGAAGTATGTCCTTAGAATTTGATGACTGGCGAGCCATGGTTTGATAGACTACTGGTTATTCTATGGAGGCATATAGTTACAAGCAAGTAAATAATGAGAAAAGATTTGAGTTAAAGGATGAAGTATTACTAATGGATTTTAAGTGATCGGAGAGGGTGTTCCAGAGCTGTACTGCAGAGTATGCAAGGCTTTTCTTGTACAGATCAAGCCTAGGTTCAGGAAGAAGAGAGTTTTTTAAACGTTGGCTATGTTTAGTGTTATAAGTAAACAGTGACCTTTGAATGTAAATGCTATAGAAGAGTTCTCCAGATATCGTGGACACAAAAAAGAACAAATATATCTATACTACAAGAGCTTAATATTGAAGAAGGCTGGCTAGTAAAGAGGATTAAAGAGAGAAAACTTAAATATTTTGGCCACATTAAACGTCATGATAATTTAGAGAAGACCGTATTGGAAGGATACATAATGGGAAAAAGAAAAAGAGGAAGACCGAAACGAAGATGGCTGCAAGACATCGTTGATGATCTGGAAATGGATGCAGCAGCAGCAGGCCATCTTGCTCACAACCGAGAGGCCTACAGGAGTGCTGTTTGGGAGGCAAAGTTCCGCAAGGGACATGCAAAGGAATGAATGAGTGACCACAAGTAAGGCGATAGAACAAACTTAACTTTGTTAAAAATGAAAAGATGTAATAAATTTTGTCTGATCAGGGTATTATCTATAACCTTCCAGCTTTTTTTTTACAAGAAATTCATGATCAGTCATATCGAAGGCTTTCTTGAAATAAACAAAGATAGCACCATATAATTTATCATATTTTATATCAGACAGCCAGCTTTCTATCATTTTAGTAATCACTATGTGGCAGGAGTGATATGGTCTAAAACCTGACTGACTGTGTATGAGTAGATTGTTTTCTTGCATGTGGAGCAGTGTTATCTTTTGCATATGCTTTTCAAGAGGTTTAGATAGCGATGACAGAATGGATATGGGTCTATAGTTTGAGAGGCCACTAATCTGCCCGGATTTAAGAAAAGGAAACACTTGGGCGGTATTAAAAGCGTCAGAGAAATAATGTTTGTCAATGCCTTCTTCTTCTTCTTCTTCCTCCTTCTCATCCTCCTCCTCCTTCTTCTTTTCTTCTTCTCCTCCACTCCTCCTTTTACTTCTTCTTCTTCTTCTTCCTTCTCCTCCTCCTCCTCCTTCTTTTCTTCTTCTCCTCCAATCCTCCTTTTACTTCTTCTTCTTCTTCCTTCTCCTCCTCCTCCTTCTTCTTTTCTTCTTCTCCTCCACTCCTCCTTTTACTTCTTCTTCTTCTTCTTCTTCACCAATTACAAAATAAATCTGAGAACAGATAAAGGGCGGGAAGAAAGTTGGGCTGAAATTTCAGGAAAAAAATATTAAACAAACAGAAAAGGAAAACAACTTTTTTTTTTAGCCAAATATTTTATCTTTTATCTGTGTCTTCACTGAGGTCTGAGGATGTTTTCCTGAAACTGTGTGGAAAGTGTGGGTAAAATGAAACAGGAAACATATATGTATTTTACATTAGTGCCATTTGGTTTCACATACCCTGTCACTCTCTGTCTGCCTGCCTGTCTGCCTCTCTGCCTGTCTGTCTGTCTTTCTGCCTGCCTTTCTGCCTGCCTGCCTGTCTGTCTGTCTGTCTGTCCTTATCATGTTATTATTTTTGTTATCAATGCTCAGAATATTCTGCCGGCCTCCATGCCAATCTCTTCAGTCCTTAAAAATAAAGTTCTTTCTCTCTTTCTCTCTCTCTCTCTCTCTCTCTCTCTCTCTCTTACTTTCTGTCTACTTTCTCTCTTACTTTCTGTCTTGACACCTTGCTTCGTGTATAGTTATATACTTGTACACTAATTACTGTGTCTTACTTTCTCTTGTTTTTCTCCTGTATCCGTTCTTTCTTTTTTTCTTCCTTTCTTTCTACTTTTGTCTTAATCAGTGTCATTCCGTGTCACCAGACAAAAAACGAGAAAAGAAACGATCGTAACCCACTCCCTATACGACACCATCCTTGTCCTTCAACATCCTCACTGCATCGGCTGCAAAGAACATCTACAGCTTCGGACGCGTCCTCGTTTCCTTTTAGATAAATATTTTCTCGCAAATAACCATCTCCCATGATATTTTCTCGTAAATAACCACTCCCATGATATTTTCTCGTAAATAACCACTCCCATGATATTTCTTCGTAAATAACCATCTCCCATGATATTTTCTCGTAAATAACCATCTCCCATGATATTTCCTCGTAAATAACCATCTCCCATGATATTTTCTCGTAAATAACCATCTCCCATGATATTTTCTCGCAAATAACCACTCCCATGATATTTCTTCGTAAATAACCACTCCCATGATATTTCCTCGTAAATAACCATCTCCCATGATATTTCCTCTTAAATAACCATCTCCCATGATATTTCCTCGTAAATAACCATCTCCCATGATATTTCCTCGTAAATAACCATCTCCCATGATATTTCCTCGTAAATAACCATCTCCCATGATATTTCCTCGTAAATAACCATCTCCCGTGATCCTCTAACTCCTCTTCCATCATTCATCTTCTCCTAGATACCTTGCTTCTTCCGTCGCGCTGTCCAGACACCTTGCTTCTTCCGTCGTGCTGTCCAGACACCTTGCTTCTTCCTTCGTGCTGTCCATCCATCTCCTTCCTTCGTTTCCTGGGATACAAACATACTTCTTCTCCTACAGGCCATGCCAACGCTACCAGTATCGCCAAAAAACACAGAAAGATTAAGGGAGCATATTAAGAACACGATCCGCCGGTTTTGTTTTTTTTTTAGTTTAACTGCCTGATGCGCACCCGACCTATCATTTCATTCCCTGGTTTCAAAATTGACCACTTAGTATCTGTCAAGTCTCTGAATCGACCAGGTCACGGCAAGTGTTTAAATGTCAGCTTTTAGGAGAAGTCGAGGTCAGGTCATGAATAGCTCCGAATATAGCTTCCAGGTCAGGACATAAAAGTCGTTCATACTCCTCTTCTTGTTCTTCTTCATCTTTTTTGTTGTTCTTCTTCTTCTTCATCTTAATGTTCATCTTCTTCTTTGTGTTGTTGATGTTCTTATCTTCTTTGTGTTGTTACTGGTCTTATTCTTTGTGTTGTTATTCTTTTTTTTCTTCGTTGTGTTCTTATTGCTTGTCTTCTTTTTTTGTGTTGTTATTCTTTTTTCTTCTTCGTATTATTATTGTTCTTCTCCTTTGTGTTGTTGTTACTCTTCTCCTTCCTCTTTGTGTTGTTATTGTTTCTCTTCTTCGTGTTCTTCTCGTTCATCTTCTTCTTTTTGTTTTTATCGTTCTTCTTCTTATTATTGTTGTCCTTCTTTTTCTTTGTGTTGTTAATGTTCTTTTTCTTTGTGTTGTTAATGTTCTTTTTCTTTGTGTTGTTAATGTTCTTTTTCTTTGTGTTGTTAATGTTCTTTTTCTTTGTGTTGTTAATGTTCTTTTTTCTTTGTGTTGTTAATGTT
Organism: Achatina immaculata; assembly: GCA_009760885.1. Classification (NCBI taxonomy): domain Eukaryota; kingdom Metazoa; phylum Mollusca; class Gastropoda; order Stylommatophora; family Achatinidae; genus Lissachatina; species Lissachatina immaculata. The sequence goes on from CM019711.1 coordinate 28,816,828, forward strand.
CTTCTTCTTTGTGTTGTTAATGTTCTTCTTCTTTGTGTTGTTAATGTTCTTCTTCTTTGTGTTGTTATTATTGTTGTCCTTCTTTTTCTTTGTATTGTTAATGTTCTTCTTCTTTGTGTTGTTAATGTTCTTCTTCTTTGTGTTGTTATTATTGTTGTCCTTCTTTTTCTTTGTATTGTTAATGTTCTTCTTCTTTGTGTTGTTAATGTTCTTCTTCTTTGTGTTGTTATTATTGTTGTCCTTCTTTTTCTTTGTGTTGTTAATGTTCTTCTTCTTTGTGTTGTTAATGTTCTTTTTCTTTGTGTTGTTAATGTTCTTCTTCTTTGTGTTGTTAATTTTCTTCTTCTTTGTGTTGATATTGTTCTTCTTCTTTGTGTTGTTATCGTTGTTGTTCTTCTTTTTCTTTGTGTTGTTAATGTTCTTCTTCTTTGTGTTGTTAATGTTCTTCTTCTTTGTGTTGTTATTATTGTTGTCCTTCTTTTTCTTTGTGTTGTTAATGTTCTTCTTCTTTGTGTTGTTAATGTTCTTCTTCTTTGTGTTGTTAATGTTCTTCTTCTTTGTGTTGTTAATTTTCTTCTTCTTTGTGTTGATATTGTTCTTCTTCTTTGTGTTGTTATCGTTGTTGTTCTTCTTTTTCTTTGTGTTGTTATTGTTGTCCTTTTTCTTTGTGTTGTTATCGTTGTTTTCCTTCTTTTTTCTTTGTGCTGTTATTGTTGTTGTCCTTCTTTTTCTCTGTGTTGTTATTGTTCTTCTTCTTTGTGTTGTTATCGTTCTTCTTCTTTGTGTTGTTAATGTTCTTCCTGTTTGTCTTGTTAATGTTCTTCTTCTTTGTGTTCTTATTGTTGTTGTCCTTCTTTTTCTTTGTGTTGTTGTTGTTCTTCTTCTTTGTGTTGTTATCGTTGTTGTCCTTCTTTTTCTTTGTGTTGTTATCGTTGTTGTCCTTCTTTTTCTTTGTGTTGTTATCGTTGTTGTCCTTCTTTTTCTTTGCGGTGTTATCGTTGTTGTCCTTCTTTTTCTTTGTGTTGTTATTGTTGTTGTCCTTCTTTTTCTTTGTGTTGTTATTGTTGTTGTCCTTCTTTTTCTTTGTGTTGTTATTGTTCTTCTTCTTTGTGTTGTTATCTTTGTTGTTCTTCTTTTTCTTTGTGTTGTTATTGTTGTTGTCCTTTTTCCTTGTGTTGTTATCGTTGTTTTCCTTCTTTTTTCTTTGTGTTGTTATTGTTGTTGTCCTTCTTTTTCTCTGTGTTGTTATTGTTCTTCTTCTTTGTGTTGTTATTGTTGTTTTCCTTCTTTTTTCTTTGTGTTGTTATTGTTGTTATCCTTCTTTTTCTTTGTGTTGTTATTGTTGTTGTTCTTCTTCTTTGTGTTGTTATTGTTATTGTCTTCTTTTTTGTGCTGTTGTTGTTCTTATTCTTTGTGTTGTTAGTGTTATTGTCTTCTTTTCTTTGTGTTTTTGTTCTTCTTCTTATTCTTTGTGTTGTTGTTGTTCTTCTTCGTGTTGTTCTTGCTCTCCATCTTTTTTTTATTGCTTCTTCCCCTTCTTCTTCATTGTGTTGTTATTGTTCTTCTTTTTCTTTGTGTTGTTGCTGTTCTTCTTCTTCTTCTATTTCTTCTTTCCCTTCTTCTTTGTGTTGTTATTGTTCTTCTCCTTCTTCTTTGTGTTTTTATTGTTCATATTCTTCTTTGTGTTGCTATTGTTCTTCTTTCTTCTGTGTGTTGTTATTCTTCTTCTTCTTCTTTGTGTTGTTATTATTGTTCTTTTTTGTTGTTGTTGTTGTTCTTCTTCTTCGTGTTGTTGTTGCTCTTCTTCTTCTTATATTTCTTCTTCCTCATCATCATCATCATCATCATCATCGTCATCGATGCCGTCTTCTTCTTCTTCTTCTTCATCATCGTTTGCCAAAATTGATTGCTTCTATTGACAGCTATGCGCCTTTCGCCCCGATACATCCATCTTCGGCTCGGCGTAATTTTAACACCAGGTTCGCCTTTCCTATTTCAGTCTCTATTCACTTGGCCCAGACTACTGTCTGCTCCCATGGGGGGCCACCGCTGGGAGGGTAATATAACCGACGTTAAATAGTATCTGTCAAGCCTGATACAAGCAGAGCGCCATCTCGTTGGACTTCAGTAGCACATCTAAGGCCACCCAGTTCAAAGCTGGGAGCGTCCTGATGATTGATACTTGGACCACGGGGAATTGAAGAAATGACTCGATTTTCAATTTTTATGTTTTTAAAATAGCGTCTCTGCTTTATTCGTTCCAAGTTTCTTGGTTGCTAGGGAACTCTCCTGGCAGGATGTGACGTGCAACCACTACTAGGGGTTGGGGGAGGGGGGGGAGGGAGAATCAAGTCTAGGTCGGAGACCAGGCCAGATGACCTTGAAATCGAGGAAGTCTTAAGAAATGCTGGATAAAGTCCTGGGGGTTAGGGAACGGGAAAGTTGGAAGCGGGGATTGGTTTGTGGGAGAGCCAGAACCTGGAATTAGTTTGTGGGAGAGTCAGAACCTGGAATTAGTTTGTGGGAGAGTCAGAACTTGGAATTAGCTTGTGGGAGAGTGAAAACCTGGAATTAGTGTGTGTGAGAGTTGGGACAGAAAATGAGTTTGTGTGAGAGTCAGAACCGGAAATTAGTTTGTGCGAGAGTTTGGACCGGAAATTAGTTTGTGCGAGAGTTGGGACAGTAAATTAGTTTGTGTGAGAGTTGGGACCGGGAATTAGTTTGTGTGAGAGTCGGGACCGGGAATTGGATTTCAACAGAAGAAGAGAAAAAAAGAGAGGAGACGTACTGCTGGTCTGGTGTACCTGGATATACTGTTGTCTGAAAAGGTGTGGCGCACATGGATAAACTGTTGTCTGAAAGATTTGGTGCACATGGATAAACTGTTGTCTGAAATGTTTAGCGTAAATGGATAAACTGTTGTCTGAAAGGTTTGGTGTACATAGATAAACTCGTGTCTGAAAGATTTGATGTACATGGATAAACTGTTATCTGAAAGGTTTGGTGTACGTAGATAAACTCATGTCTGAAAGATTTGATGTACATGGATAAACTATTGTCTGAAAGGTTTGGTGTACATAGATAAACTCGTGTCTGAAAGATTTGATGTACATGAATAAACTATTGTCTGAAAGGTTTGGTGTACATAGATAAACTCATGTCTGAAAGGTCTGATGTACTTGGATAAACTGTTGTTTGAAAGGTTTAGCATACATGGATAAACCATTTTATGTAGATCTGAACTGGAATTACAGGTATCTGTTTTCATGTATGTATGTAACATCAGGCCAACAATCGCCCATCGACCACTGCTAACGGTGAACTGTCTATATATATGTATATTGTTTTCATAACAAAACATGCTGCCATGTCTGTGCTAACTCTTGGCTTGCTTTTAACCCTTTCTCTGCCTGTGGCAAAAACAATAACAAAATTAATCTCCGGTGTTCATGCAGTTTGTTCCGTTCCTGGATATTTTCAATTTGTAACTTTAAACCACTGCGGAAAGCCAAAAATATGCATCGCCTCATTTTACAAGGGAAAGAAAATAAATTTATTTATTTATTTATTTTCATTTTAACATTATCTGAGTGATTTTTTTCAAAATCTTCTTTACTCAAGCTAAAATTAGTAACAGCCGAGTTTACCCATTAAAGAGCCACGAACCAAACAAAACATGGAATATTTTGCAGTAAATTTCGTTTCGTTAGGCGACACGAACAAAGAGTAGAGGGAATTACTAACGAAAAGTGAAGTGACAGAAACAGTGTGACACGGCCGTGACTTCCTGGTCCCTGTAACGTTTTTTTTTTCCTTTTATTTATTTACAGATTATATTCCGAAATTATAGTTTCCTACATGCCCACTTTTCTTTGTTGTCATTTGCCTTATAAGATCGGTTAGGGCACAGGGGTAGCGAAGTGGTTAGTGGACTCGTTTCTCATGACGAGCGTCTGTGGCTTCGAATCCAGTAGGAGCCGCGTGTCACGGAGCTGTAGAAATGGGTGCTGGGTTCCTTCAAAATCTCTCTCTCTCTCTTTCTCTCTCTCTCTCTCTCTCTCTCTCTCACTGTCCGGTCAATGCCAACCAAGCCTTCATCGTCACTGATTTCTACAACCATGCATCCTTTGCTCTTTCTATAAGCTGTATTTTGGACCGTACTTTGTGCCAGTCTTTTAGCCCGACAAGCAGTTTATTTCTTTGTCTTCCTCTGTCCCTTTGTCCCTCTATTTTTCCCTGTTGTCACTACGTTTTCCAGTCTGTCACTTTTCAAAACATGTCCTACAAATCTGGACTGTCGTGTTCTGAATTTTGGCCATAATTTCTTTCTTTTGCCCGGCCTCACTTAGAACCTCTTCATTTGTTTTCTTGGCTGTCCATGGTATTCTCATCATTCTTATTAGGAACCACAACTCCGCTGCTTCCAGTAGATTCTGAGTGCTCTTGGTTACTGTCCCTGCTTCGCATCCATATAACAAAACAGGTTCGTTGTAGCACTGAATAACTCTCTTTCTGGTATTCAATGACAAAGCTTTATTATGCGGTATGCTTTTCATTTTCATAAATCCTGACGTGGCCTGGGCTATTCAGCTCATTATTTCGGTTTCTTATCTTCCGTCTTGTTTTATTATTGTTCCCTAAATACTTGCTTTAATTCTGTGCCTTCTACTCTGGTGCTACGTTTTCATTCTAAATGAAGAACAAAGTTCGGTCATGCGTGACGCTGACATCTCCCCTTCATCACGTGCTGGTAAGTCAAGGTCAACATGGGAGCAATCGTCATATTCTCAGTAACACACAATAATTAGTGTATAAATATACAACTATACACGAGGCACTGCAGTAAAACTGTGATACCAGAATGTATAAACTAGGGGGAAAATGTAGGAACAGCTTTATTACTTGTAGTCGTTAAGTAATAAAGCTGTTCCTACAATTTTTTTTTTCCTAGTTTATACATTCTCGTCATATTCTCTAGCCCGTGTCTCCCTTGGTGGGCCCAGTAATAGGCTTCACCACTCTACGGGGGGGGGGGGCGCTGATTACTACAGTCCCCATGATGGTGGAGCTTGATGAAGAAACTTTGGAACCACCCTCCCTCCCTCTATTTCGCCCCACCGCCCCAGGATATAGCAAAAAAGGAGCACCCCTTTTTCGTTTTTATTTGATTTTTTTTTCTTCTTTGTACTTTGTAAATTCCGTCCTTAAAGAAAAAAAAATGAAATCCTTCTTTCTATGTTCATTGTTCACCGATAAACTACCTTATGACATACAATTTCATTAGCGATAATGCGTGTTACCCTGATTTTTGCGATGCGCCTTTTGGCTGGGTAACTCCGACTTCAGCACCTTTCCTTGCTAGGGCAGACTGTGGTCTTGCTTGGACTGCCATGAAGACAGTGTGGCTGGCCTGGCCAAAACTTTGTTTTCCAGCCTCTAGTGGCTGTACTTAAGCCCCTTCTCCATGTCAGATGGTTTTGAGACAGTTCCACAAAGACACTCTGACTTTGAGATGAGGAATCTGATGAGTACAGTTTCATTGCTCACCGATAAACTACCTTATGACATACAAAAATAATGAAAAAGTTGCACGGAAATTAATTCATGATACAAAGGGTTAATTAGATTGCGTGCCTTAACACAGTGTCTTCTACCAGAGCGAGTCAAAAACTAATCGCAAATCAACTGACGTAGCCATTGAAAAACATAGGCAAGGACTGCTTCGTCCTCTAGACTTTTTTTAAACAGTTTTCTGTGGTCTCGTCCCTTGATTTGCGGTTACTTTATATAACTCGTCTTCTTATGTTCAGTATGTTATTACGCAGTCAATATTTCACACAATATTTAGGGTTGCGTAATTCGCGGACTAGTATCTCTCTCTCTCTCTCTCTGAACCTTAAGTGCCCAGGGCACATGGGGCTTCCGCAAGGGTTTTCCACAAATGCCTGTCCTTCGCCTTTTTTTCTGCTCTTGCCCAGGTGAGCCCTCTATTGCTCAACATCCTTTCTGTTGTTCTTCTCCGTGTCTCTTTTGGTCTACCCTTACTTCTGTTCCCCTGTGGTGTCCATCTTAGTGCTATTTTTGGTAGTGAGTTGTCAGTCATTCGGAGCACATGTCCCAACCATCGCCAGCGTCTTTCCTCAATAATTGTTGTCAGACAAGTATAGAGCTATGTAAATACCACACTGTGATACAATACTTCACTTTTCAGAGTATGTTTACTATTTTTCTGCTACTTTTTGCGATTTGCAACTGCCAATGGATTTTAACGCGGACGACAATGTAAATATGGACTTTCTAATTCCACTACCTGGAGATTAGGGGAATTTATGTGCACATCATCATCAGGTGCCGTGCCGACTGGCGTTGGATATTATGCTTCTCCAGAGTACACGATCCTTCATGCAGGCCATCAGCTCAGTTGGTGATCTCCTCTCACACCATCCCATCAGACTGTCCAGTATCATTTCTCTTGGTCTTCCTCTTGATCTTCTTCCTTCTATTTTTCCTTTTGTTATAATATTTTCAATGCCCCCTCTTCTCATTGCATGTCCTATGAAAGTACATTGTCTCTCTCTTATTTTTTTGACAAGATTTTTTGTCTCTCCAGCTCTTCTCATACATTCTTCATTAGTTATTTTTGCTGTCCAGGGAATTCGCAACATTCTTCTAATAAACCATATTTCTGCTTCCAATGATTTTTGTGCAGACCTGCCTATTGTCCATGATTTACTTCCATATAGCAAGATAGATTCAATATAGCATTTTAGAACTCGTTTTCTAACATTCATTGATAAGGATGTGTTGGCTAATATGTTTCTCGTTCTCATATTTATGTGCTGGGGGAATTTATTGCAAGGGAAATTTATTGCTAGGGGATTCACAAGAAAAAAAAACCCCTGCCACTTCTGATGGGACTCGACCCTGCAGTTCTTAGCATTGCTGAACACAGCCTCTTACAGTCACAGCTTCTTACAGGTCACAGCTTCTTACAGGTCACAGCTGAGTGCCCCATTCATTTTATTCTATTCTATTTTTACCCCCCATTCCTATTTTTTTAACATAGAATTCATGTGAATTTATGTTTTAACTTCTGTCTCTATTTCTTTGTCCTGTGTGTTTTCTGTATGGTCAAGGCTCACACCGAAACATCACAACTGCGTGCTCGTTGAGTAATAAAGCTGTTCCTAATTTATTCCTAGTCTATCCATTACGTACTTCTATAAACCTGTGGCTAGGATTTTTCCTCAAGACCACACAGTCCTGATCCTTTCTATCTGTAACTGTCCTGTGGGTTCTGGGAATCAAGTAGAGGCCTTCCCAGTACTCCGCCCCTTGTGAGAATCCAGTACAGACTTTCTCAATTATCTGCCCCTTGTGAGAATCCAGTAAAGGCTTTCTCAGTTATCCGTCCCTTGTGAGAATCCAGTACAGATTTCCTAGTTATCTGTTCATTGTGAGAATCCAGTACAGGTTTCCTAGTTATCCGCCCCTTGTCAGAATCCAATACAGGTTTCCTAGTTATCCTTTCCTTGTGAGAATCCAGTACAGGTTTCCGAGTTATCCACACCTTGTGAGAATCCAGTACAGGTTTCCTAGTTATCCGTTCCTTGTGAGAATCCAGTACAGGTTTCCCAGTTATCTGCCCTTTGTGAGAATCCAGTACAGGTTTCCCAGTTATCTGCACCTTGTGAGAATCCAGTACAGGTTTCCCAGTTATCCGCCCCTTGTGAGAATCCAGTAAAGGTTTCCTAGTTATCCTTTCCTTATGGGAATCCAGTATAGACGTCTCAGTTATCTGCTGCTCAGATTTCCTGTAAAGACATGAGACTTACAAGGCACAACGTAATATCCAACAAGGAATACTCAGTCCCTTATCTTATCATCTCTACATCTCAAATTCTGAAAATAATAGAGTTACACAAGAAGTATTATCAAAAAAGGTCCTGAAAATATTTAAATCAATAGCTCACGTCAGTTTTGTCCACTTCTTGGCCATATCGTTTCTGTCTGCTTGGCCTCATTTCACTGACAAGCTCGCTTGAAGTTCTCTTTTTCAGTAGACCGCTAAGCTCCCAGAGGTTCGGTCTACCTTTTAAGTCTCTGTGTACGTGCTGGTGAACCTCATTTTTCCGGGTTTTCTTATTTTCCGGACAAAAGTTCTGGACCACTGGTAATATCGTACTAAAGTGTTATTTTCCGGACTCTGAATGTAATTAACGGAATACGGTAAATTCCTGTTATAACGGGACCCCCCACCCTCTCCTTTTTTTTTAATAAAGGAGCCTCGGTAACAATAGACCAGGTCTGCAGGTCAAAGCCTTTCTCCTGTATACTATTCATTCTGGATATAGCGAACTTTGGATTTAACGTACTTTGGATTTAACGTACTTTGGATTTAACGTACTTTGGAAATAAAGAACCAGTTTGCCAATCCCCGTTAAGTCCGTTATAATGAGATTTTGCTGTATCCACCGATTTATGTATTTTATAACATTCGTATATACGTGCTGCGTTTCTTACACCGATAATACGTGTTCTATTTGTATTTGGCAATCTACCATATGAGCCCTGTGTGACGTTTAGCGGCACGGGAAGGATGTAAGATGTAAGATTTGTTTTGTGTCATCGCTGTCAGTTATTGTAGTCTTTATAATAGAAGTATATGGCTAGATATTTCCCAAAATACTCAATCCAAAATTTGGATTTTTGGGGGGCCCCACCCCGTTAGTTGCCCGAATGCTTAGGCGCTCGATCTACTGATCAGGTAGTAGCTGGTTCAAGTCCCAGCAGTAGGGATTTTTTTCCTGGCACTATTCATTCATTCATTCATTCATTCATTCATTTGCATGTCCCTTGCGGAACTTTGCCTCCCAAACAGCTCTCCTGTAGGCCTCTCGGTTGTGAGCAAGATGGCCTGCTGCTGCATCCATTTGCAGATCGTCAACGATGTCTTGCAGCCATCTTCGTTTTGGTCTTTCTCTCTTTCTTTTTCTCATTATGTACCCTTCCAATACGGTCTTCTCTAGATTATCATGACGTTTAATGTGTCCAAAATATTTAAGTTCTCTCTTTAATCCTCTTTACTAGCCAGCCTTCTTCAATATTAAGTCCTGGCACCACCACGCCTTAAAAAAAAGTCCCAGCCTCTAAAAATGGGTACCAGAGAAGTCTGGGTGAAGGCCAGGCGTGATACAGACCACATCAGACTTTCATGTGCCGAAAATCTTGAAAATAAGACACTAACACCGCATTCCTAATATGCCTTAATGGCCAGGAAACTGAGATTTTACTTTTACTATTTCGATATTCCTTTCCATTTCATAATTAACGTTGGATTCTTTGATCCGGGGAGATAATTACATGTTTATTAATTTTAATTAATATTAAATCTAGACACAGTCTTGTTCTTTTGTAGATTACGATTTTTCACACATTCCGATAAAAAGCGGGGAACATGGTCTTTCATACTTTCGTGATAATTTAAACGTTGCGTTTTCTTCCTTTATCCGTTAACACTGTCCAAGATGTTAAATTTCCAAATCCATTCATTAATTCATTTGCATGTCCCTTGCGGAACTTTGCCTCCCTAACAGCACTCCTGTAGGCCTCTCGGTTGTGAGCAAGATGGCCTGCTGCTGATGCATCCATTTGCAAATCATCAACGATGTCTTGCAGCCATCTTCGCCTTGGTCTTCCTCTCTTTCTTTTTCCCAAGACTGTCTTCTCTAGATTATTATGACGTTTAATGTGTCGAGAATATTTACGTTTTCTCTTTACTAGCCAGACTTCTTCAATATTAAGTTCTTGTAGTATGGATATATTTTTTTTCTTTTTGTCCCCACAATATTTGGAGAACTCTTCTGTAGCACTTACTTTCAAAAGCATTTATGTGTTTCTCAGCTGTTTTTTAGTGTCCAGGTCTCACAGGCATATGTTGCGATGGGAAAGATGCATGGCCTTAAGAATCTTATTTTTGTAGTTCTGTCTGTTCCTCTCCACAGCTTCTTTAGTTGTTTTACTTTCTGAAGAGCTTTAGATATCCTTCTTTTAATTTCCCTCATTGTATCTCCATTATTAGTTAGTAGTGATCCAAGATATTCAAAACTCTCTACTTCTTCCAGTTTTTCCTCATTGATACATATATCAGCTGCCTTGTTTGTTTTGTCAGTTGTCATCAATTTAGTTTTCTTTGCATTAAGATAGAGGTTTTGCTCCTCACTGTTCTTACGGACTGACATAATTAGTTTTTCCATTCCATTTTGTGTTGTGGACAGTAATACTGTGTCATCAGCATATCTAATCTTTGTTATTTCATAACCTCCAATTGTTATGGCATCGTAATATTCTTTGTCTACATCTTCTCTAACATTCCTCATTATATTTTCAGTATACAAGTTAAATAAGTAAGGCGACAACATTTTCAAAAGCACGTTTAAATGCACTCGCGCTTTGGATCAACAAAAACTCATTTAATATTGGTTTCTGTTCTAACAACGAGTTTTTTTGTTTTGTTTTGTTTTGTTTTGTTTTAAATTATTAAATACCCAACGGAACCGAGTCCTGTTGAGTTTTTTTTTCAGGGGAAATATTCATTAAGGAAAAGAAATTGTCGTCTGGATTGACATTAGTTCTGTTGGGGAGGGGGGATTTGGAGAGAGAGAGAGAGAGAGAGGAGAGAGAGAGGAGAGAGAGGGAGAGAGAGGGGAGAGAGAGAGGGAGAGAGAGGGGAGAGAGAGGAGGGAGAGGGAGAGAGAGGAGATAGAGAGGGGAGAGAGAGAAGAGAGAGAGAAGACAGAGAGGGAGAGAGAGAGAGAGAGGAGAGAGAGGGGAGATCCCATGTGAAATGTTCTTTTAAGAAGAAAACAAAATGTAACAGATGCGTTTTTTTTTTTTTTGTAAATAAATCTCTTCTTCCTTTCGTATGTCATACCATATTATCATTCTACGCCTTTCATTTCATGCTTGCGCACACTGATTAAGTTTTAATCTGATTAGAGCGCGCATTGATTAAGTTTTAATCTGATTAGAACGCGCATGGGTAAGTTCTAATCTATACAGAAAGCGCAGGAATAGATTTTAAACTTACCCGTGCATGCAAGGAAAGGTTGAATATGTGCGCCAGGCAAAAGCTGGTACATAACTGTTGTAGATTGTTCTGTGCAGTGAATGTTACATATGTGCGCCAGACAAAAGCTGGTACATAACTGTTGTAGATTGTTCTGTGCAGTGAATGTTATATATGTGCGCCAGACAACAGCTGGTACATAACTGTTGTAGATTGTTCTGTGCAGTGAATGTTATATATGTGCGCCAGCAAAAGCTGGTACATAACTGTTGTAGATTGTTCTGTGCAGTGAATGTTACATATGTGCGCCAGACAAAAGCTGGTACATAACTGTTGTAGATTGTTCTTTGCAGAGAACATAACCCGTTTTACTGGTGTAGATTGGCTGAATTATCCTGCACAAATGTGTACAATGGTTTAAATTTTTGGGTTTTTTAAAAATTGAAATAAACTTCTATATTTTTCTGTTAATATGTTTGTATGTTCTTCTTTTTCTTCCTCCTCTTTCTCTTGTTTTTCTTCCTCTTGCTCTCCTTCTTCTTACTCTTCTTCTTCTTGCTACTCACTCTCTTCTTCTTCCTCCTCTTCTTATTCTTACTCACTTTCCTCTTTTTCTTCTTTTCCTTCTTCTTCTTCCTCTTCTTCTTACATCTTCTTCTTCTTATTCCTACTCACCCACTTCTTCTTCCTCCTCCTCTTCTTTTTCTTACTCACCCTCTTTTTCTTCTTCTTATTCCTCTTCTTCATCCTCCTCTTCCTCTGCTTCTTCTTCTTCTTCTTATTCCTACTCTTCTTCCTCCTCATCCTCCTCTTCTTCTTCCTCATCTTCTTTCCCCTCTTCCTCTTTCTTCCTCCTCCTATTCCTCTTCTTCTTCCTCCTCTTCTTCTTCTTCCTCCATCTCCTTCCTCCATCTCCTTAGAACTAGAAGCTGATGATCTCTGCAACCAGTGCAGTGAAGAAGTGGAGGTACAGAATCGTATCGGATTGGGAGCAGGTTAAGGCACCTTTTTTTGGGTCTCTGAAAGGAGCTACAAAGCCCGGATGGGGGGGGGGTGGGTTGTACATCTTTAGCAGACTCCACCATCATGGGGGACTATGACAGTCCCGGCCCTGTTAGTTAGGCTAGGCCCTGTTAGTTAGGCTAGGCCCTGTTAGTCTGGCTAGGCCCTGTTAGTCTGGCTAGGCCCTGTTAGTCTGGCTAGGCCCTGTTAGTTAGGCTAGGCCCTGTTAGTTAGGCTAGGCCCTGTTAGTCTGGCTAGGCCCTGTTAGTCTGGCTAGGCCCTGTTAGTCTGGCTAGGCCCTGTTAGTTAGGCTAGGCCCTGTTAGTCAGGCTAAGCCCTGTTAGTCAGGCTAGGCCCTGTTAGTTAGGCTAGGCCCTGTTAGTCTGGCTAGGCCCTGTTAGTCAGGCTAGGCCCTGTTAGTCAGACTAGGCCCTGTTAGTCAGGCTAGGCCCTGTTAGTCAGGCTAGGCCCTGTTAGTCAGACTAGGCCCTGTTAGTTAGGCTAGGCCCTGTTAGTCAGGCTAGGCCCTGTTAGTCAGGCTAGGCCCTGTTAGTCTGGCTAGGCCCTGTTAGTCAGGCTAGGCCCTGTTAGTCAGGCTAGGCCCTGTTAGTCAGACTAGGCCCTGTTAGTTAGACTAGGCCCTGTTAGTTAGGCTAGGCCCTGTTAGTCAGGCTAGGCCCTGTTAGTCTGGCTAGGCCCTGTTAGTCTGGCTAGGCCCTGTTAGTCAGGCTAGGCCCTGTTAATCAAGCTAGGCCCTGTTACTGGGGGTATCAGTGGAAAGATGGGACGGGTCATGTATGGCTGGCCAGGCCTGACGCTAGCATGTCAGCTAGGGGTCGCTGTTCATCAGATAGGACAGGGTCTTCACCAGTCAAAATGTTTGTACAAAAAAAAAGATTCGTTTTGTCCTGCCTCTGTGACTCAATCTTCGGAGTCGCTTGGTTAGTTACGTCCTTTCAAAACTACTCTTTCTCTCTCTCTCCCTCCCTCTCTCTCTCCCTCCCTCCCTCTCTCTCTATCTCCCTCTCCCTCTCTCACCCTCCCTCTCGCTCTGTCTCTTTCTTCTTCTCTCTATCGGTCTCTCCCTTTCTCTATCTCTCTCTCCTTCTCTCTCTTCCTCTCTCTATATCTCTATCTCCCTCTCTCTATCTCTCTCCATTTCTCTCTCCCATCTCTTATCTCTCTCTCTCTCTCTCTCTCTCTCCCCCTCTCCTGATAAAGGGCAGGATATAAGACCGACCTGTATGCCCAATTCTTTACTCTTTAAAAATAAAGATCATTCATTCAATCATTCATTCATTCATTCATTCAATCAATCTTTCTTTCTTTCTTTACCCTCTTTATACTTTTTTAAAATCTCATTTCTTACTTTTCTGTTCTCCACTCATCATCATCATCATCATCTTCTTCTTCTTCTTCTTGTCGGCCAGGATGATAGAAGCTTACTTTGCGCTCAGTACATTATGTCAGTTAAGTTCCCCATAACTGGTAGGGAGGAAAAATAGGGAGGGGGTGGGAAGGGTGTAGTAGGGGTATGAGGGAAGGGGTGAGAGGGGGGGGGGGGAGGGGTGCGTATGTAGACTGTATAACTTCATCACAATTCTCGGACGAAGCTTTCATTTAATGCTGGTCTCTAGGTCAGCCTGGTTCTATTAAAATTTAACTTCAGTTGCCTCCCCTTGACACAGATTTTGAGAAAGAAACTTCGGGAATGGGTTTTATTTTTCCACGTGACAGAAAGTCCTAGAAACATTGTTTGTATGTCGTTGAATGTGTTTACATGTCCTTCCTGTTTCTGCTGTTTGAGTGGCAGATTTTGTTTACCAAATGATAGTGCTGGCCGTGTCGATGTATGTCTTCGTTAATGTGTGTCTCTGTCAACATAAGCATGTGGGTTAACTTTGTGCTAGCGTCTTTCTGTATGTATGTATGTATGTATGTATATATGTATGTATGTGCCTTCTTGTATGTCTCTTTTTCTGTCTATATCTGTCTGCCTCATGTCTGCCTGTATGCATCTTTGTCTGTCTCTCTCTCTCTTCTCTGCCTGTCTGACTGTATGCCTTTTTGTCTGTATATATCTGTCTGCTTATCTTACTACCTTCCTGTATGCCTTTTTGTCTGTATACATCTGTTTGCCTGTCTGACTGCCTGTATGCCTCTTTGCCTGTCTGTCTGTCTCTTATCTGCCTGTCTGACTGCCTGCTTGTATGCCTTTTTTTCCTGTCTGTCTCTTCTCTGCCTGTCTGTCTGCCTGCTTGTATGCCTCTTTGCCTGTCTGTGTCTGTCTCCTATCTGCCTGTCTCATTGCCTGCTTGTATGCCTTTTTGTCTGTATAGATCTGTTTGCCTGTCTGACTGCCTGGCTGTCTGACTGTTTGCCTGTCTATCTGTCTGTTTTTCTATCTGACTGCCTGCCTGTCTGTCTGTCTGTCTGCCTGCCTGGCTGTCTACCTTTTTCTTAGTGTTAAACCATGTTTCTTTTTAATCATTTCTGTGGAACTTTAAACCTTAGGGAGCGTATGAGTAGCGAATATGTAAGTGCACTGCCCTCTCGTGACATTTATCAGTGGTTTCATCCTGGCCGGACGTGCTCCTGTCAAATCAGGTTTAACAACAGGCATCAGGTTCTTCCTGAGCTTCTGAAGACGGAGGCTGTGACACTGGCGTCACGTCCAGGGAGGACTATGCCCTTGACCTATATCGGGTACCAGGAGCTCGTTGTCGGAAAGCTCCGCGTAGATGAACTACCACGACATCCTGTTCGCCAAGTCCGCCTTTTGTAATGGGGGGCAGGGACTTGACCATCGGGTGATGGTTATATCTTAATAACTTCATCATCTCTTAAACTGTTGTTTCTTCACCCTCATTTTTTTTTCAGTTTACCCTAGCAAATATTTCTCTGCTTGCCGGCCATCTTTGAACCATGTCTACGTCTTCCTGTTTCATAACAGTGACTTTGCAGGATCGTGGCGTCACTAACCCCGAATCTTCCACTCCGAGCACCGACTCCGTTAGTTTTCTTTTGTCCGACTCAAGAGTCGCGACTCGTCCTTCAATGTTTTTATACTTGCTCAGACAACGGGACTGGTGTCTCCCACTCTGGGATCCTCTGTTCCTTTCACAAGCCCCACTCCCGAGTCCCATAAAACAGACAGAGCTTTTGCTCCAAGCCTAGACCCAAGTCAAAATTACGTTGGACTGTAATTCGACACCACTTGTTAATATGACTGATGGTACCAATAATAATAATAATAACTGCGCTCACTGAAAAGTGAAGTACAACAGAGAAAGATGAACAACAAAAATTGCAGATCTTTGAGAACAAGATCCTAAGAAGAATCTTTAGGCCCATAAAGAGTACGAACAATGGAGAATGGAGAGCTAGAAAGAACACTGAACTGAACAGCTTATTTAAATCACAGCGGGTTATAAATGTCTTGAAACTGAACAGACTACGCCGACTGGGCCATTTACAGTGGAAAGAATAGAAGGGAGCAGACAAATGAAAATGATGTATGCACAAGAGATGAGGGAAACACAACCGAGGGGTAGACCAAGACAGAGAAAGAAAGACAAGATAGAAGAGTATATAGAGGAAATTGGTGTCACCAACTGGAGAGAGAAGATTAGGAATAGAGAGGAATGGAGGCGAACTTTATCTGCAGCAATGAGCCTTAATGGCTTGGAAAGAAGAAGAAGAAGAAGAAAGTGAAAAGTGGGGTATGGTAAAAAAAAAATCCACTTTAAATAAAGCGGAAGTGGACTTCTTTTCCAACTTTCAGTCATAAAAATATCACTTCTCCCTCAAGATGCCCCATTTGTTTCATCCAAGATACGCCCCTGCCCTCAATGTCTGCCCTCTGCTGGGTGTACATCATAACGTATCAGCGTCTCATTTTTTCCCATTGACTGTATTTGGCTGTATTTGGTGTGTAACTTTCGCTCCACCAATCTTTCAAATATGCCCCGCCCCTGGGAGCTACGAAGTGTCAGTTCTGACGTTTGTTTGCCATAACAAGTTTATTAATGAGCTTACTTTTCGGGGATTAGCTTCGCGCAGTTCATAACCGGACCCGGGGCAATATCCGGCGTGAATGAGTCGGTTAGTCAGTCCATGACGCCGGGATTTGCCCGGTGATTGAGTGCAGCGGTTCTAAAACCTTTTTTCCTTGAATGATACACACAGTGTCGTGGTGACGGGCTATCAGAGCACAAAGATAGATAAGGGTTGCTACGTCAAGAATGGGTTCAGCTCTTAATGGAAACCCAGTGGTCATAGAGGCTGACGTGGTTATGTTTCTCAGGGCATGCGAGAGTGAGAGGCAGCCGATCATGTCGCCCACAACGCTGTTGCAAAAGATACGATTCCTTTGGACAGAATGGATATACTGAAGTTGGTGGCCGAGGAACTGGAATAGGAAGAGGAAAGGGCGCGCTATATATATATAATATCTTATATCCTTCCCGTGCCGTTAAACGTCACATAGGGCTCGCAAAGTAGTTCGCCAATTTTTCCTGTCTTCGGCGAGTCTTTCAACCTCATCAAGGGATTTTATGCCTGTTAATTTGGCCTCTCTTAACAATGTCCTCTTCAGAGTTTCACGCGGTCTGCTCTTTTTCTTCGGCCTCTTGTGTTCCACTTGATAGCTTGTTTGGGATTCTCTGACCATTTCTTCTCGTCAAGTGACCAACATATGTCCATCTCCTTTTCCTGATCACCCATGAGACTGGTTGTTGTTCAGTCATCTGTCTTATCTCTGCATTGTTCTTGAATTCGTTCCACTTGATGCCAAGTATTTTCCTTAGGCATTTGTTTTCAAAAGAGTCTAATTTCTTGTCTATTTCTTTAGTTGTTTTCCAGCTTTCACATGCATAAATGAGAGTGGATATTACGTTTGAATTGAATAATCTTAGCTTGGTTTTTGTGCTTATAACTTTTCAATTCCATATGTTCTCAAAATTCTTGAAGATCGGTGCTGTTTTTGCAGTTCTGATCCTAACTTCCTTTCTAGTGTCACCATCCTGGGTCTATGTAACTGCCAAGGTATGCAGATTGATTGACTTCTATATAGACATATATATATATATATTTCTGCAGAGGGGTGAAAGATAAAAGTGTGAGTGTTGGGGGGGGGGGGGGGGAACTGGTTGGTAGGATTCAAAGTTGCCAGAATAAACAGCAGCGGCCTGGTTGGCTGAGTGGTTAGGTGCTCGGTTTCTTAATCCGGCTGTATCGGGTTCAGTCCCAGCGTGGGATTTTTTTTTTCTGGCGCACACCAAAAAAAAAAAAGGCCTCGGGTTTCACCCAGACTCTGAAAATGGGCACCAGAGAAATCTGGAAAGGTAAAGCGCCCAGGCGTTTTACTGACCATATCACACTTTCATGTGCCGAAGGTCATGGAAAATACGGGCCTAACACCGTATTCCCCAATATGCCTTAACGGCATGGAAACGGGAATCTTACGTTAGAACCAACAGCTGAATGGTACGGTTAGTGTTCATAATCTTCGGTGGTTGCCGAAACAGCAGAGCATGCATAGGTGTGCCCCTACAGCGAGGATGCTAACTTCCTAGATTTTTCCACATTCAAACCATTCTCTTAACATTATGGGCCGCCTATGCATTGCCTCATTATGGGCCGCCTATGGATTGCCTCATTATGGACCGCCTATGGATTGCTTCATTATGGGCCGCCTATGGATTGCTTCATTATGCGCCGCCTATGGATTGCCTCATTATGTGCCGCGTATGGATTGCCTCATTATGGACCGCCTATGGATTGCCTCAATATCTTCTCTAGCCAGATTGTCAAAGTACTTATCACAGATCCTGGCACTTACCAGCATGACTGTAAATAATGGCTTTACGTTACATACCAACAGCTAGGAACAAAACAGATGAAAGAACAACAATATTTTAAAATAATTTTTAGACACAAAGTGCCCTTTATTCCCTTCATCTTACTTCCCATATCCTAATCATTTGGTTTCAATTAGTTCCGATACCGAATCATTTGGTTCCCCCATCCCAGTTATTTAGTTGATATTTCCTCTTCATTTGATTACCATTCCACTATCATTTAGTTCCCATATCCACCCCCATAATTTATTCCCATTCTTTCATCCATACCCCCCACCAAATCAATCCCAATACCATCGTCATATGATTCCCGTACCCCAATCACTTGGTTCCTATACCCCCCATCACTTGGTTCCTATACCCCCATCAGTTGGTTCCTATACCCCCATCACTTGGTTCCTATACCCCCATCATTTGGTTCCTATACCCCCATCATTTTGGTTCCTATACCCCCCCCCCCAAATCACGTGGTTCCTATAACCCCGATCATTTGGTTCCTATACCCCCATCATTTGGTTCCATGGTTACGACCCCGTGACCCAGTGAGTGGGTCTTCCCTGGTGTGTTTGTCTCGCCTGCTGATGGCAGTTTTAACTAATGTGAGCAAGCCACTGCTGAGCGAGGCCAGCTACGGCATCTTCTTGTCTGTTTCCAATACTGAGCTCTAGAGCTTTCTTTTTCTCTTTAACCCTTGCTAGCCTGGCTGGCAGGAATACGGTTCCACAGCTGGAGTCTGGTAGTGGATCCTACTAATAAGCTTCCTTCTTTCCCCCACCCCCCTCCCCACAATTCAAGCGAACCCACTGTAGTCTAATCTTCTTTCTGCAGCCGTCTCGCAGATTAAGACCTCCAGTATCGTAAAGCAGGGCTTAAGCCATGGACAAAAAGCTGTTGTATCCATAGAAAGATCGAACTCAAATCCAGCGATATCATTTACGTCAGCGGTTCCTAAACTGGGAAATACTACACCCTTAGAGGCGTTAGGAAGTTGAGGTGATTAAGTTGGGGGGGGGGGGGGCAGTGGTGAAGAAAAAAGGCGAACGAAAAATACGCATCAGAACCAGTTGAACTTGTCTGAGATAAGACTGGGAGGCAAGATGGACTGTAGCCACAGAAGTTGATAACCACTGATGGTAGACACAGCAAAAAGGGGAAAGGGGTGGGGGGGGGGGACGTATTAACTCTTCATCTCAAAATAAAACAGATTTGACTTTACCCCCGTATTTAAACTTCAAACATCTGTATTAAACACAGCCATGGGCAGAGAAAGAGTTCTGACTTCCTTGCGCAAGGAGACAGACGGTTATGCGGCTTCCGTAATCAACAATTCGTTTGAACTCGCTCCTTCTAATTTATCCCCGAATGTCCGTCATCAGATCTATTCCCTGAACGTTCAGGCATCGAAGCAGCGTACAATCTTGTAGATCGATCTAATTTTTGAACGTAGATATACCGTTTAGTTTGATTGTGGTTTATTTTTTTCTGCGGAGACAAAAGCGCACTTACTGCCTGTCTGAGTGATGTGGACTGTAATTTGTAGTAGAATTTAATGCCCGCTTTTATCGTTATAATGTGCTCATAAATATACTGTTTCTGAGAGTCTAATATATTTTACGTAGGACGCGACCAATCATCTCTAATTCATTCTCTGTTTAAAAGTATTCAACTTTAATTTCATAATTTTTCGAACTTCACAAACAGCATATGTTTTACGGTGTTGGATCGTTAAGTGGTATCGAAATCGTTGTTTAGTATTAGTTGGAAAAGTGAGTGATTCTCAAACATGGATAATACTGTGACTTGGTGGTAGTTGAGGTGAAGCGGAGCGATATTGTACTACATCGAATACTACTCAGGGATAGATCGCATGCAGGGAGTAGCTTCTGTGACGCAAGGAGAAACGGGGAGATTCTGTTTAACGTGACCATTTGTCACGATGTGACTGCTAGCGTGACCATCAATCATCATCGCCGTGACATAGGGCGGGAAACTGTGACGCGAACATGGTGGTTAAAAAAAGGCGGCCACCGTCCGAGATCTTCGCTTTCATCGGCTGCTTCCTCATCCTAGCCGTCGCCCTCATCCAGATCATCGTCTTCAGTCAGAAAAACCGGGCGGCCGAGCAAACCCGGACATTCTCCCGGCGCGGGTTGATGTCCGGGCACATGAACGCCTACCTCAGCATGCACAAGCAGGAACAGCCAGGCAAACGCAGCACGTACGCTGCCCTCTCCCCTCAGGCCAAGATGCGAGCCCGGAGCAAGGCCAACCAGGAAGTTCGGGAACTTGAGAAAGCTCTGGCCAAGCTCATGCGAGAGAACTCCATGACGCCCGATGAGGCCAGGATAAAAATCCAGAACGAGCTTTATGCCCGACGCGTTAAAGGGATCATAAACAAGGCAGAGACGGGGAGCCTTATTCCACTGAAGCAGAATGGGTCTCGTCTCAGAGCGGACCCACTCGAGGTCTTTAATAACACCGGCTTTCACAGAAATCACGCCAACGTCCAAGAAAACTCTGGAAACATATTTCGATCAGTGCCTTATTTAAACAGCCTGTACAGTTCTCAGCTTGCGGGTAAGCTCCTGGGGGTGCACTCGGGAGCTTTAGGGAATAACGTCTTCAGCAAAGGACAGATGTCACGACCAAAGCACGTTGGGAACGCCAGAGAACTCCACCTGAAGAATGCCTCTTCTGGAGATCTCCAAGAAAGAAACTCCTCCACAGAATTTCTGGATATGTACACCGCTGCTGGATCATACGTGCCAGAAGTGTCAGAACTATACATTGACGAAGACATACAGAGGATGCAAAGTGGGAGCAATCAGGCTTTATGTCCAGCAACCCCTAAAGGCTTAGGTAAGAAATTACAAATAGACGTTTGCTGCAGTTGGCAGTTCTCTGTTCTAATTTCTAGTTTCTATGGGGCAGCTGGGACGTGTTGAGCTTCTGTACTTTTCCATCTTGAGAAGCTTGTCAGTTGTCATATATTTGTCTTCTTCTTTTTCTTCTGAGCTCTGTTTCGTACATTCAACTTTCTAAACGGATTCGGGTTGACTCCGAGAATCCTGCTTCCAGCAGGAGGTCCTCGTACAAATCCCCAGAGTTTCTTCCCCTTTCTTCTCTCTTGGGCCCATATCTGGGCTTAAATGTCTCTAGATATGGTGCATGTCTGTGGCAAGTGTTCAGGGGTGAGGGGTGGTGTTGTGCCGCATGCATTGGGCAGTTGGCGCAGGTTTTATCTTGTGAAGATAAGCCTTGAGTCTGCGGTGTTCTGTTTCGTAACCTGAAGATTGTGGTTTGTTGTCGCTTGTTTAGTGTTAGTGTGGGTCCCTGTGGGTATTTGCTGTTTGTTTAGTGTTAGTGTGGGTCCCTGTGGGTATTTGCTGTTTGTTTAGTGTTAATGTGGGTCCCTGTGGGTATTTGCTGTTTGTTTAGTGTTAGTGTGGGTTCCTGTGGGTATTTGCTGTTTGTTTAGTGTTAGTGTCGGTTCCTGTGCGTATTTGCTGTTTGTTTAGTGTTAGTGTGGGTTCCTGTGCGTATTTGCTGTTTGTTTAGTGTTAGTGTGGGTTCCTGTAAGTATGTGCTGTTTGTTTAGTGTTAGTGTCGGTTCCTGTGCGTATTTGCTGTTTGTTTAGTGTTAGTGTGGGTTCCTGTGGGTATTTGCTGTTTGTTTAGTGTTAGTGTGGGTTCCTGTGCGTATTTGCTGTTTGTTTAGTGTTATTGTGGGTTCCTGTGCGTATTTGCTGTTTGTTTAGTATTAGTGTGGGTTCCTGTGGGTATTTGCTGTTTGTTTAGTGTTAGTGTTGGTTCCTGTGGGTATTTGCTGTTTGTTTAGTGTTAGTGTGGGTTCCTGTGCGTATTTGCTCTTTGTTTAGTGTTATTGTGGGTTCCTGTGGGTATTTGCTGTTTGTTAGTATTATTGTGGGTTCCTGTGGGTATTTGCTGTTTGTGTTATTGTGGGTTCCTATGGGTATTTGCTGTTTGTTTAGTGTTAGTGTGGGTTCCTGTAGGTATTTGCTGTTTGTTTAGTGTTAGTGTGGGTTCCTGTGCGTATTTGCTGTTTGTTTAGTGTTATTGTGGGTTCCTGTGGGTATTTGCTGTTTGTTTAGTGTTATTGTGGGTTCCTTTGGGTATTTGCTGTGTCCTCTATCTCCAGGGATTGCTGGTTGTTCCTTTTCACTGTTGTTTTCATGTAATTCTCTACATGTTCATGGGTCTACATGTTCACGTCTCATTTCATACATTTATGAGATATGTGTCAGCTTTTTCATCATTTATAGTGAGATATTTGTCAGCTTTTTCATAATTCATAGTGATATATTTGTCAGCTTTTTCATAATTTATAGTGAGATATTTGTCAACTTTTTCATAATTTATAGTGATGTATTTGTCACCTTTTTCATCATTTATAGTGAGATATTTGTCAGCTTTTTCATCATTTGTAGTGAGATATTTGTCAACTTTTTCATCATTTACAGTGAGATGTTTATCCGCTTTTTCATCATTTATGATGAGATATTTGTCATCTCTTGTACATTTATAATGAACTGCCTGTCAGCTTTCGCACATAAACAATGATGTAAATTTTAGCATGTGTGTTTTTATGATGAGCTGTTTTGTCATCTTTCATAAACTTATAAGGTGTCTGTCATCTTTCATAAATATATAAGATGTCTGTCAGCTTTCATAAATATATAGGATTTCTATCAACTTTCATAAATATATAAGATGTCTGTCAACTTTCGTAAATATATAAGATTTCTATCAGCTTTCATAAATTTATAAGATGTCTGTCAGCTTTCATAAATATGTAAGGTGTCTTTCAGCTTTCATAAATATATAAGATGTCTGTCAACTTTCGTAAATATATAAGATTTCTATCAACTTTCATAAATTTATAAGATGTCTGTCAACTTTCATAAATATATAAGATGTCTGTCAACTTTCGTAAATATATAAGATTTCTATCAGCTTTCATAAATTTATAAGATGTCTGTCAGCTTTCATAAATATGTAAGGTGTCTTTCAACTTTCATAAATATATAAGATGTCTGTCAACTTTCGTAAATATATAAGATTTCTATCAGCTTTCATAAATTTATAAGATGTCTGTCAGCTTTCATAAATATGTAAGGTGTCTTTCAACTTTCATAAATATATAAGATGTCTGTCAACTTTCGTAAATATATAAGATTTCTATCAACTTTCATAAATTTATAAGATGTCTGTCAACTTTCATAAATATATAAGATGTCTGTCAACTTTCGTAAATATATAAGATTTCTATCAGCTTTCATAAATTTATAAGATGTCTGTCAGCTTTCATAAATATGTAAGGTGTCTTTCAACTTTCATAAATAAATACATAATGTATTTATCAGCGTTCACACATTCATAAAGAGATTTCATGTTTAACTGTCATGTGTTAGCCTCAGCAGAATTTTCTTTGTTTTACTACAAACATGAGGTCCAGCCAAGAAAAGCTAAATTAAATGCGTGAAGTTAGATGTCTTAGAAAAGCACCAAAGGTCTCTAGGGGGGAACAAGATAAGGAACGACGACATAAGACAATTGGTAGGAACTCTACACCACGCCCACGGCACGTAGAGGCACAAGGATTAAGTGGGTTGCTTACTTAATGAGAATGATACACATACAACCTGCCATGAGGGTCTTCAACCAAGAAACCACAGGATGCAGATCAAAGAGGATGACCCGACCCCTCCCCCCCCCCTCACATTTCCGGTAAAGATAGATGGATGCAGTTATAGAAAACACTCAAGAATTACGGCATGAACATCACTGAGGCCATTCATATGCCCCCCCCCCTCCTAAAAAAAAGGAAAAAAATGGCAACTGCATCTTACCTGGACACTTCACGGTACAAGAGGAAGGAGAAAGTAAAAGTAAGTATTGGAAATAGACTTGCGGGCATCACACTACCCCACCCCACCCCACCCCCGCACACACATACACTGAATTTTTCTTTTTAAGAAAGAAAACCGAAATTTACCAACAGCAAGTTCTGTCGTTGTCATCGTCGTCGTCATCATCGTCATCATCATCATGTGCCATCTCCTCAACGGAATGCTGACTAGCTCTGGTCTTCCAACTTAATCTTGTCCATGCCTTCACAACGCACCCAGCCATGCTCCGTCAGATCCACTCTTTCGACAGTCTTCATCAATTTTTATCGTTGTCGTCCTCTTGCTTCTTTTTTCCTTCTTCTTCTTCCTTTCTCTGTTGTATGGTTTTCATTATTGCGTTGTTCTTCATATGATCACAATATTTTAACGCCTACAGTGTATCCATCTGTCAAGTGCCGAGCCTATTGGCGGTCATAACTCCCCACAACCCTCTGTTTCGTCTTCTTTCCTTGCCATCTCGCCAGTCCATCCAGGATTTTCTCTCTTGGTCTACCTCAGACTCTTTTGCCCTCTAACTTTCCATGTTGTCACGGTGCGTTCTAGTTTGCCTTTTCACGTGACCTGTCCTATAAATGTCATCGTTATCATGTGCGTTCTCCAGAACTAAGGTTGGCGATAACGAATCTCCAGTTCCCTCGCTCCCTCGCCTGTATCCTGTCCATTCTCGTATGTTATCTTCACATCTACATCTCTGTCTTCCTTTTGCTCTTTTTCCTGGGGGTTTTTTTTTTTCGTTTTCTTCGTTTTCTTAAGACTTCCCAGGAGCCAGTTGCTGGAAATTTTGGGCAGCTCAGTAAATAAACACCTGTCTTATGAGCAGCCGGGAGCGGGTTCGAATCCCGTCATTTTGTTAAGGTTAAGATCTGCCATGGCATGTACTAACATGATCTGCTGGTTCTCAAAATCAGGAATCTGGCTTCATGAAAAACTGCTGGACCAGGCACTACGAAGTGCACGCACGCCTGTTAGTGTATTAATAACAAAACAAAACAAAAACCAGTTCATTCATGTAAAATATGTCAAATATACAACATATATAACTAACTTGTATGTTAATTAACGCGTGAGACAGTAGTATAATAATATGAAACATTTATAAAGAGTTTATTATCTTCTCGCTAACGCCCGGGAAATCAGATCATGTGACCTTTTCTACCAATGGCCTGCAGGTTTCTAACCTTCACCGGCTCTGGCAGCAGAGCTTTTATTTTTTCCTTTTTTTCTGTTACAGATATTGCCTGTCTGCTGAGAGTTTTAATATCTTAAGTCTAGAATTCCATTTCTATCCTGTGGTTCGCTGATGAAAATGTGTAGATTCTGTAAATTGTTTTTGTTTTTCTTATTGATAGTTTTGTTGTTAAGAAAAGCTCAGATTTCAGTTAAGCTGGATCGGGATTTGTCTGAGTAGAGCTTTGGTGGTTTTATTTGTTTGTTTGTTTTGTTTTGTTTCCAAGTTCTGTGCTAGATTTATACATAAACACATCTGAGTTTTATGCATTGTTTATTTCTTTGTAGGAAGATTTTTTTGTACATTGTTTTTTTTTGGAAGATTTTGTAATTTTTTTCTCTTTCTTGTAGGGAGATTTTTGTGCACTGTTTCTTTCTTTTAGGAAGATTTTGTAAATTTTCTTTCATCCTTGTAAGAAAATTTCTTTAATTTGTGTCTTTCGAAGGCTCAACGGTTCAAAATCAGACTTTGACATGGATAGCCACATATATGCCCCCTCTGCATGCCGCGGCATCCATCCAAGAGTGTGTTTGCTAATAGTTCCCATCAAATGTTGGTTGATTACGACGCGTTTTCTGCCACATAGTTCAGATTTCCTACCAGCGCCTTTAATCTGTCCTAGCTCCAACAATCTCTTCACAGCTACATTGTTCTTCCATTCCCGCTCTTCATTTTCCCGCAGTCTATCAAATACAGCTTTAGCAATGTCGCTCTTGTCCATTGTCAGTCTGCTATTTATTTTAGCCTGTCCAGCAAATCTATTTACCACCTCATTGCCATGTATTCCCGCATGCCCCTGACAATAAAGCCATGTTAGACTCCTCACAGCTGACTGGCTTAACAGATGAACCCATTCTTTTCGAGGTGATTTTTTTTTATCAATCTTACAAAGCATACTCTGTGAATCCGCTACAGTGACGCCATGAACAGAGTCATGGGCAACTATCCATTGACGCCATGAACAAAGTCATGGGCAACTATCCATTGACGCCATGAACAAAGTCATGGACAACTATCTATTGACGCCATGAACAAAGTCATGGGCAACTATCCATTGACGCCATGAACAAAGTCATGGACATCTATCCATTGACGCCATGAACAAAGTCATGGACAACTATCCATTAACGCCATGAACAAAGTCATGCACATCTATCCATTGACGCCATGAACAAAGTCATGGACAACTATCCATTGACGCTATGAACAAAGTCATGGACAACTATCCATTGACGCCATGAACAAAGTCATGGGCAACTATCCATTGACGCCATGAACAACGTCATGGACAACTATCCATTGACGCCATGAACAAAGTCATGGGTAACTATCCATTCCATCGCCGCTGAGACAGCCTCAAAGTTTCCACTCACGTGCTTGATGTGGTTGATGTGGTTGATGTGCATGATGTGCTTGATGTGGTTGATGTGGTTGATGTGCTTGATGTGCTTGATGTGGTTGATGTGCTTGATGTGGTTGATGTGCTTGATGTGGTTGATGTGCTTGATGTGCTTGATGTGGTTGATGTGGTGACTTCAAATGCTCCCCGAACCCTGTGCTGCTACTCTTTCCATTGCGGTAGGCAATTAAACCCCAACCGCTTCTGCTGTTCTGAACATATATTACCATGTCAGAAGACCCACAGTGACGCTGGGTGAGATCTTGAACCCGATGTTCAACTGCCCTCTGTGCCCGGTCTCTACATTCGTGGCCCTTCTGTATAATAACTTTTGTTAGAGGTCGGCCCTGTACTCGTAACCAATCATCACCTTTAGGCATCTCCTCTAGATCGCGCACTGGCACTATTGTATCCTCAGCTTCAGCCAGCCAGGATCTGCCTCGTTTGATGCGTCTGCCCTTTATCAACCCCAGGTCCTTATGGAGAGGATGATTCTTCATGCCAGCAACCCTGGTGTATGCCTCTACCTGAGCATACCTGTGGTAATCTCACACTCTGCGTATCAAGCAGAAAGCGCATGGCTGCCACAGAAGTATCCATGGGTGCTGTCTAAGACCACTCTCATTGTGTTGTTCTTTACACGCTCTAGTCTGTTCAGCAGGTTTTACACAGCATTCATGTGAATTTATATTTTATCTCCTCTCTCTATTCCTTCGTCCTGTGTGTTTTTGTATGATTAAGGCTGACGCCGAAACGCCACAACTGTGCGCTCGTTAAGTAATAAAGCTGTTCCTACCTTTTTTCCCCTAGTTTATACATTTAATCTGTTCACCTGTGGATCTGACAGGGTGAGTAGACCTAAACCGTACTCCAAAGATGACATCACCAGCACCTGGATCAGCAGAATAGAGTGCGCCGTAGAAAGTTTGATGCAGCCGTTAATCTAACAGCTCCCAGCGCTTTTCTGGCGTTTTCTATTACATTGTCCACATTTTGTGTAAGGGTGTTTAGCTACACGTAACATTCTCTTCAGTCATTATAGTACCTCTCCACTAAGTCCACCCCTTCTTACTTTCTCAAACTTCCTCACAGCATCACTCTGCAACCCCTCTTCCCCAATCATCTGTTTCAACTTCTCCTAGCTAGGTCAATATTGTATCACTCTCTCTCCCCTCCCCGGTTCCCCATCCACCACCCCCAGTTACAACCCACCGACCACACGTCACAGGTCTCTATTTAAACAGTCTCCACGTTCTACTAAATGCATTCCTGACACACACCGCCGGACAAGTCACACCTTACAATTTACAGCTAAGTACTTTTAAAAAAAAATTTTTTTAATAGTATTCATGTGAATCTATACTTTATCTCCTCTCTCTATTTCTTCGTCCTGTATGTTTTAGTATGATTAAGGCTCACGCCGAAACGTCACAACTTTGTAATCGTTAAGTAATAAAGCTGCTCCTACTTGTTCCTATTTTATACATTCGTGTAAGCGGCAAAGATCGATCACGTGTGATTCATGGAACGGCATGAAATGTGTTATCTTAATATCTTGTCCCGGACACATCACAGTCGGAACTTTAGATCTTACAATTTTGTTATTTAATGAGCACCACATGATGGTTTATCACCGCATTGTTATTCTAACAACCAGGCTGTTATCTGATCCACCCTGTTCTGTACCCTTGTGGCTAGCTCTTCTCTACACCTCCCATGTTCAAATGTTTTAATATATCATCAGCGTAGGTCAGTGTTCACCCTACAACGTTCCCAAATAACAGGGCAGGGACAGTAGAACATACGTACGCTGGATAGCACAGGAGACAAGGGAGACCCCCTGAGGTAGCCCCATAGCAATGGTTCTGGGCTCTGAGATCCAGGATCTATATCTCAAGCCACCTGATCGCCTTAACAGCAGCGAAGCTGTCCATCGAACCAATCTTGCATCTACCCCCAAACTCCACCGGAAGTCTCAACAGCGTTGTATAATCCACTCTGTTGTATGATCCTCAAGATCACGCCTCACAACTACGGTTTCCTCTTTTCTCTGGAAACGTCAGGATCGCTGCGTTATTAGTTGTATCTCTTTCTGGACAATAACTTCTTAATGTATTCGGTAATAGCCCGCTGATCTCTAGAAAGCCTGATTAGTCGCGGGGCTATAATCCTCTCAGTCACTTTGCCATACATTTTGTAATGTTATAATTCATAAACAACTCAGTTTCGTATTGTCTTTTCCTATTTTTTGGCAAAGAAAATCAAGTAACTGTGCAGCCATTCCTCGGGTATTATGCCAGTCCTCAAGCTCTGGTTGTAATCTTCTGTCATCTGTTTTACTACCTGGTCATCAGCCTCTTTGAGATGTCCATACCGGACGCCATCAGGACCCGGTGCACCATTTTTGACAGACTTAAATGCCTGTCTTACCTCCTCCACTTAGTATGTCTTACTTCCTCCACTTAGTCTGTCTTACCTCCTCCACTTAGTCTACCTTACCTCTTCCACTTAGTCTATCTTACCTCTTCCACTTAATCTGTCGTACCTCCTCCACTTAGTCTGTCTTACTTCTTCCACTTAGTCTGTCTTACCTCCTCCACTTAGTCTATCTTACCTCTTCCACTTAATCTGACGTACCTCCTCCACTTAGTCTGTCTTACCTCTTCCACTTAATCTGTCGTACCTCTTCCACTTAGTCTGTCTTACTTCCTCCACTTAGTCTGTCTTACCTCCTCCACTTAGTCTATCTTACCTCTTCCATTTAGTCTATCTTACTTCTTCCACTTAGTCTGTCTTACCTCTTCCACTTAGTCTGTCGAACATCCTCCACTTAGTCTGTCTTACCTCCTCCACTTAGTCTGTCTTACCTCCTCCACTTAGCCTTTCGTACCTCCTCCACTTAGTCTGTCTCACCTCCTCCACTTCTACTGGGTTTCCAGGATTTCTGTTCGTAGAAAACTTGATATTGTGTCTCTTGTCATTATACGGCCTTCACTATTACCAAGATCCAATTGTCTGACCTATCTTTAGAAAAAAAAAAAGGCTGTCCCGTTCTGCTCATCATATCTCAGGACATTACCTTCTTCATCCCTTATGTCGGTATTCCCTTGTCCTCTGGCACTTGCCAGAATCTGCGCAGCGACTTCTCAACTGTTATTTCTTGTATCAACTTACTCCATGCCCGCTCCTATAACTCCATAGCAAGAGATTTGAACGTGTTTGTTGCCTCTAGCATCCCCCCTCCCTCTGCCCTATTCAGTTCTTCAGCTGTTACGTGGGGATGTCCCCTAGACCTCTGCCATCCTTGTGTCGCCCCTGGCTTGGTCCGTCGGGCGTTTTATATTTGCTCTGCCCGCCAGAGTGCTGGACTCAATCCCCTGTTCTGTATTTTCTTTCTCTTAGGAAGATTTATTAACTTTTAGGAAGATTTTCTAAATACGTTTCCTTCTTGTAGGAAGATTTTTCTGTGTGTTTTTTTTTTTCTCTTTCATTGAAACTTCTTGCAAGCGTTTTTTATTATTCTTTCTGTAACCTGCATTTATTGTGTATACACAAAGGCCGCCATTAGTTTGGTGAATTCGTGTTATTTTCTGAATAATAGATCAGTGAATTCATCATTGCTTATTTTCTGAATAATAGATCAGTGAATTCATCATTGCTTATTTTCTGAATAATAGATCAGTGAATTCATCATTGCTGATTTTCTGAATAATAGATCAGTGAATTCATCATTGCTTATTTTCTGAATAATAGATCAGTGAATTCATCATTGCTTATTTTCTGAATAATAGATCAGTGAATTCATGATTGCTTATTTTCTGAATAATAGATCAGTGAATTCATGATTGCTTATTTTCTGAATAATAGATCAGTCAGTTCATGATGGCTTGTTTTCAGAATAATAGTTCGGTGAATTCATAACGACTTGTTTTCAGAGTCCATAAATATAAATGTGTCTCTGATGAAAGGAATGTATTCATTTGTTCGTTATGCTTCAGTGAAGGTCCGTACTTTCATCCTGTTCACGGTCAATAGTTGTCGTTTACTGGTTATTATTGGGGGGTGGGGCCTGCAGAAAAAAGGCAGGCTGGGGGGGGGGGGTGGGGGGTGATAGGAAACATTATTGTTTTCAGGGACGAAGTTTTTATCCTGGCCCCAGCGTAGCGTAACAGTTCTGGCCAGGGCCTTAATATCCGGTCCTAGTCGAAACGCTCACAGTTTCAGACTTTGTGCCTGGCTGACTTTGTAGGGCCTGGAGATAGCCTTCGTGATGGTGGGAGCCTACCGAGAAGCTATGTTTTTTCCCCTGTGGTGGATTGACGAGAATCATGTCGGGTCCAATATCAGCTTCTTCTTAACGCGAGATCACCACGACATCTGCTGCACAAAAGTACAGGCCAGTTTCAGATCTCGGCCACAAGCTCAGTCAACAAAAAACTACAATCAATTCTCCAGAAACAATCAGTTTTATCTGGGGAAAAAAGGCAAACGATGTAAGACACTCCCTTCCTTCTTTAATCAATCAACAAAAACTACAATCAATTCTCCAGAAACAATCAGTTTTATCTGGGGAAAAAAGGCAAACGATGTAAGACACTCCCTTCCTTCTTTAATCAATCAACAAAAACTACAATCAATTCTCCAGAAACAATCAGTTTTATCTGGGGAAAAAAAGGCAAACTATGTAAGACACTCCCTTCTTCCTTAAGTAGGTCGCTATTTCCTCTTCGGATGCCAAGAGGAAATCCTCTTCTTTTCTGCAAAAGGAGGAAGGATGGAGAGTATGGTTTGGACGCGCAGTTTGTATTGATTTTTTTTTCCAGGACAATCTCTGTACACAAGAGAAAATGGGCTTTAGGAGAAAGCTTTTGACACTGAGGTTGTAATTGGTTATCTGTTTATCTGTCTGTCTGTTTGTCTGTCTAGATTGCACCCTGACCTGACAAAACTTATTACATCCTTTCTCTCAGGTAGAAAACATGTAGTTTGCTTGAGAAATAAAATATCTGACTCATCTATAGCTGATACCGGTATTCCTCAAGGTTCCATTCTTGGTCCTCTTCTCTTTGTTGTCTACATTAACAATCTACCACTACATTTAAAGCACTCTTCATGTGATCTTTTTGCTGATGACTGCACCATTTACAATAGCGACTATGACATAAATAACCTACAGGAAATGCTACAAAGCGACGTAAACAATTTGATTAAATGGAATAATAATAATTGTTTGTTGATAAACATCAACAAAACAAAATCAATGCTCATCACTACAAGACAGAAACTGCAGAATACGATAAAAAACTTCGCTACAGCTTCGTACTGGGTCTACAGAAATAGAAAACGCTCAACTCTCAGACTCACTATTGATCAACATTTAACTTGGAATTCTCGCGTACATAATTAACAAACTTGATAGCACAGAAAGTTTACCAACTAGCCAAAATTAAACACTTTATCGACCAAGACACGAGAAAGACATACTACATATCACACATACAAACACACTTAGACTACTGCTCCATAATCTGGGATGGATGCTCAGTCTCAAACACAAAAAGGCTCCACTCACTTCACAAACGAGCATTAAATCTGATTTGTGACAAACACCCAGTACAGACTGTATATCAGCACAAACAACTCAAAATTCTACCCCTCAAGTATAGAGTCATTTTTAACAAACTTTAATTTGTTTATAGAATTTTGTCGAATAATGCTCCACCTTACTTGTGGCCATGTTTACGTCCAGCATTAAATATAGCCAACGTTTAAGAAACTTTCTTCTTCCTAAACCCAGGCTAGATCTGTACAAGAAAACCTTGCATACTCTGCTGTACAGTTCTGGAACTCCCTCCCCTACCATCTAAACTCCATTAGTAATACTCCATCCTTTAACTCAAGCCTTTTATAATATTTACTGGCTTGTAACTATATGCCTTCATAGAACATGTAGTAGCCTCTCATACCATAACTCGCCGGCCACCGAGTTCTGTTCTAAAAGAACATAGTTCTAAACATAATTTGTTAGATCGTGTATCTTCTTAGAAATTATTTGAGTAAATATGCGAGAGTGGAATGTCAGAAGAACTCCATTGAAAATGTATGTGTGTTTGTATGTACATGTGTGTGTGTGTTTGTATGTACATGTGTGTGTGTTTGTATGTACATGTGTGTGTGTTTGTATGTACATGTGTGTGTGCGCTGTCTTGTTAGATCAGGTACCTCTTGTGTAGTTCATTATCCTGTATTTGTGAATGTAATATTTTCATCTTACATATTAAGTTGTTTTTTTGTTTGTTTGTAATCTGTATACTTATAATTCACATGATTTCATCTTGCATCCTTATATATATATGTATATATATATGTGTGTGTGTGTATGTGTATATATGTATATATACATGTATATAATATAAAACACATGTAATTTTGTGTACCTCATTAAATCGAGCGTGTGGGAAGCATAAAAGATGGGGTTATAAAGGGCAGAACGTAAGAC
The DNA here is from genome assembly GCA_009760885.1 of Achatina immaculata. Classification (NCBI taxonomy): domain Eukaryota; kingdom Metazoa; phylum Mollusca; class Gastropoda; order Stylommatophora; family Achatinidae; genus Lissachatina; species Lissachatina immaculata. The sequence goes on from CM019711.1 coordinate 28,849,815, forward strand.
GGGCCTGCACGACCAATTCTTCACACTTTTAAAATAAAGATCATTCATTCATCCATCCATCCATCCATCCATCTATCTATCTATCTATCTATCTATCTATCTATCTATCTATCTATCTATCTATCTATCTATCTATCTATCTATCTATCTGTCTATCTATCTATCTATCTATCTGGCCAGCTTGTCGTTTCTTTGTCTTTCAATCAACCTGTCTACTCATTTTCTGTCTCTCTGTCGGTCTGTTTTGCTTTCTGTCTGTGCCAGTACTCCTCTGTCTGTTCATTACGTATGGTCCGTCAGTCTGTCTGCTTGTCTGTTAGCCCGTTAGTATTTATAGCTCCATATCTCTTAGCATGTCTGTCTTTCTATCTGCTTTTCTGTCTGACATCCCAAACCTATCCGTCACTCAGTTAGTGTGCCTCTTAACCTGTCGATATCTCTTGCTGTCTGTCTTCCTGTCTGTCTTGTCTGCCTCTTTCTGTCTATACTCAAGCTCGTCTACCATTCATTCAGTCTGTCTCTCAATCTTACCTGTGACTCCCTGGCTTTCTGCCTGTCTGTCTATTTCACTGTCTGTGTCCAAGTCTGTCTGTCATTCAGTCTCTCAGTCTGACCTTTATCTTTCTATGTATGTTGCATGACCCCAGCCCTTCTAATGGTGAGCTCCTCCCTGAGTATAACATAACAAAATACACAATTATTCGACCATACTTAAAATCGATTGCCCACGGCAGTTTGTCACAGCCACCGGGTTTCTGTTGATTCTAACCTACGGGTTTCTGTTGATTCTAACCTACGGGTTTCTGTTGATTCTAACCGCCGGGTTTCTGATGATTCTAACCTACGGGTTTCTGTTGATTCTAACCGCCGGGTTTCTGATGATTCTAACCTACGGGTTTCTGATGATTCTAACCTACGGGTTTCTGATGATTCTAACCTACGGGTTTCTGATGATTCTAACCGCCGGGTTTCTGATGATTCTAACCACCGGGTTTCTGTTGATTCTAACCGCCGGGTTTCTGTTGATTCTAACCGCCGGGTTTCTGATGATTCTAACCTACGGGTTTCTGTTGATTCTAACCACCGGGTTTCTGATGATTCTAACCTACGGGTTTCTGTTGATTCTAACCACCGGGTTTCTGATGATTCTAACCTACGGGTTTCTGTTGATTCTAACCGCCGGGTTTCTGTTGATTCTAACCGCCGGGTTTCTGATGATTCTAACCTACGGGTTTCTGTTGATTCTAACCACCGGGTTTCTGTTGATTCTAACCCCCCCCCCCCCCGGTTTCTGATTGAATCTAATTTCCGGAATTTCTGCTGATTCTAAACCCCTGGTTTCTGCTGATTGTAAATCCCCGGGTTTATGCTGAATCTAATCTCCAGGGTTTCTGTTGAATCTAATCTACGGGGTTTCTGCTAATTCTAACCCCTGGGTTTCTGCTGATTATAAATCCCCGGGTTTATGCTGAATCTAATCTCCAGGGTTTCTGTTGAATCTAATCTACTGTGTTTCTGCTAATTCTAACCCCTGGGTTTCTGCTGCTTCTAAACCCCTGAGTTTCTGTTGAATCTGATCTCCGGGGTTTCTGCTAATTCTAACCCCTGGATTTATGCTTATTCTAAACCCCCAGCTTTCTGTTGAATCTAATCTACGGGGTTTCTGTTGATTCTAAACCCCGGGTTTCTACTGTATGATAAGAGTGGAGACAAGTAAAACGTGGGCGTGGAAGGCTGACTACGGAGCGGGACATTTTGGTCGTTCAGGGAAATGGAGTGGGACAGAGTGGGGAAATATGGTCAGCGGGAAACAGGAATAGACGTCATCCCCTGCGTCGTTATTATCGCTGTTATTTTCGTCCTCAGTATATTTTCTTCATCATAGCCGTTATTATTTTCGTCCTCATCGCTATCATCATCATCATCATCATCATCATCACCGTAATGATTACACTTATCATGATACATCAGCACCGTCGCGACCTTAATCATCATGATTATCGTGACCACATCAGTCGCAGTCGTTATCGCTGAGGGTCATTAACGTTATCGTAATCGGTCTCGTCATCTCGCTAATGATTTATCGCCTCCTTAACGTTACTGTAATCCTTGTACCCGTCGTGATTATCGCGCTAATGATTATCGCCTCTTTATCATTACTATAATCTATGTAGTCATCGTGACTATCGCGCTAATGATTATCGCCTCTGTATCATTACTGTAATCTTTGTAGTCATCGTGATTATCGCGCTAATGATTATCGCCTCTTTATCATTACCATAATCTTTGTAGTCATCCTGACTGTCGTGCTAATTAGTGTCATCATTATCATCATCATTTGTTTTCCTGATTCATTATCATGATTATTATTATTATTATTATTCTCGTCAATGTCTGTGAATATTATTGCAGTATATCAACATCCGTTTCTGTAGCAGTCTGAAGGACGGGCATTTGTGGAAAACCCTTGCGGAAGCCCCATGTGCCCTGGGCACTTAAGGCTCAGAGAGAGAGAGATCAACATCATCATTGGACGTGTGTGTAGATATGGATTATAACTGTTTTAACCCCAGCACCAACAACCCTCACATACACACGCGCACAAATACACACCCACACCCTCTGGAGTACTGCTCAGGCTGAGAGGAGGAGAGGAGGGCCCAGCCAGTGGATTGGTTTCAGCGCCCGGAGGATTTTCCTTGTTTTATGACCGGATCGAGGGGAGGGAGGGAGGGAGGTAGGAGGGAGGGTAGCGTAGCGGATGAAAAGGGAATATCTAATCAGTATGGTTTCTTTTGGGGTGAGGTGGTGTATGGTCGGGTGGGTGGGGGAGGAGGAGATTAGTTGTTCACCCCCCCCCCTACGAAACTGCTCCAAAAGACCCTGATGCTATTTTTAATTCTGAGCCAAATCTACCCCCCCCCCCCCGGGTCACACTTTGGTGGCCTGTATCTTTTCATACTCTCCCCTGTGGCCTGCCATCTCCTCACACACCCCCCCCCCGCCTCCCCCACACCCACACCACACAGCACCGAGGCATGTCTTATTCTGGCAACAGCATAATTCATTATCCCGTGACCCCAGCGCCCGGCCAAGGAGTCGGATAGAGAGTTTCTGAGTCACCAGGAGAAGAAAAAAAACATACATCTTTTGCTCGCCCGTGTTCATGCAGTACTCTCCCCTTGTCTGCCAGTAAACAAAAAAATGGCCGCCATTGATCTCCCCTAACACAGCGGTTCTCAGACTTTACTACCCTCGGGGAAACCTCGGATTATACTATTCACGAAGCAGTAGTGTCACGTCTTTAATACATTTTTGTATGTCTCCTTACAGTAAAACATGGAAAAATTCTGGGTTAGAAAAATAGATCAGTACAAAGTACCGGCCAGAAATATACAAGGATATGACAAGAATATATAAAGAGTACTTGTATTAGCAAAATCAGAGAAGACGTAAAGAATGTTACAGAAGAACAAAAGCTTTAGTTTGTTCAAGTTACGTTCTTGATTGTTATATTGTGATATTAAAAAAAAGTTTAAATGGATGGATGGATGGATGGATGGATGGATGGATGGATGGATGGATGGATGGACGATTGGGTAAAAACTGAAGGCAGGTAGGTAGGTAGATAGGTAGGCAGATAGGTAGGTAGGTAGGCAGGTAGGTAGGCAGGCAGGTGCGGTAGGTAGATAGGTAGATAGGTAGGTATGCAGGGTAGGTAGGTAGGTAGGTAGATAGATAGGTAGATAGATAAGTAGATAGGTAGGTATGCAGGGTAGGTAGGTAGGTAGGTAGGTAGGTAGATAGATAGATAGATAGATAGATAGATAGATAGATAGATAGATAGATAGATAGATAGATAGGTAGGTAGATAGATAGGTAGGTAGATAGATAGGTAGGTAGGTAGATAGGTAGGTAGGTAGGTAGATAGATAGGCAGGTAGGTAGGTAGATAAGTAGGTAGGTAGGTATGCAGGGTAGGTAGATAGGTAGGTAGATAGGCAGGCAGGTGCGGTAGGTAGATATGTAGGTAGGTATGCAGGGTAGGTAGGCAGGTAGGCATGTTAGGTAGGTAGGTGGGTGGGTGGGCGGACAGGCGGGCGGGCGGGCGGACGGACGGACGGACGGACGGACGGATGGACGGATGGATGGATGGATGGATGATTGTATGTATGTATGTATGTATGTATGTGTGTGTGTGTGTGTGCATGTGTGTGTGTGTGTGCATGTGTGTGTGTGTATGTATGTATGTGTGTATGTCTGTCTGTCTGTCTGTCTGTCTGTGCGGGCGGGCGGGTAGGTAGGTGAGCGAGGGAATGAGTGAGCAAGTTAATGAATGAAAAAGCATGCATACATTTATGGATGAGCATACAGAGACGAACGGACAGACATAAGCAGACAGATAGGCAGACACATGCACAGGCAAACAGACAAGAGAGACAGACAGATATAAATAAGCAAACATCCGGATATGTTACCATAAACATGTACAGTCAATTTCTCTTTTTATGCAATCTTTCTTCCTCATCAAAACTCCACTATCATGTTTAAAACATCTTTCAAACTACAACACTCCATCACAGAAAATGCAGTTCCACTCCCCCTGTAGCATGGCCTTGTAAGTAATGATTATAGTTGTTGTTCTTCTTATTATTAATGAATGTGATTATGAAAAAATACTGTAAACAAAATAGTAACAGCGACAGAGAAAAGTAGGTAGGAAAGGAAGAGAAAGGTATAATAAAACTTCCATGACACTAGAACAAGACGCGGACAAAAGTAAACAGTGGAAATAGTGAATAGAAAAAGACGAGACTCAGTGACGCTGAGATATGGGTAATACAAGGGAAGGACGCCAGAAAGTAGGATGGTCCAGTGGTAACAAAGTCGTGGCTGGACGTTGACACGAGAAGACAAAAGAAAAGACGAATAGAAGAAACAGACACAATGAAACAGCCAGGACACAATAAAACCTCCGACATGAAAGAACAAGATAATGACTTAGATAAATAACAATTGTATAGACGAAACTGACGCAGACTGACACGCATGACACCTGTTAGGAGGCGTTTATTACGTGATTGCACACGGTTTTTAAATAAAGGAGTGACAAATTCTGCCAGCTGACCAATTAAATATTTAGAGGCGTGGCCTATTGGACAACTGACTTACGAGAAATAAGTCACAGGGCAGTTTGAATGACAGACAATCAGAACGCCATGGGAACCAGGGTGGAGCCAAAGTACTTATTGGTTAATCCGTCAAGCTGGACTTGAAGATAAAAAGGCGAGCGGAGAGACAGGAGAGAACAGAGAAGTACGGAAGTAGAATAGAGAGAAGACAACCCAAAGACGGAAGAACAGACAATTAGGGGACGAAGAAGTACAGAAGTCCTGGAGAGAGGAGACAGAGAAGGGACCCCGAAGACAGAAAGGAACGAAGAAGTACGGAAATACAGTAGAGGACGAAGAAGAAGTACAGGAGAGAGAAGGGAGCCCAAAGACGGAGTAGCTGGAGGTTCGGTGAATAGAGACCGGTCCAGACGAGCAGAGAAGAACACCAGACGGAAGAACAGACAAGAGAAGAACACCAGACGAGAGAACAGACAAGAGAAGAACAGAAGGACAGACAATTAGAGAAGAACAGCAGAAGGAGAACTCACACCAGAGAAAACACGAGAGAATGGACAGTTGGACAGATGGACAGTTAGAGAAATAGATATTCAGGAAAAGCAGTTTTGAAGAAGTAGTTTTAGGACAGACAGAAATTGTGTTTCAAGTGATTCAAGTGATTACGAAGAACTGCTACTTTTGAAACTTCGAGTACTTTGATGTAGTCGTGTAACTTGACTGACCACATGCGACGGATCTAATATAGTACAGAGTTTAGAAAAATTTTTGTTCTCTTATCAAATGTAGAATATTGTGAAGTTGAGAACATTGAGAAACGCTGCATGTAGAATATGATAGAGTTGGATATTGTGAACAAAATGATTAAGTGATTCAATTGAAGTGATGTTATCAATTATACATCTTGAACTTACTTGTTAAAAATAAATGAATTCGGTGAACGTTTCACAGTATTTGATTTAGTGAAGTTGTAAAATGTTTTGTGAAACCTGTGATGTGTTAATCAAAGAGCATCTGTAAGATCCAAGTCTATAATATGGAACTATTCAGAAATGTATGATTCACAGTCTTCAATGTTATACCTCTTCTCTACTCCCCCTTCCCCACTCCCCTTCCCCCACTCCCCCTTTCCCCATTACCCCTTCCCCACTACCCTTTCCCCACTCCCCCTTTCCCAATCCCCTACCCCCTACCTCTTTCCCACTAGCCTTCCTCACTACCCCTTCCCCACTTCCCCTTTCCCACTCCCCCTTCCCCACTACCCTTTCCCACTACCCTTTTCCCATTACTCTTTCCCACTCCCCCTTTCCACTCCCATTCCCCACTACCCCTTTCCCACTACCCCTTTCCCATTACCCCTTCCCCACTACCCCTTTCCCATTACCCCTTCCCCACTACCCCTTCCCCACTACCCCTTTCCCACTACTCTTTCCCACTCCCCCTTTCCACTCCCATTCCCCACTACCCCTTTCCCACTACCCCTTTCCCATTACCCCTTCCCCGCTACCCCTTCCCCACTCCCCCTTTCCAACTACCCCTTTCCCACTCCCCCTTTCCACTCCCATTCCCCACTACCCCTTTCCAACTACCCCTTTCCCACTCCCCCTTTCCCACTCCCCCTTTCCACTCCCATTCCCCACTACCCCTTCCCCACTACCCCTTTCCAACTACCCCTTTCCCACTCCCCCTTTCCACTCCCATTCCCCACTACCCCTTTCCCACTACCCCTTTCCCATTACCCCTTCCCCACTACCCCTTCCCCACTACCCCTTTCCAACTACCCCTTCCCCACTACCCCTTTCCCACTACCCCTTTCCAACTACCCCTTTCCCACTCCCTAGAATTCTGTGCAGGTAAGGTCTAGACGAGTTACTTTTTCCCAGCAAGTTGTCCCGGATTAAAGAGAAAAATAGAATGTATTTTTTTTAATCCTCCCCATACTCTTTACCTTTCCCTCCGGAAACCTCAAAAGTTCTTGTTCTGTCGTCGCAGAACAGACATCAGTGGGTTTTTATTTTAGCAAAATGACGCCGTAAAATATTGAAACATAGACATCGTGTCGGAGTGGGAGTGCATTGCGGTGACTTTTTAAAGTTCCAGAGAATACCTTCAAAACCAGGGCGAGCTTCTCAAGCAGAATCCCCACCGCTACAGGAGGGGGGGGGCAGAGTAGGTCTGGCCTTGCTAAACAGCGCCGAGACTTTTACTGGGAGTACCAAGGAAGAAGGTGGCTGTGAGTCTTCTAGTTCGCTGGCTTTGATAAATGTGCCATCGCTTTAGCCGAGCCGTATTTCCTTCTCGAAACCAGGACACGCCCATTCCCTAGTTTTCAATCAGTGTTACCTTTTCCCGTATTAGAAGGGGGGAAAGTGACAATTTTTCCATGTATAGATTCTTGGAAGTATTTTTGAAGCACAGACTTCTCAGACTGATCTCAGGAAGTAACGTCACTGCAGTTGGGACATTCCCATGTCTACTCCGCTGCTTATTCCAGTAACCAGTGTAAAGTGTGTGTACTGAACGTCCCTGTCTCGCCTTCATCGTGGGTTCCTCGCTTCTGTCAGTAAAGGGGAGCTTATCTTTCCCTTGTCTTTGCTTCACCCCCTAGTGAGTTCATTCTGCGGATGTAAGAGTTATATTCCATTTCAACTCTTCATCCTAGCAAATTATGTGCAGAACAGTATTCAAGATGTCCGACTTGTCCAAGTCTCGGTACACATTGTGAAGTTTGTGTGTATGGGGTGAAGGTGTCTTTCCGGCCAACCCATTATATGTCTGTCCATTATTGTGAACTCTTGCATGACTGGGACAGTATCTGAAAAAAAAAGGGAAAGAACAAAAATATAAGACGCCAAGATCAGTAGATGTACCACATCAAACTTACCGACAGTGCTGTATCTTCTTCTTTTCCTGGTGAGGCAAGACAGCCCAAGACTGAACCAGCAAGTGATCTGTAGCAGTCAACATCATCATTGTTTGATCTGTAGCAGCCAACATCATCATTGTTTGATCTGTAGCAGCCAACATCATCATTGTTTGAGGAAGTGATCTGCAGCAGTCAACATCATCATTGTTTGATCTGTAGCAGCCAACATCTTCATTGTTTGAGGAAGTGATCTGTAGCAGCCAACATCTTCATTGTTTGAGGAAGTGATCTATAGCAGTCAACATCATCATTGTTTGAGGAAGTGATCTTCCCACTAGCGGATGAAACAGTCAACATCATCATTGTTTGAGGAAGTGATCTGTAGCAGCCAACATCTTCATTGTTTGAGGAAGTGATCTGTAGCAGCCAACATCATCATTGTTTGAGGAAGTGATCTGTAGCAGTCAACATCATCATTGTTTGATCTGTAGCAGCCAACATCTTCATTGTTTGAGGAAGTGATCTGTAGCAGCCAACATCTTCATTGTTTGAGGAAGTGATCTGTAGCAGCCAACATCTTCATTGTTTGAGGAAGTGATCTGTAGCAGTCAACATCATCATTGTTTGATCTGTAGCAGCCAACATCTTCATTGTTTGAGGAAGTGATCTGTAGCAGCCAACATCATCATTGTTTGAGGAAGTAATCTGTAGCAGTCAACATCATCATTGTTTGAGGAAGTGATCTGTAGCAGCCAACATCTTCATTGTTTGAGGAAGTGATCTGTAGCAGCCAACATCATCATTGTTTGAGGAAGTGATCTGTAGCAGTCAACATCATCATTGTTTGATCTGTAGCAGCCAACATCTTCATTGTTTGAGGAAGTAATCTGTAGCAGCCAACATCATCATTGTTTGAGGAAGTAATCTGTAGCAGCCAACATCTTAATTGTTTGAGGAAGTGATCTGTAGCAGCCAACATCATCATTGTTTGAGGAAGTGATCTGTAGCAGCCAACATCATCATTGTTTGAGAAGCAAGAAGGCATGAAATAATTAAAGTAGCAATTTTTTTGTAAATCGAAGTAAAATAGCCGTTTCTCTCTCCCTCTCTCTCCTCTCTCTCCCTCTCCGTCTCCCCTCTCTCTCCCTCTCCCTCTCTCCCCCTCTCCCTCTCTCCCCTCCTTCTTCTTCTCTGTCTCCCTCTCTCTCTCCACTCTCACCCTCTCTCTCCTCTCTTCCTCTCTCTCTCTCTCCTTTCTCTTCCTCTCTCTCTCCTCCCTCTCCCTCTCTCTCCCTCTCCCTCTCTCTTCCTCTTCTCTCTCTTCTCTCTCCCTCTCTCTCTCGCCATCTCTGTCCTTCTCTCTCCCACTTTCTCTCCTTCTCTCTCCCCCCCCTCTCTCTCCCTCTTAATTATGTTTCTTTGCGAGAAAAGAGGAAACAGATTACCTTTTTTAAAACCTTGTAAATTTTATTTGTCTGGAAGTCAGGCATGCTAGCGTCATCTCCTGTTTCACTGCCACTTCAAGCTCAAGCTGTTTCTTTCGTTAGAACTCGGAGACTTTCAAGGAAGCAATTAATTAGTGGAATGTCGGAAAGTGGCTTGCGCCTGAACAGGGTTCTATTTTAGATTTTGTACATGCTAAGTGGAGGCCTGGTTGGATGAGTGGTTAGGTGCTTGGTTTACTAATCCGGTGGTACCGGGTTCAAGCCCCCAGCAGTGGGTGTTTTTTTTTTCCTTCTGTTACACACCAAAAAGGCCTCGATGTCGACCCAGACTCTAAAAATGGGTACCAGAGTAATCTGGGAAGGTAAATGCAGCCAGGCGTGATACTGACCATATCACACTTTCATGTGCCGAAGGTTATGGAAAATACGGGCCTAACACCTAACTTATTTAACTTGTATACTGAAAATATAATGAGGAATGTTAGAGAAGATGTAGACAAAGAATACTACGATGCCATAACAGTTGGAGGTTATGAAATACCAGAGATTAGATATGCTGATGACACAGTATTGCTGTCCACAACACAAGAAGGAATGGAAAAACTAATTATGTCAGTCCGCAAGAACAGCGAAGAGCAGAACCTCTATCTTAATGCAAAGAAAACTAAAGTGATGACAACTGACAAAACAAACAAGGCAACTGAAATATGTATCAATGAGGAAAAACTGGAAGAAGTGGAGAGTTTTGAATATCTTGGATCACTACTAACTAATAATGGAGATACAATGAGGGAAATTAAAAGGAGGACATCTATTGCTCTTCAGAAAGTAAAACAAATAAAGAATCTGTGGAGAGGAGCAGACAGAACCACAAAAATAAGATTTTTAAGGGCATGCATCTTTCCCATCGCAACATATGCCTGTGAGACATGGACACTTAACAAAACAGCTGAGAAGCACATAAATGCCTTTGAATGTAAATGCTATAGAAGAGTTCTCCAAATATCGTGGACACAAAAAAGAACAAATATATCTATACTACAAGAGCTTAATATTGAAGAAGGCTGGCTAGTAAAGAGGATTAAAGAGAGAAAACTTAAATATTTTGGCCACATTAAACGTCATGATAATTTAGAGAAGACCGTATTGGAAGGATACATAATGGGAAAAAGAAAAAGAGGAAGACCGAAACGAAGATGGCTGCAAGACATCGTTGATGATCTGGAAATGGATGCAGCAGCAGCAGGCTATCTTGCTCACAACCGAGAGGCCTACAGGAGAGCTGTTTGGGAGGCGAAGTTCCCCAAGGGACATGCAAAGAAATGAAACACCGTATTCCCCAATATGCCATACCATTAGTATGGAAACGGGAATTTTACGTTTATCTTTTACGTGATAAGTGGTTCTCATAGAGAGAGAGAGAGAGAGGAAGAAAGAGAGCGAGATAGAGGAGAAAGAAAGTAGAGAGAATGAAAGAAAAACAGAGAGAAAAAGAGAGAAAGAAAACACACAAAAAAGAGACAGAGAAAAACAGAGAGACAGAAAGAAAGAGAAACAGAAAAAGAGAAAATAAGGAGAGAGAGAGAGAGAGAGAGAGAAAGACAGAGAGGGAGAAAAAGAGAGAGAACGAAAGTGAGAAAGAGAAGTAGGGAAAGGAAGAGAGAGAAAGAAAAAGAGAAAAGGAAAAGAAAAAGAGAGAAAAGAGATTGAAAGAAAGAGAGAGAGAGAGAGTGAAAGAGAGAGAGAGAGGCTGCAGATGAACAGGGTTGCCATTTGTATATTGCTGATGAGAAGTGATTGTCTGAAAAAGAAAGAAAGAAAGAGAGAGAGAAAGAGAGAGAGAGAGAGAGGCTGAATATGAGAAATCTTTCAGAAGACCTACGAATGAAAAGAGAGTGCAATTTGTTACAGAGAGCACCTTGACGAAGTGGGATTTAATCTTGACAATGTCTTCCTCGCTTTACTTGACACCTCAAACATCTTCACAGCACATTCATCACGAAGAAATAATGATGGCATAATAATCATACCCGGTCAACCTGAGTTAGCCCACACCCTATCCGACTCAGTCGTGCTGCTGTCACTAGCAGGCTGGTGTGTTCTTTCAGAGTGACTAAAAAAAGTGGAGCTCATGTGACCCTGCTGGTAGTGGAGTCTACCGAAGAGCTCACAAAATCTTGGATCCATTTCGGATTCCCACACAGGTCATTGTAATACACACTTTTGTATTGGCAATAGCAACAGCAACAATAACAACAGCAATAAAAACAACAACAATAAAACAGCAAAAAATAAATCACCACCACCGACAACAGCAGAAAACTAGCAACAACAAAAAACTAGTAACAGCAACGACAGGAGCAGCAAAAACTAGCAACAATAAAGACAACAACAGCAAACTAGCAACAAGGACAACAGCAGCAAAACTAGCAACAACAGCGACAACAACAGCAAAACTCGCTACATAATTAGCAACAAAAGTAAGAAAAACAACAGCAGCAAAGCCAACAACAATAACAAAACTACCAACGAAAACAATAACAAAACTAGCAACAGCAATAATAACACAACTGGCAACGAAAACAATAACAAAACTAACAACAATAACAAAACTAGCAACAGCAACAATAATAAAACTAGCAACAGCAATAATAACACAACTGGCAACGAAAACAATAACAAAACTAGCAACAGCAACAATAACAAAACTAGCAACAGCAATAACAAAACTAGCAACAACAGTAGCAAAACTAGCAACAACAGCGACAACAACAGCAACACTAGCTACATAATTAGCAACAAAAGTAGCAACAATAACAGTAGCAAAACCAACAACAATAACAAAACTACCAACGAAAACAATAAAACTAACAACAATAACAAAACTATCAGCAACAACAATAACAAAACTAACAACAATGACAATAACATACCTAACAACAACAAAATAACAAAACTAGCAACGACAGCAGCAAAACAAGCGAAAACAGTAATAAAACCAGGAAAAACAACAATAAAGCTAGCAGCAACAACAGCAACAAACTAGCAGTAACAACAAGAACAATAACAACAGCAGAACTTGAAACAATAACCCTTGTCTCTACCTTCCCAAACTTTCAGTGCAAAGTAAAAGGAAAAAAAGGGTCACGTGGTCGATCATTGTGAGGCAAGAAAGAACACTTTCTAGGAACCACTTTCCTTGCTCTAACCAGGAAGTTACCACTTCTGTCGTTATATCACCACTTGCGTGTTAACATAACTGGCATGTTATTACCCCAGAAGTAATAGAGGCCCACCCTTTCAAACTACAGCATGTACGAATAATCATGATTAAGAGCCATAATGGGGCGGTGCTCTTAAAACATCTTAGACGCTATTTCTGAATGAACTTTTGAGATGAATAAGTGAAGAAAAATGAAGGACAGCTGCAGGAAGAAGATGGACGGTTGAAGGAAAGAGATGGATTGGTGAAGGAAAGAGATGGGCAGGTGAAAGAAAGAGATAGACGAAGGAAAGAGATGGACGTGAAGGATGGGCAGGTGAAGGAAAGAGATGGACATGTGAAGGATGGGCAGGTGAAGAAAAGAGATGGACAGGTGAAAGAAAGAGATGGACAGGTAAAGAATGGGCAGGTGAAGGGTGGAGATGGACAGGTGGAGGAAAGAGATGGACAGGTGAAAGAAGGTGAAATAAAGAGATAGACAAATGGAGGAAAGAGATGAATAACTGAAAGAAAGAGTGGGACAGATAAAGAATAAAGAAGGACAGATAAAGGAAAGAGATGAATAAGTGAAGGAGAAAGATGGGCAAGTGAAGGAAAGAGGTCGACAAGAGAGAGAGAACAAAAAGAGACATGTGAAATAAAGAGATGGACAGCATTTCATGGACTTTACAGATATATTCTGAATGTTGAATCTAATGCTGTGAGAAAATTACACATATTAAGGTGACATGTGGTCAAATTCAAATAGGTATTGACAAATTTTTAAGGCTGAAAATGTGAATATTACTTATGAGTCTTAAGTGGTTTGGAAGGGTGTTTCAAAAGTGAGAGGCAGAGTAAGATTTTTTTTTCCTCTTGTACAGCTCAAGCTATTGTTCTTGACAGCAAAGTCGACATTACCGTACTTGATAGACCATTCTTATGCTAGACATACCATTCTTGTACTTGATAGACTTTTCTTGTACTTAAAAGACCCTTCTTGTACTTGACAGCTAATGCGTCCTTCAGTCACAGATGCCTGTGTACTACATTAACCTGTCTGTCATCCCTGACCTTTGCTATTCTCCATTACAACAGCGAGCTCGAAATTCTTCGCAAATACTGAAGAGGAGAGATAAGTCCACGTTTGATTAAAGAGCATTTCTTCTTCTTCTTTTTATTCTAACTGCGTCCTTCTTCTTCTAACTACATCTTTTCCTCTGCTTCTTCTTCTTTTAACCACTTCTTCTTCTTCATCATCTTCTTTGTTAAGTTCTGTATGGCCAGCAACCTAGACAATGTCCCATGAGGAGTCATGAGGAGTTCATCATATTTCTCATCCATGACTTTTTTTTTTAGTTCTGAGGTCAGGTCTTAGGTCTTAGATCTGTGCAGAGAGTGGAAGGTTTACTGGATGTGATCTGTGCAGAGAGTGGAAGGTTTGCTGGATGTGATCTATGTAGAGAGTGGAAGGTTTATTGGATGTGATCTGTGCAGAGAGTGGAAGGTTTACTGGATGTGATCTGTGCAGAGAGTGGAAGGTTTACTGGATGTGATCTGTGCAGAGAGTGGAAGGTTTGCTGGATGTGATCTGTGCAGAGAGTAGGAAGTTTACTGGATGTGATCTGTGCAGAGAGTGGAAGGTTTGCTGGATGTGATCTGTGCAGAGAATGGAAGGTTTACTGGATGTGATCTGTGCAGAGAGTGGAAGGTTTGCTGGATGTGATCTGTGCAGAGAGTGGAAGGTTTACTGGATGTGATCTGTGCAGAGAGTGGAATGTTTGTTTGATGTGATCTGTGTAGAGAGTGGAATGTTTGCTGGATTTGATCTGTGCAGAGAGTGGAAGTTTTACTGGATTTGATCTGTGCAGAGAGTGGAATATTTACTGGATGTGATCTGTGCAGAGAGTGGAATGTTTGCTGGATTTGATCTGTGCAGAGAGTGGAATGTTCACTGGATTTGATCTGTGGAGAGAGTGGAAGTTTTACTGGATTTGATCTGTGCAGAGAGTGGGAAGTTTACTGGATTTGACCTATACAAAGAGAATGTAGAGTCATTGCTGGAGAAGAATGTAGAGTCATTGCTGGGGGAGAATGTAGAGTCATTGCTGGAGAAGAATGTAGAGTCATTGCTGGGGGAGAATGTAAAGTCATTGCTGAGGGAGAATGTAGAGTCATTGCTGAGGGGACGTAGAGCCATTGCTATGAGAGAACGTAGAGTCATTGCTGAGGGGACGTAGAGTCATTGCTGGGGGAGAAGTTAGAGTCATTGCTGGGGGAGAATGTAGAGTTTTTGCTGGAGGAGAATGTAGAGTCATTGCTGGAGCAGAACGTAGAGTCATTAATGGGGGGGGGGGATGTAGTGACTAAAGAACCGATGTTTTGTGGATGAGAATAAGCTGTGAGGCCAGCAACCCATACATTGTGTTTAGAGCAGACAACAGCCAAAGTGAGACAACAGGTACACTGTGTTTAGAGCAGACAACAGCCATAGTGAGACAACCGATACATTGTGTTCAGAGCAGACAACAGCCATAGTGAGACAACAGATACATTTTGTTTAGAGCAGACAACAGCCATAGTGAGACAACAGATACATTGTGTTTAGTGCAGACAACAGCCATAGTGAGACAACAGATACATTGTGTTTAGAGCAGACAACAGCCATAGTGAGACAACAGATACATTGTGTTTAGAGCAGACAACAGCCATAGTGAGACAACAGATACATTGTATTTGGAGCAGACAACAGCCATAGTGAGACAACAGATACATTGTATTTGGAGCAGACAACAGCCATAGTGAGACAACAGATACATTGTGTTTAGAGCAGACAACAGCCATAGTGAGACAGAAAGCCTCGACTCTCTAACTCCCAGAAAAACGAAGAGCCCTGAAACTTCTCTACCACAACGCGGCGTTTAGTTTTAATAGATTCAATTCTGTTATTGTCTGCGTTGTTAATCCGCAAGAGACCTACCCTTACTTCGTGCCACCGTGGCGTACACACGATATGGTATCAGGGCCAGATTTCCAAAATCAGAAATGACACCATCGGTGCACAGGTTGGAGTAATAATAGTTACGTTACATCTAGAAATTCCTTTTATAATCATATGTATCTCCGTGTTAAAATCATATCATGGCGTTTTTCTCATATAATCATATGCACTTTCCTTTAAAATCATATTGTTTCCTTTTATAATCATATGTGTTTCTGTCTTCAAATCACGTTACCCTCTTGTGGTTCCCTTTTATAATCGCTTTTCATTTTTATAATCACAGTTTTCCCCTTTTATAGTCATATGTGTTTTCCCCTTTATTACCTTATTTCCTCTTTATAATCATATGATTCCATTTTATAAGTATATGTGTTTCCCTTTTATAATCTTGTGTTTTCATTTATAATCATATGCGTTTTTTCATGTGATTACCATTTATAATCATATGTATTTCCCTTTTATAGGCATGTGTTTCCTTTTATAATCATGTGTTGTCATTTTATAATCACATTTTCCATATTAATCATATGTGTTTTCCTTTTATAAGCTTATGTGTTTCCCTTTTATAATCATGTGTGTTGCCCTGTTATAATCATATGTGCTTCTCTTTTATAAGCTTATGTGTTTCCCTTTTATAATCATATGTTTTGGTCTTTTATAATCGTATGTTTTCCATAATAATCACGTGTTTCCCTTTTATAAGCGTATGTGTTGTCCTTTTATAATCATGTTTCCCTATTATAATCATATGTTTCCTTATTATAATCATATGTTTCCCTGTTATAATCATATGTTTCCACTCTTTGTGTTTGCAGTTGGTAACGCCACGGCTGTTACCCCGAATATAACGGTGAGCATCACTGAGATTATCAAGAACAACAGTGATGTCTTAGAGGGCGGGGAATGGAAGCCAGCAGCCTGTATATCCCGGCACAAAGTAGCAATTATCATTCCTTATAGAGACAGGTGGGACCATCTCAAGGTCTTGCTACATTATCTTATCCCAACGCTTAAAAGGCAAGAGATCCACTTTCGGATATTTGTAGGTGAGCAGGTAAGTGAATAGCCTTTCTATGCGCAATTAGATTTTTTTTAAACCTCTTAACCTGCTACGAGTCGTTTGTCACGGCTCTGTTCATTCTAGAAAAGAAAATAATTACAATTATATGCTCGTCGAGATTTCATAAATTAAGCTGTTAAAAATATGTATTTGCTTCGTTTCCAGGTAAAAAATGGCGGCAGTGATTTATAACTATAAAAAATGTTCGTGTGTCATGTGTTCTTTTTTTTTTGTAGTTAATAAGAAAAATATTAATGATTATGTTTTCTTATATTTTTGTTGATTATATTGTTATGATATCTCTCTTGAAATGGGAGCCGTGTATACCTTGTAGTCCATGCTGTGAAGACGATGGAAAATAAGAATGGTATCTAGCTGGGAGTGTGGTTACTTTGACTAATTTGATGATCTGGGAGTGGGTTAGTTAGCTACTTTGATCTAGGAGAGGGTTAGTTAGCTAGTTTGATGTGGGAGGGGGTTAGTTAGCTACTTTGATGTGGGAGGGGGTTAGTTAGCTAGTTTGATGTGGGAGGGAGGGAGTTAGCTAGTTTGATGTGGGAGTGGGTTAGTAAGCTAGTTTAATGTGGGAGTGGGTTAGTTAGCTAGTTTGATGTGGGAGTAGGTTAGTTAGCTAGTTTGATCTGGGAGTGGGTTAGTTAGCTACTTTGATTTGGGAGGGGGTTAGTTAGCTACTTTGATCTGGGAGTGGGTTAGTTAGCTACTTTGATCTGGTAGTGGGTTAGTTAGCTACTTTGATCTGGGAGTGGGTTAGTTAGCTACTTTGATCTGGGAATGGGTTAGTTAGCTACTTTGATCTGGGAGTGGGTTAGTTAGCTACTTTGATCTGGGAGTGGGTTAGTTAGCTAGTTTGATGTGGGAGTGGGTTAGTTAGCTACTTCGATCTGGGAATGGGTTAGTTAGCTAGTTTGATGTGGGAGGGGATTATTTAGCTAGTTTGATGTGGGAGGGGGTTAGTTAGCTAGTTTGATGTGGGAGTAGGTTACGTTGACTACTTTGAGGATCTGGGAGTGGATTACGTTGGTTTCTTTCTTTATTTGGGAGTGGGTTACGTTGGCTTCTTTGAAGATTTGTGAGTGGGTTATCTAATTTGACGATGCTGGATTTTAAGAAAGTGGGTTACGTTAATAAGCTTAATGATCTGAGAGTGGGTTACGTTAACAAGCTTAATGATCTGGGAGTGGGTTACGTTAACAAGCTTAATGATCTGAGAGTGGGTTACGTTAACCAGCTTAATGATCTGAGAGTGGGTTACGTTAACCAGTTTAATGATCTGAGAGTAGGTTACGTTAACAAGCTTAATGATCTGAGAGTGGGTTACGTTAACCAGCTTAATGATCTGAGAGTGGGTTACGTTAACGAGCTTAATGATCTGAGAGTGGGTTACGTTAACCAGCTTAATGATCTGAGAGTGGGTTACGTTAACAAGCTTAATGATCTGAGAGTGGGTTACGTTAACAGCTTAATGATCTGGGAGTGGGTTAGTTAGCTAGTTTGATGTGGGAGTGGGTTAGTAAGCTAGTTTGATGTGGGAGTGGGTTAGTTAGCTAGTTTGATATGGGAGGGGGTTAGTTAGCTAGTTTGATGTGGGAGGGGATTAGTTAGCTAGTTTGATGTGGGAGGGGGTTAGTTAGCTAGTTTGATGTGGGAGGGGGTTAGTTAGCTAGTTTGATGTGGGAGGGGGTTAGTTAGCTAGTTTCATGTGGGAGGGGGTTACACTGACTTGCTTGATGGTCTGGGAGTAGGTTACGTTGACTACTTTGATGATCTGTGAGTGGATTACATTGGTTTCTTTCTTTATTTGGGAGTGGGTTACGTTGGCTTCTTTGAAGATTTGTGAGTGGGTTTTCTAATTTGACGATCTGGAATTACGTTACGCCGGCTTGCTTGATTTTATGGAAGTGTGTTACGTTAATAAGCTTAATTATCTGGGAGTGGCTTACGTTAACGAGCTTAATGATCTGAGAGTGGGTTACGTTAACAAGCTTAATGATCTGAGAGTGAGTTACGTTAACAAGCTTAATGATCTGAGAGTGGGTTACGTTAACAAGCTTAATGATCTGAGAGTGGGTTACGTTAACAAGCTTAATGATCTGAGAGTGGGTTACGTTAACAAGCTTAATGATCTGAGAGTGGGTTACGTTAACAAGCTTAATGATCTGAGAGTGGCTTACTTTAACAAGCTTAATGATCTGAGAGTGGGTTACGTTAACAAGCTTAATGATCTGAGAGTGGGTTACGTTAACCAGCTTAATGATCTGAGAGTGGGTTACGTTAACCAGCTTAATGATCTGAGAGTGGGTTACGTTAACAAGCTTAATGATCTGAGAGTGGGTTACGTTAACGAGCTTAATGATCTGAGAGTGGGTTACGTTAACCAGCTTAATGATCTGAGAGTGGGTTACGTTAACAAGCTTAATGATCTGAGAGTGGGTTACGTTAACAAGCTTAATGATCTGAGAGTGGGTTACGTTAACCAGCTTAATGATCTGAGAGTGGCTTACGTTAACAAGCTTAATGATCTGAGAGTGGCTTACGTTAACCAGCTTAATGATCTGAGAGTGGGTTACGTTAACAAGCTTAATGATCTGAGAGTGGGTTACGTTAACAAGCTTAATGATCTGAGAGTGGGTTACGTTAACCAGCTTAATGATCTGAGAGTGGGTTACGTTAACAAGCTTAATGATCTGAGAGTGGGTTACGTTAACCAGCTTAATGATCTGAGAGTGGGTTACGTTAACCAGCTTAATGATCTGAGAGTGGGTTACGTTAACAAGCTTAATGATCTGAGAGTGGGTTACGTTAACCAGCTTAATGATCTGAGAGTGGGTTACGTTAACAAGCTTAATGATCTGAGAGTGGGTTACGTTAACCAGCTTAATGATCTGAGAGTGGGTTACGTTAACAAGCTTAATGATCTGAGAGTGGGTTACGTTAACCAGCTTAATGATCTGGGTGTGGAATAAAAAATGCGAACTTCTTGGTCAGACATCATCATGCGAACCACTCCTATCCCCCTTCTTCTTCTTCTTCTTCTTCATCATCATCATCTTCTTCTTCTATCTCCCTGGAAGTGCGAGCTGGTATTACATGCAGCCGATGCAGTAAAGATGATGAGGCACAGCGTCGTGTCGGATTGGGAGTAAGTCACAGAGACTATTTTTCGGCCCTTGAGTGGAGTTTAAAAAGCAGGAATGTGTAGTACTTCTTTAGAAGATCCACCACCATATGAACTGTTTCGATTCCTGTCCCGTTAGCCAGGATAGGCCTGTCACTTTGGTACCAACAAAGAGGTGGGACAGGGTCTTGGTCAGCTATGGTTCGCCTGCCAAGACGTTAACATATCAGCTACGGGCCAAATCGGACAGCGTCTTTGCCAGCGCTTGGCCTCGTTAGCCAGACCAAACCAGTTACTGGGAGCACCAAAGAAGAGGTGGAACGGAATTTGGAACACTTTTTGTTTGCACTATTCCAGTTATCAACTGGAAAATAAATCTTCTTTCCCATTTCTTTCCTTACTTTTGTCTCTTTTTTTTTCTCTCTTTCCGCTAGACATAATGATTTGTAGATCGGGCAAAAACTCCGCCATTTTGTTTTACAACAGAAAAATGGCGGACATCATGGCGGCAAACAAAAATTGTAATATCGACTTGCGGGTCGAAATATACCAACCCCAATTCGGGAAACTAGAAGACCGTGTAAAGTGGAGATATGGATTGTTTTCTAACAGTGAAGCCAGATAACCTGTGGAAATAATGAAAGTGGGAGATGAAAAAGAAAGAGAACATTTGCTCTACTTCATCAGCTTCTGCGGCCATTAGGGACTTTTTTTTGGCTCTTTTTGCCGCGGATGAAGATCGTTTCTGCTCCTTTATGATCTTAAGTGAGTTAGTGGAGATGTGTTCTCTCCCTAGTCTTTTTGTCCGGTGTGTTCTATCATTTCTATCACTGTCTTTTTTTATCCGGTCCGTTTCCCTCGTCATCATTTGTCCTGTCAGTTTTCTCATATTATCTTTTTTTTGGTCCGGTCCGTTTCCCTCGTCATCATTTGTCCTGTCAGTTTTCTCATATTATCTTTTTTTTTGGTCCAGTCCGTTTCCCTCGACATCATTTGTCCTGTCAGTTTCTCATATTATCTTTTTTTTTGTCCGGTCCGTTTCTCTCATAATTCTTTGTCCTGTCAGTTTCTCATACTATCTTTTTTGTCCCGTCCGTTTCTCATAATATCTTTTTTGTCCCGTCCGTTTCTCTTATCATCTTTTTTTTCCGGTCAGTTCTCTAACCATCCTGTTGACCTACCCCTTGTTATCTCTTCCAGAAAAATTCATAGAAAAGACAGGATATGAATAGGTAAAGTTCGCTGAAGATCTATAGAATGTATCTCTATGTCGGAAGATCTATAGAGCTTATCTCTGTATCTTAACCCGCTCGATGTATATCAAAGAACATTTGACACTTATATACGGGAATTATTTCACGTTCTTTAACTTTATTCTACATTTACGGGACCTTTTTTTTTAGAAAATTTAGAAAATACAGAAAGGTAGACTGCAAAGAGAGAGAGAGAGAGAGAGAGAGAGAGGGGGGGGGGAAAGAAAGAAGAAAAGGAGACGCGAGAGAGAGAAAACGAAAGAGAGAGAAAGAGAGAGATAGAGAAAGAAAGAGGGAAAAGAGAGAGAGAAAGAAGAGAGAGAGAGAAAGAGAGAGAAAAAGGAAGAGAAAAAGAGAGAAAGATTGATTGATTTATCTTTATTTCCGAAGGATTAAGAACTGGGCACGCAGGCCCGTCTGACATTCTGCCCTTTAACATACCAGAATGTTGTAGAATGTCTTTGACTCTGTTCCAGACATTCCACAAATATGCTGCTCATATAACAAACATAATTAACAGTAAAATAACTACATACATATATAAACGACTAACTACGTACACATAAAATGACTAACTTCATTCATTCATTTGCATCTCCCTTGCAGAACTTTGCTTCCCAAACAGCTCTCCTGTAGGCCTCTCGGTTGTGAGCAAGATGGCCTGCCGCTGCTGCATCCATTTGCAGATCGTCAACGATGTCTTGTAGCCATCTTCGTTTTGGCCTTCCACTCTTTCTTTTTCCCATTATGTACCCTTCCAATTCTCTAAATTATCATGACGTTTAATGTGTCCAAAATATTTAAATTTTCTCTCTTTAATCCTCTTTACTAACCAGCCTTCTTCAATATTAAGCTGTTGTAGTATAGATATATTTGTTCTTTTTTGTGTCCACGATATTTGGAGAGCTCTTCTGTAGCATTTACATTCAAAGGCATTTATGTGTTTCTCAGCTGTTTTGTTAAGTGTCCAGGTCTCACAGGCATATGTTGCGATGGGAAAGATGTATGTCCTTAAAAATCTTATTTTTGTGGTTCTGTCTGCTCCTCTCCACAGATTCTTTATTTGTTTTACTTTCTGAAGAACGATAGATGTCTTCCTTTTAATTTCCCTCATTGTATCTCCATTATTAGTTAGCAGTGATCCAAGATATTCAAAACTCTCCACTTCTTCCAGTTTTTCCTCATTGATACATATTTCAGCTGCCTTGTTTGTTTTGTCAGTTGTCATCAATTTAGTTTTCTTTGCATTAAGATAGAGGTTCTGCTTTCGCTGTTCTTACGGCCTGACATAATTAGTTTTTCCATTCCTTTTTGTGTTGTGGACAGTAATACTGTGTCATCAGTGTATCTAATATCTGGTATTTCATAACCTCCAATTGTTATGGCATCATAATATTCTTTGTCTACATCTTCTGTAACATTCCTCATTATATTTTCAGTATACAAGTTAAATATGCACCACTGACGGACCCTTTGTTTTATGTCAAACCAACTTGTTGTTTCACCATTTATTCTTACTGCTGCTTGTTGGTCTAGATACAGCAGTGATGTTAATTTTATCAAATGTGTTGGAAATCCCATATTTTCCATTATTTCCCAAAGTTCCTGGTGTTGTACACAATCAAATGCCTTTAGTCTATAAAGGATAAATATAAATTCACATTAAACTCTCTTCGTTTCTCTATTATTAATCTTATATTGAATATATGATCTCTTCATCCTCTTCTTTCCTGAAACCAGCTTGGACCATATTGACTTCTTCTATTTTCTTACGAAGTCTATCCATTATGATTTTTAATAGAATTTTCCTGGCATGACCAATCAGGGCAACAGTTCTGTAGTTTGTGCATAATTTCAGGTTACCCTTTTATGACTAACTACATACACATGTAGATTACTACCTACATACACGTATAAATGACTATCTGCCAAACAAAAATGTCATTACTATTCAGAATAATGAGTTCGGTGTCTGTAAGAGCAGAGAAAATAACTTTTTAAGTTTTATGATTCATGGAGGCATGTAGTCGACATCAAATAGATATTGGGAAAGTTTGTAGTTGTAGGAAGGAGTATAGTTTATATTTTGTATACAAGATGGGAGGGTATTCCAAAGGTGAGAAAGAGAGAGAGAGTGAGAAAGAAATAGGGAAAGAGGGAGAGAGAAAAGTAGAGAGAAATAAAGAGGGAGATAGAGAGAGAAGAAGGAGAGAAAGAAAGAACGAAAGAGGGAAAGAGAGAGAGAGAGAGAAAGAAAGAGGGAAAGAGAGAGAGAGGGAGAGAAAAAAAGAGGGAGAGAAAGAGAGAGAAAAAGAACGAAATAGGGAAAGAGAGAGAAAATGAATAATCTTTATTTTTAAAAAGTAAAGAATTGGGCACGCAGGCCCGTCTTACATTCTGCCCGTCATCACTCTATCTGTCATGCTTCCCATACACTCGATTTAATTCAAGTGTACAAGTTACATTAGGAAAAAAACATATCAAAAGAGTGTAAGATTAAACTATCACATTTAAAGTAAAAGAGAAGAAGTAATTAACCTATTAAAATAACACTCACACACACATACAGGCGCATACAGACATAACATAATCAAAAATAAATTGTCAGTACAGAAAGAGAAATATATATATATATATATATATATATATATATATAGAGAGAGAGAGAGAGAGAGAGAGAAAGACAGAAAGAAGGAAAGAAAGAAGGAAAGAGGATGAGAAGAAAGAGAGAGGGAGAAAAAGAGAAATAAAGAGGGAGGAAAAGAGAGAGAGAGAAAGAAAAGAGAGAGAGAAAGAGGGAGATAAAGAGGGAGGAAAAGAGAGAGAGATAAAGAAAAAAGAGAGAAAGAAAAGAGAGAGAGAGAAAAAGAGGGAGATAAAGAGGGAGGAAAAGAGAGAGAGAAACAAAAGAGATTCAGAGAAAAGGAGATAAAGAGGGAGGAAAAGAAAGAGCGAGAGAAAGAAAAGAGCGAGAGAGAAAGAGGGAGATAAAAAGGGAGGAAAAGAGTGAGACAAAAAAGGGAGAGAGAAAGAAGAGAGAAAGAGAGAGCAAGAGAAAAATAAAGAGGGAGAAAAGAGAGAGAGAAAGAGGATGATAAAGAGGGAAGAAAGAAAAGAGAGAAAGAAAGAGAGAGAGAAAGAAAGAGAGAGAGAAAGAAAGGTTGAAATTCCCCCCCCCCAATATTTCAGCCAAATAAAAGCCTTGTTGATGAGTTGAGGAAATGAGAAAATAACAAGATAAGCTCAGAACTGGGAACATCCCACGCGACCCGAGTTACAGGAAATTTGCTGCATGCGAGCAGTAAGACGTAAGCTAAACAACTGAGAAACTAGGACTCCAGATAGCCCTGTAACCCATAAAAAAATGAAGAGAAAAGAAATGAATGTACGGTTTTGTTTGTGTGTGTGTGTGTGTTTTTTTTACCTTAAAACTACTCAGACTTCACCTTTTCAAAACGAAAAAAAAACAAAAAAACTTTGTTTGATCTTGTACTAGAAACTTTTTGTAAACTTTCCACAGTGAATTGTAAAATATTTCCAAAGTGGAACTATAGTTTATAAGTTTGTATTCGTAAATCTTCTATAGCTTTCATTCTTTTTTATAGTTATATCTAATTTTATTTTTACCCTTTGTTGCAATGGTAAACTATCTTCTGGAAACATACCAAGAAACCCAAGCAGCAATCTATACTACAAGAGCTTAATATTGAAGAAGGCTGGCTAGTGAAGAGGATTAAAGAAAGAAAACTTAAATATTTTGGACACATTAAACGTCATGATAATTTAGAGAAGACCGTATTGGAAGGATACATAATGGGAAAAAGAAAAAGAGGAAGACCAAGACGAAGATGGCTGCAAGACATCGTTGACGATCTGGAAATGGATGCAACAGCAGCAGGCCATCTTGCTCACAACCGAAAGGCCTACAGGAGTGCTGTTTGGGAGGCAAAGTTCCACAAGGGACATGCAAATGAATGAATGAATGAATGTTCTCCTTTGAACTCTGACCTTTGAGCTTACTTCTTTCACTTAACAAATGGTTGCACAGACAGCTGGTTGATGGTTACACAGACAGATGGTTGATGGTTGCAAAGACATCTGGTTGATGGTTACACAGACAGCTGGTTGATGGTTACACAGACAGCTGATTGATGGTTACAAAGACAGCTGGTTGATTGTTACACAGACAGCTGGTTGATGGTTACACAGACAGCTGGTTGATGGTTGCAAAGACAGCTGGTTGATTGTTGCACAGACAGCTGGTTGATGGTTACACAGACAGCTGGTTGATGGTTACACAGACAGCTAGTTGATGGTTGCACAGACAGCTGTTTCATCAGACTGAATAATTTATCAGACAGGGGCGTCCAACCTCCAGTCTTCGGATCGCATACGGCCTTCGAGTCCTTTTTATGTTACGCGCGGGGTTATTACGAAGATATAATTTATGTGATTAAAAATAGCATTTCTCTTCTTCAAAACATGTTAAGAACATTCTTAAAAGACATCAAAAGTTAAATAATACACTCAGTTCACCATTGCTTCAGAACTGTCACTTTTTCTCATATATGTGTGTATGTGTGTGAGAGAGAGAGAGAGAGAGAGAGAGAGAGTTAGTTAGTTGGAAGAAGGTGATTGATTTATACTTGGCCCGGCTGTTCAGTTTTTGTATGCAGTTGTCGCCCCTTTGGGCCACTGACGCCTGACACCCCTGAAATATAAACTCGCCCTGGCAAACGTCCTAGCGCTTTACTTAGCACTAGCAAGCGGTAGGTTGATCCGTTACTTAGCAACCAAAGCAGCTATATAATGATCGCAACTCTGAACGTAGTCACACAGTGATCACAACTCTGAACGTAGTTACATAGTCATCACAACTCTGAACGACAGCACAAAGCTGACGATCTGTCTGAGAGATGTCCTTCTTGAACCCTTGTTGAAATTCTCAAGCTTCATCCTTCAGTCCTTGGTGTAAGCCTGACCCAAGCCGGTTTTGGCTGGTTTACCTCCGTCTGCTCGATGTCGGGTTAGAGACATCCTAATCCAATGACCTGTTTAGATTCTGACTGCCCGCACATGATGTAACTCCAAGTGAGTGATTATTGGCACAACCAAATCGGGTGCAGACAGACGCGCCATGGACAAGTGCGCATGTCTTCTGCGCATGAGCACCGACCACTGCACTGCGCATGTCGTCTGCGCAGAGTAGTAGGAAGGAAAAGATTATATGCTACAAAGTGATATTAGCCCGGCTAGCTCAGTCGTTACACTATTCTTCTTCTTCTCCTTCTTCTTCTGCGTTCGAGGTTGTTGGTCACATCAGATCCTGATCCCTGTCGACATGGCAAAGCCCGCAGTCCTCTCCAGATCCTGACAGAAGCCCCAAAGCTTGTGTTCTCTGGCCATATCTCATGCCTCAGGTCTGCATGATTTGGGCACTCTTGAAAGATGTGTTCTGGAGTCTGGACTCCACTGCCACATGGACACTCGTCTGTGTGAGACATTTTAAGTCGATGTAGGTGGCTCAGTAGTCTGCAGTGGCATGTCCTTAGACGGAAGAGGATGGTTTGCTGAGGTCTTTGTAGTTAGTGTACTGGATCTGGTTCGTTGTTGCGTTTCAGTTGCTTTTTCCATTCAGATCTGCACTGGTTTTCGCCTCTTGGTAGTTTACTGGATGATTTCTTTAATCTTGATTGCTGCCAGCTTTATACTATCTGAATAGTGGGAGCTCAGTACAGCTGTCCAGTCTGGATTTTCTTTAAGACAGAGCTGATCTCAGAAGCCATCTTCCTCCATGCTCTTATGCCGGACTTGTTTTCAGGCGAACTTTCTACGAGGTGAAATGAAATCTCAGACTGATCGTGGTTCCCCCCGCCCCCCTCTCCCCAAGTTTTGGTGTCACACAAGGCCTGTCCTGATCCATCTCCTAATTACACAAACATAAGGTTGATATCACGGGACAAAGCAAGCCTTAATAGTTATATTTAGAAGTTACGTCATTTTTTTCCCTGGATTTTCTCTGGCGATCGTATGTAACATTACATTCCCCGTTTTCCGATATCCCGCTTTACGGCTATTCCTTTCTCCGACCATCGACCCTTTGACTTCTTATGGCAACTTTACAGGGATTTTATTTTACATTTTACACTACTTATTTAGTGTAAAACAACTTATTTTGAGGTCTGTATACAACGCCTTAGCTTACGGAGTTCGTGCCGAGAGCGACGCTGACTAGTTTCGTACGTGGACTGTTGTAATTCCTAAAATGGCGTCCTCAGTGGCTGGCTCTCACCATCAAGGACTTGTACTATGGACCATCGATACTCACTGGCACAGGTGGTGGAGCGATTATTGGAGTATCTCGTTCGTGATGATACCGAGAATTGAATACTGAATTCTGTGTACATATTTGTAGTAATGTGACTCTAGTCTAGTTTTATGTTTTAAAACGCACTTGTTTATTGCCAGTGAAATACTGTATGCTCACTCCTGTTAAATTCGTTTTACGTCCATTTATGAAAATACTGAATACGCCCCATATCGTTCTCCGAAACGTCCCTGAATCGAATAACCGTCGGAAAGCGAGGATTATCTGTACTGGATTAGGCAGGCCACATGTGGCTCCCACCCACCCCCCAACCCACCGGGTGCTCATTATTTTGTAAAAAAAAAAAAACATTCATGGCGTCCACAAGCAGCACTCACATGGACAAACAGGGAATCACATTGACACAACAGGGAGCCACGTAGACACAACAGGGAGCCACGTAGCTCACGAGAGCTAGCGGAACAGGAAAACAACGAAAATAGCATAGGGATAGTCCCTGGTACTTTACACTTGTTGGACCAAGCCGGACATGATTTGTGGGGGGGGGGGGAGTGGAGGGATTAGGGAAGCCGATTGAAGATGGTGGAACTGTACACAAATATCAGACGCAATGATTACTTTTCGCTTCAAATTTGAAAGAATACCCGTGTGATGTATGGAAATGTAATGTAACAGAATGAAAGTTCAGTGGAACGATATGGAAATACGGTAGAATAATATGGAGATGAAATGTAATGTAATGATGAGAAATAATGAAAATGTCTTTGAAGATAGACAGATCCACCTGGAACAGGGGTTCTCAAAGTCACAGTTGTCTTGTGCCATTTTTGTTGGGCGATCTGAACAGAGCACCACAGACCAGGGAAAGAAGTAGTTAGGTACAGAAAACAAAACTCTTCGATGGGTTGCTATATAGCAGTTATGGGTTACTATAGCAGTACATGGATTACTGTAGCAGTATATGGGTTAATGTAGCCGTATATGGGTTACTGTAACATTATATGTGTTGCTATAGAAGTATATGGGTTACTATAGCAGTATATTGGTTAATGTAGCAGTATATGGGTTACTATAGCAGTATATGGGTTACTATAGCAGTATATTGGTTAATGTAGCAGTATATGGGTTACTGTAGCAGTATATGGGCTACTATAGCAGTATGTGGGTTACTTTAGCATTATATGGGTTGCTATAGAAGTACTGGGTATGTCGTAGTGTGATTGATTCAGGCCTCACTGACGCTGGTCATTTGACTATATGCCTGAGTTTTATTGAACTTGGTTACGAGAGGGGTTCTTGGCTGAGACTTTTGGAGAAGATAACAGTTGTGTGAACGCTGAGGGATGAATGTACGGGAGTATGCGAGGTTTTTTTTAAAGTCTATCTACATGAGTGCTGAGAAAGTGATTAAACATGAAGTATATATGAGAGATCTTGAGTTGGACTTTTGCTTGGACCTGTTCTTCAATGTAGAGATGGTTCTTGAGTCGCGTTTGTTTGGAAGTTGGTATATGTTGAGCTGTCACTACTTACAGCAGTAGGCATCACATACACTCATCCACCGCTAGATCACCCCATACACATGTGAGGAACAAACGTGTACAGTTCTGAGATATAAATATATAAATATAAATATAAACATAGCCGCCACAGTAAGGCTGTGATAGCAGATAGAGATTTATGTGAAACAGAAACCGTTTTGTTTAGCAGCAAGTAGCAGTTGTAATATTTCCCTTTACGCGTTTTTTTTTCGAATAAAAATATACATAACGAAGACATAGGGAAAGACAAGGAAGTGTAAATTAACATGTAATAAATATAGCAATGGTTCCCAAACTGTGGTCCGAGGATAAATATGTGGTCTGTGGCTGCATAACCAGTTTGGTATTTAATGTCATCTCTGGTGTTGAAAACAACGGTACTGACCTTTTCTGCTTCTTCTTCTTTTTTCTTCGTCTGCTTCTTCTTCTTCTTCTTCTTTTGTATTCTTCTTCTCCTTTTTGTATTCTTGTTTTTCATGCTCTTGTTCTTGTTCTTCTTTTATTCGTGTTGTTCTACTTTTCTTCTTGTTCTTTTTTTCTTCGTCTTGTGTTCTTCTTTTTTGTGTTCTTCATCTTCTTTTTTGTATTCTTCTCCTTCTTCTTCTTCTTCTTTGTGTTCTTCTTGTTATACATGCTCTTGTTCTTTTTATTCGTGCTGTTCTACTTTTCTTCTTGTTCTTCTTTTTTCGTCTTCTTCTTCTTCTTCTTCTTCTTTTGATCGTGTTGTTCTTGTCCTGAATTGTTCTTTCTTTGCGACTTCTTTTGCTAGTCTATCGGCTGTTTCGTTTCCACTGTGTAGGTGGAAAAAAAATCGTCTTTTAGTGTCAAAGGTTTGTAATCACTGACCCATAAGAAAGATAAGAGTTAAGGAAGTTCATTCCAAAACGAGAGTGATTAAAAACTGATTTCCAGTTTCCGTAGACAATTAACCGTGTGATCAAGAATAGATGAAGTGTGTTCAAAGATAAAATCCCCGTTTCCATGCCATTAAGGCATATTGGAGATACGGTGTTAGGGCCCTATTTCAAAGGCCATCAGCACGTGAAAGTGTGATGTGGTCAATATCACGCCTGACCCGATTTACCTTCCCAGACGTCTTTGGTACCCATTTTCAGGGGCTGGATCCACCCCCGGGGCCTTTTTAGTGGGGTGGTACCAGAACAAAAAACTCCCCGCTGGTGGTAAATACCAGAACACAAAACCAAAAAAAAAACTCCCCGCTGGTGGTAGTAGAACAAAAAAATTCCCCGCTGGTGGTAGTAGAACAAAAAACATCCCCGCTGGTGGTAGTAGAACAAAAAACATCCCCGCTGGTGGTAGTGGAACAAAAAACATCCCCGCTGGTGGCAGTGGAACAAAAAACTCCCCGCTGGTGGTACCATTGGATTAAAAAACCGAGCGCCCAACCAGGCTTCTAGATGAGGGATGTATGTGAGAGAAACACTGCTCTACGCAGCTGATATGAAGATCAAAACCTCTATCTTAATGTGAAGAAAACTAAATTGATGACAACTGACAAAACAAACAAGGCAGCTGAAATATGTATCAATGAGAGAAAACTGGAAAAAGTGGAGAGTTTTGAATATCTTGGATCACTACTAACTAATAATGGAGATACAATGAGGGAAATTAAAAGGAGGACATCTATCGCTCTTCAGAAAGTAAAACAAGTAAAGAATCTGTGGACAGGAGCAGACAGAACTACAAAAATAAGATTTTAAAAGTTATGCATCTTTCCCATCGCAACATATGCCTGTGAGACCTGGACACTTAACAAAACAGCTGAGAAACACATAAATGCCTTTGAATGTAAATGCTACAGAAGAGTTCTCCAAATATCATGGACACAAAAAAGAACAAATATATCCATACTATAAGAACTTAATATTGAAGAAGTCTGGCTAATATGAGGATTAAAGAGAGAAAACTTAAATATTTTGGACACATTAAACGTTATGATAATCTAGAGAAGACCATCTTGAAAGGGTACATAATGGGAAAAAGAGAGGGAGACCAAGACGAAGATAGCTACAAGGCATCGTCTGCGAATGGACGCATCAGCAGCAAGGCATCTTTCTTACAACCGAGAGGCCTACAGGAAAGCTGTTATGGAGGCAAAGTTCCGCAAAGAGACATGCAAATGTCTGAATGAATAACGATGTTGGTAGAAATGTTGAGTTTCTATGGGTTTTTTTTCCCGCTTTTGGATTGTGTTTGTTTTAAAATGTTAATTATTTCCTTGGTATTTACCGCACGTATAATTCCCACGTTTCGTACAAATACTTTACCTGCCGTACCGGATAGCGTTGGCAGTCACTTGCTTCTCCATCTTGCTCGGTCCTTCCTCGGTGTTTCCGATCAGTTCAAATGTTTTTCTTCTTCCATTCCACTTGGTCAGTCCACTGAGATATTTTTCTCTTGGCTCTCCTCTCTTTCGTTTTCCCTCGCATTTTCCAGTTATTACTAGTTTTTCCAACTTTCTGTGTTCTCATGACTTGTCCAAGTTCTCTAACTTTCTGTCTTCTCATGACTTGTCCAAATTCTCGAATTTTCTGTCTTCTCGTGGCATCAAGTTCTCCAACTTCTGTTTTCTCATGACATATCCAAGTTCTCTAACTTTCTGTGTTCTCATGACTTGTCCAAGTTCTCCAACTTCTGTTTTCTCATGACATGTCCAAGTTCTCCAACTTCTGTTTTCTCATGACATATCCAAGTTCTCTAACTTTCTGTGTTCTCATGACTTGTCCAAGTTCTCCAACTTCTGTTTTCTCATGACATATCCAAGTTCTCCAACTTCTGTCTTATCATGACTTGTCCAAGTTCTCCACATTCTGTTTTCTCGTGACATACCCAAGTTCTCCAACTTTCTGTCTTCTCATGAGATGTCCAAGTTCTCTAACTTTCTGTCTTCTCATGAGATGTCCAAGTTCTCTAACTTTCTGTCTTCTCATGAGATGTCCAAGTTCTCTAACTTTCTGTCTTCTCATGACATGTCCATGTTCTCCAACTTTCTGTCTGCTGTTGATACATCCCAAAAATGTTGACTCTTTTTCTTCACATTTTAATTAGTTTTCGTTGTTGTGGAACTTCCTTTAGGCCTCTTCCATTGTTTTTGTCTTGGGAAGATTTGAAAAACACAAATACAGAATACACGAAGAAGATACGAAAGAAAATGGTACGCCAAAGGTGGACAGAAAGAAACGGGAATATATTAAACGGACAGAAAGAAAAGAGAATAGACGAGATGAAAAGACAGAAAACGGGAATACAGTCATTTGCATGTCCCTTGAGGAACTTTGCCTCCCTAACAGCTCTCTCCTTTAGGCTTCTCGGTTGTAAGCAAGATGCCCTGCTGGTGGTAGTAGAACAAAAAAACTCCCCGCTGGTGGTAGTAGAACAAAGAAAACTCCCCGCTGGTGGTAGTAGAACAAAAAAAAACTCCCCGCTGGTGGTAGTAGAACAAAAAACTCCCCGCTGGTGGTAGTAAAACAAAAAACTCCCCGCTGGTGGTAGTAGAACAAAAAACTCCCCGCTGGTGGTACCATTGGATTAAAAAACCGAGCGCCCAACCAGGCTGCCAGATGAGGGATGTTTGTAAGAGAAACACTGCTGTACGCAGCTGATATGAAGATCAAAACCTCTATCTTAATGTGAAGAAAACTAAATTGATGGCAACTGACAAAACAAACAGGGCAGCTGAAATATATATCAATGAGGGAAAACTGGAAGAAGTGGAGAGTTTTGAATATCTTGGATCACTACTAACTAATAATGGAGATACAATGAGGGAAATTAAAAGGAGGACATCTATCGCTCTTCAGAAAGTAAAACAACTAAAGAATCTGTGGAGAGGAGCAGACAGAACTACAAAAATAAGATTTTTAAAGACATGCATCTTTCCCATCGCAACACATGCCTGTGAGACCTGGACACTTAACAAAACAGCTGAGAAACACATAAATGCCTTTGAATGTAAATGCTATAGAAGAGTTCTCCAAATATCGTGGACACAAAAAAGAACAAAAATATCCATACTACAAGAACTTAATATTGAAGAAGTCTGGCTAATATGAGGATTAAAGAGTGAAAACTTAAATATTTTGGACACATTAAACGTTATGATAATCTAGAGAAGACCATCTTGAAAGGGTACATAATGGGAAAAAGAAAGAGAGGAAGACCAAGGCGAAGATAGCTACAAGGCATCGTCTGCAAATGGACGCATCAGCAGCAAGGCATCTTTCTTACAACCGAGAGGCCTACAGGAAAGCTGTTATGGAGGCAAAGTTCCGCAAAGAGACATGCAAATGTCTGAATGAATGACGATGTTGGTAGAAATGTTGAGTTTCTATGTTTTTTTTTCCCGCTTTTGGATTGTGTTTGTTTTAAAATGTTAATTATTTCCTTGGTATTTACCGCACGTATAATTCCCACGTTTCGTAAAAATACTTTACCTGCCGTACCGGATAGCGTTGGCAGTCACTTGCTTCTCCATCTTGCTCGGTCCTTCCTCGGTGTTTCCGATCAGTTCAAATGTTTTTCTTCTTCCATTCCACTTGGTCAGTCCACTGAGATATTTTTCTCTTGGCTCTCCTCTCTTTCGTTTTCCCTCGCATTTTCCAGTTATTACTAGTTTTTCCAACTTTCTGTGTTCTCATGACTTGTCCAAGTTCTCTAACTTTCTGTCTTCTCATGACTTGTCCAAATTCTCGAATTTTCTGTCTTCTCGTGGCATCAAGTTCTCCAACTTCTGTTTTCTCATGACATATCCAAG
Organism: Achatina immaculata; assembly: GCA_009760885.1. NCBI lineage: Eukaryota > Metazoa > Mollusca > Gastropoda > Stylommatophora > Achatinidae > Lissachatina > Lissachatina immaculata. The sequence continues at coordinate 28,883,549 of CM019711.1, forward strand.
TTCTCTAACTTCTGTGTTCTCATGACTTGTCCAAGTTCTCCAACTTCTGTTTTCTCATGACATGTCCAAGTTCTCCAACTTCTGTTTTCTCATGACATATCCAAGTTCTCTAACTTTCTGTGTTCTCATGACTTGTCCAAGTTCTCCAACTTCTGTTTTCTCATGACATATCCAAGTTCTCCAACTTCTGTCTTATCATGACTTGTCCAAGTTCTCCAAATTCTGTTTTCTCTTGACATACCCAAGTTCTCCAACTTTCTGTCTTCTCATGAGATGTCCAAGTTCTCTAACTTTCTGTCTTCTCATGAGATGTCCAAGTTCTCTAACTTTCTGTCTTCTCATGAGATGTCCAAGTTCTCTAACTTTCTGTCTTCTCATGACATGTCCATGTTCTCCAACTTTCTGTCTGCTGTTGATACATCCCAAAAATGTTGACTCTTTTTCTTCACATTTTAATTAGTTTTCGTTGTTGTGGAACTTCCTTTAGGACCCCTTCCATTGTTTTTGTCTTGGGAAGATTTGGAAAACACAAATACAGAATACACGAAGAAGATACGAAAGAAAATGGTACGCCAAAGGTGGACAGAAAGAAGCGGGAATATATTAAACGGACAGAAAGAAAAGAGAATAGACGAGATGAAAAGACAGAAAACGGGAATACATGAGACGAAAAGACAGAAAACGGGAATACAGTCATTTGCATGTCCCTTGAGGAACTTTGCCTCCCTAACAGCTCTCTCCTTTAGGCTTCTCGGTTGTAAGCAAGATGCCCTGCTGCTAACGCGTCCATTTGCGGAAACGTGAATACACGAGACAAGACAGAAAACGGGAATACACGTGGCGAACGGAAAGAAAACCGCTGTAATAAATCTACATCTATCCAGTTACTGGACATAGCAACAACAAACGTCATCAGTCAAAATAACAGCGTATGCTGTCTACGCCAGTGGTTTTCAACTTGTGGCCAACTTACCACAAACGGTCCCCGACCCATTGTCATACGATTCCCGACTGCATTACCTGTTTAGTATTAACTGCCACATATTGAATAATAAAAAAAACATTCTAAGGGGTTTATGGTCCACGATACTACATATAAAAAAGTAGGAGGGGTGTCTGTGTTCTTGGAAAGTGGTCCTTGGAGGTCAAAAGTTTGGAAACTACTGGTAAATAGTCTTGTATCGGCTTACAAAATACTTTCAAGACACTGACAAGTACGACTACAGCTGGGTATATCAACAGCTCAACACTCCGCCCTACTCTGTGAGGGCACTAGATCTTCAAAATATGTGGGATATCAGGTCTCCCAAATTCTGTGAGGGCATCAGATCTCCCAAATTGTGTGAGGGCATCAGATCTCCCAAACTGTGTGAGGGCATCAGATCTCCCAAATTGTGTGAGGGCATCAGATCTCCCAAAGTGTGTGAGGGCATCAGATCTACCAGCTTGTGTGAGGGCATCAGATTTCCCAAATTGTGTGAGGGCATTAGATCTCCCAAATTGTGTGAGGGCATCAGATCTACCAGCTCTGTTCGGCACCAGGTCTCTCAAATCTGTAGGGTACCATGTCTCCCAACTCTATGGGGTACATGTCTCCCAACTCTATGGGGTACCATATCTCCAACTCTGTGGGGCACCAGATCTGTCAACTCTATGGGGCACCATATCTCCAACTCTGTGGGGCACCATATCTCCAACTCTGTGGGGCACCAGATCTGTCAACTCTATGGGACGCCATATCTCCAACTCTGTGGGGCACCATATCTCCAACTCTGTGGAGCACCAGATCTGTCAACTCTATGGGACGCCATATCTCCAACTCTGTGGGATACCAGATCTCTCAACTCTGTTGACACCATATCTCTCAACTCTGTTGACACCATATCTCTCAACTCTACGGGACACCAGATATCTTAACTCTGTGGGACACCATATCTCTCAACTCTATGGGACACCATATCTCCAACTCTGTGGGGTACCATATCTCCAACTCTCTGAAGCACCAGATCTCTCACTCTGTGGGACACCATATCTCCATCTCTATGGGACACCATACCTCTCAAATCTGTGAGACACCACATCTCCAACTGTGTGAGGTACCATATTTCCAGCTCTGTGAGGCATCGTATCTCTCAACGCTGTGGAACAACATATCTCCAGCTGTGTGGGGCACTAGATTTCTCAAATCTGTAGGGTACCATGTCTCCCAACTCTATGGGGTACATGTCTCCCAACTCTATGGGGTACCATATCTCCAACTCTGTGGGGCACCAGATCTGTCAACTCTATGGGGCACCATATCTCCAACTCTGTGGGGCACCATATCTCCAACTCTGTGGGGCACCAGATCTGTCAACTCTATGGGACGCCATATCTCCAACTCTGTGGGGCACCATATCTCCAACTCTGTGGAGCACCAGATCTGTCAACTCTATGGGACGCCATATCTCCAACTCTGTGGGATACCAGATCTCTCAACTCTGTTGACACCATATCTCTCAACTCTGTTGACACCATATCTCTCAACTCTACGGGACACCAGATATCTTAACTCTGTGGGACACCATATCTCTCAACTCTATGGGACATCATATCTCCAACTCTGTGGGGTACCATATCTCCAACTCTCTGAAGCACCAGATCTCTCAACTCTGTGGGACACCATATCTCCATCTCTATGGGACACCATACCTCTCAAATCTGTGAGACACCACATCTCCAACTGTGTGAGGTACCATATTTCCAGCTCTGTGAGGCATCGTATCTCTCAACGCTGTGGAACAACATATCTCCAGCTGTGTGGGGCACTAGATTTCTCAACTCTATGGGACACCAGACCTCTCTGCTTTGTGGACCAACCACTGAAACCGGCCACGTTATCAAAACATTAGAAAATGGATCCAGACATAACAGGAGGGTATCTAGCAGGTCGTCTTTGGGAACGAAAGAACAAAGGAACTCTATTTTCAAAGGGCGACAACTGGTCCCATGCAGGGTCTGAATGACGTTCTACAGCCCTCACAGTATTTCAGACCTTCTTCAGACAGTACAGACCAGACATTCCACATCAGACAGTACAAATATGTTCCGCGTTTTACAAACATCGTTAAAACTGGAATAACAAAACGCGACCTCAAGAGCGAAGATTTTGGCTGGACACTTGACAGAATTGGGCGTGAAGTTTTTCTCTGTTGTGTATGTGTGTGGTCTGATGTTTTGTCTGTTGTGTGTGATCTGATGTTTTTGTCTGTTGTGTGTGATCTGATGTTTTTGTCTGTTGTGTTTGATCTGATGTTTTTGTCTGTTGTGTGTGGTCTGATGTTTTTGTCTGTTGTGTGAGGTCTGATGTTTTTGTCTGTTGTGTGTGATCTGATGTTTTTGTCTGTTGTGTGTGATCTGATGTTTTTGTCTGTTGTGTGTGATCTGATGTTTTGTCTGTTGTGTGTGATCTGATGTTTTATCTGGTGTGTGTGTGGTATGATGTTTTGTCTGATGTGTGTTATCTGATCTTTTGTCTGTTGTGTGTGTCTGAACTTTTGTTTGTGTTGTGTGTGTGTGTGAGAGAGAGAGAGAGACGTTTTGTCAGTTGTGTGGATGTAACCAAATAGTTTACGAGGACATTGCAAATATAGAATAACAAATAAAGATGAGGAATATAACTGACAGTCGAGATCGACGTGGAATATTCGATCATGTCAGACTAACCTGACCTTTGCTGGCTTTTTATTATTCACAAATTTTGACGCAGATTTTACGTACGTTATAAGATGCGCATCAAGTTTATAAGTACGTCTGTGGCAGTGCTTCTCAAACTAGAGGATACCGTCACCATTCGGGCGTTGGACAGTTGGGGCTGGAGATGGGGGGGGGGTGCTTTTTATTGTTGTTGCTTTACTTTCTCTTTTTCTTCTTCTTCTTCTTCTTCTCTTCTTCTTCTTCTTTTCCTTATTCTTTTTTCTTCTTCTTCTTCTTCTCTTCTTCTTCTTCTTCTTCTTTTCTTCTTCTTCTTTTTTTTCTACTTCTTTTCTTCTTCTTTTCTTCTTCTTCTTCTTCTTTTCTTCTTCTTCTTCTTTTCTTCTTCTTCTTCTTCTTTTCTTCTTCTTCTTCTTATTCTTCTTCTTCTTTCTTCTTCTTCTTCTTCTTCTTCTTTTCTTCTTCTTCTTCTTATTATTCTTCTTCTTCTTCTTCTTCTTCTTCTTCTTTCTTCTTCTTTTTTCCTTCTTCTTCTTCTTTTCTTCTTCTTCTTTTTTTCTTCTTCTTCTTTTTTTCTTCTTCTTCTTCTTCTTTTCTTCTTTTCTTCTTCTTCTTTTCTTCTTTTCTTCTTCTTTCTTCTTCTTCTTCTTTTCTTCTTCTTCTTCTTCTTCTTCTCTTCTTCTTTTCTTCTTCTTCTTTTCTTCTTCTTCTTTTCTTCTTCTTCTTCTTCTTTTCTTCTTCTTCTTCTTTCTTCTTCTTTTCTTCTTCTTTTTTTCTTTCTCTTCTTCTTCTTTCTTTATTTCTTTCCTTCTTTCTTCTTCTTCCTCCTGTTAGATCACATAACATTCAGCTGGAAAGAAGGAACTTTTTTAAAATATTAGTTGCAAATTTTTGCAGTGTTCCAGACATGTACAGTGGATTGATTGACATTTATTCTAGACTGTCTGCACTGTCAGTGTAGGCATCATTCATTGTTAGGTCCCTTGCGAAACTTTGCCTCCCTAACAGTTCTCTCCTGTAGGCCTCTCGGTTGTAAGCAAGATGGCCTGCTGCTGATGCATCCATTTGCAGATCCTCAACAATGTCTTGTAGCCATCTTCGCCTTGGTCTTCCACTTTTTCTTTTTCCCATTATGCACCCTTCCAAGACGGTCTTCTCTAGATTATCATGACTTTTAATGTGTCCAAAATATTTAATTTTTCTCTCTTTAATCCTCTTTACTAGCCAGCCTTCTTCAATATTAAGTTCTTGTAATATGGATATATTTGTTCTTTTTTGTATTCATGATATTTGAAGAACTCTTCTGTAACATTTACATTCTAAGGCATTTATGTGTTTCTCAGATGTTTTGTTAAGTGTCCAGGTCTCACAGGCATATGTTGTGATGGGAAAATGCAATGTAGGCCTTTTTTTTTAAATTTGGAGTGACCATAAATACCGAGGCTTTAGGCGTACTGGGCATGTTAAGCTTGTCTGGACGTAATGTAAAATGATTCACCCATGAGCGCCTCGTATACTTCTATAGTATAACACTTGCTGTGCGTACAAGATAGTGAAACATACTTACAGTAATTTCAACCAAAAAGACTACATCAGATTAGAATAATGATCGATGTACTCCAGATGAGTCCACACGTGCCCCGAATTTCCGACGAATGTAGAGAAACTCAGTCCCTTTCCACGCCATTAAGGGATTTACTGGGGATGCGATGTTAGTCCCGTATTTCCAAGACCATCGGTACATGAAAGTGTGATGTGGTCAGTATCACGCCTGGCCCCTATTTACCTTCTCTGGTTGCCATTTTTAGAGGCTGGGTGGACCCCATGTACCTTTTTTGAGTTGGCTGTACCAGGAACAACACCCCACACCCACCTCCACCCATTCCCCCCCCCCACACACACAACTGCTAGGACTTTAAACATGTAGCACATGGTTAGCAGACCGAAGTCCTAACCAAAAAACCCGACCGATCTAGCCGCCCTCATCCCATGCTGGCAAACAGAAAATCGAAGTTATTAGTTTCAACAAAAGCTCTGCCCATCGTGTCATAGTTCTGTGCTATTGTGAAACGAGTCTCAACGTATTCCGACTACAGTCAGAGACCAGCTCCTCCGGGCTGCGTTATCGATCTTCTTTTCTTATATAGGGACACTGACTAATCACATTTACTGCTTGAAATTATCAGGGATTCTTCACTGTTCATGTTTTGTATTTGCCTGAAAAATAAAAACATATATTTTGGCTAGAACGTAATTTTCTGGTGATAAACAGTTTAAATTTCATTGGAATGTTCATGGAAGTGTTTTGTTCTGTGTTCATTTGTTTGACTGAAAGTTCTTGAGGTTGTATGTTTCATGGTTGATGTTTATGAGACAGGGTATCTTGTTTTCAGTGATGTTTTCAGTGATTGTTTTCTGTGATTGCTTTCTGTGATTGTTTTCAGTGATTGTTTTCGGTGTTGGAAGATGTTGTTCGTTTGTGGTTTTTTAAGACCGTTTTGTGTTCTTTTTTTTTTTTGGTCATGAAGTTATGTCTGTTTGTTGCCGTTTTGTGTTCTTGTTTTGTTCATAAATTTGTGTCTGTTTGTTGCAGTTTTGTGTTCCATGTTCACATGTCTGTGTTTATGTTCACAGTTTGCATTGAATGTTCGTTAGATTGTGTACCTTGTAAGTGTTATAAATGTGTTTGTACCTTATAAGTGTTATACATTTATTTGTACATTATAAGTGTTATACATTTATTTGTACTTTATAAGTGTTATACATTTATTTGTACCTTATAAGTGTTATACATTTATTTGTACATTATAAGTGTTATACATTTATTTGTACATTATAAGTGTTATACATTTATTTGTACATTATAAGTGTTATACATTTATTTGTACATTATAAGTGTTATACATTTATTTGTACATTATAAGTGTTATACATTTATTTGTACATTATAAGTGTTATACATTTATTTGTACTTTATAAGTGTTATACATTTATTTGTACCTTATAAGTGTTATACATATATTTGTACCTTATGAGTGTTATATGTTTATTTGTACCTTATAAATGTTATATATTTATTTGTACATTATGAGTGTTATATATTTATTTGTACCTTATAAGTGTTATAACCTTAGAAGTGTTATATATTTATTTGTACATTATAAGTGTAATGTATTTATTTGTACATTATAAATGTTATACATTTATTTGTACCATATAAGTTATATATTTATTTGTACCTTATACATTTTATATATTTATTTGCATCTTATAAGTGCTATATATTTATCTGTGCCTTATAAGTGTTATACATATATTTGTACCTTATGAGTGTTATATGTTTATTTGTACCTTATAAGTGTTATAACCTTAGAAGTGTTATATATTTATGTGTACATTATAAGTGTTATATATTTATTTGTACATTATAAATGTTGTATATTTATTTGTACCTTAGAAGTATTATATATTTATTTGTACCTTAGAAGTGTTATATATTTATGTGTACATTATAAGTGTTATATATTTATTTGTACCTTATAAGTGTTATATATTTATTTGTACCTTATGAGTGTTATATATTTATTTGTACCTTATAAGTGTTATAAGCTTAGAAGTGTTATATATTTATGTGTACATTATAAGTGTTATATATTTATTTGTACATTATAAATGTTATATATTTATTTGTACCTTAGAAGTGTTATATATTTATTTGTACATTGTAAATGTTAAATATTTATTTGTACCATATAAGTTATATATTTATTTGTAATTTATAAGAGTTATACATTTATTTGTACCTTATAAGTTTTATATATTTATTTGCATCTTATAAGTGTTATATATTTATCTGTACCTTATAAGTGTTGTACATTTATGTGCATCTTATAAGTGTTATATATTTGTGAGATTGTGTTTATAATATTTTATATCCTGCATTTGTTTTCTCTGTTTTCCTGGTCATTAATTTAGTATTTTGTATTTTTTTCTTCTGTACTTCTTGTTGTTTCTATTCTTTGTTGTTCTTGCTATTGTTGTTGCTTTTATTGTTGTTGTTGTCACTGTTGTTGCTATTGTTGTTTTTCTTGATATTGTTGTTGATATTGCTGTTGCGGTTATTTTTGTTTTTGCTGCTGTTGTTGTTGTTGCTGGAGTTGTTGTTGTTGTTGTTGCTGTTGTTGCTATCCTTGCTGTTGTTGCTATTGTTGTTGTTCTTTTTCTGTTCCTCTTCCTCCTCTTTTCTTGTTCTCCTCCTCCTGCTCCTACTTCTCCTTTTAGATTGCATAATAATTATTCTTTAAGATGAGTCTATCTGGGGACTACAGCCGAGACATGATTGAGCCATGTACATCTCTCTCTCTCTCTCCTCTCTCTCTCTCTCTCTCTCTCGTACCACATATCCGACACTCATTGGTGGAGAATATGGGCTCCTTCACCAGACACTAAGCTTTCTCACAAAACGACGCTTCAGTCTGAAGTGGCCTGTTCTACACCCTTGTCTGAAGTTAAGTGTTGCATGTCCCAAGAAGTACAAGCGTCCCTTATATCCGGGACGATGGGCAGACAAGCTCTCGCAGCATTTATGTATTTTTTTTAAAAAAGGGTAGCTAATTAATCGCCATTAACGCGTGGAATTAAGGCCTTAAAAAACTTCTGCCGCGGGAATTTATGTTTTTTAACGCAACACCTAACAGTGTTAATTAAGTTGGGTTAGTCTAACATCATTTCACGCCCTGTCACGCTAACGAAGCAGAGCCAAAACGAATCCAAATCTATTAAGAGTAACAGCGGGCTATCTGTGCCAGGCTTGTGCTGACTTGCTTCCTGCTTCCTCTCCCTACCTCTTTCTCATCTTCCATCCCTTGTTGCTTACTCTCAGAACTACCCCTGTTGGGAGGTGAGGGGAGGGGAGGGAGGGTAATATGTTTCCTGTTATATGAGTCTTCCAGCGCTCTCTGAAGTTAGACTGGCAGCTGTGATGATTTCCCTGTCAACATCATACACGTCAAAGATGATTGCGTTTTTTTGGTTGGGGGAGGAGGGTGAGGGGGGGGGGGGTCAGTTCGGTCTCAGACTAACTTTCATCTCTCGAGGTTGAGACTTGCTATAGAAGTATACGGGTTACTACAGAAGTAAGTATATGGGTTACTATAGAAATATACGGGTTACTACAGAAGTAAGTATATGGGTTACTATAGAAATATACGGGTTACTACAGAAGTAAGTATATGGGTTACTATAGAAATATACGGGTTACTACAGAAGTAAGTATATGGGTTACTATAGAAATATACGGGTTACTGATATGGGTTACTATAGAAGTGAGTATATGGGTTACTATAGAAATATAAGGGTTACTGATATGGGTTACTATAGAAGTAAGTATATGGGTTACTATAGAAATATAAGGGTTACTGATATGGGTTACTATAGAAGTAAGTATATGGGTTACTATAGAAATATAAGGGTTACTGATATGGGTTACTATAGAAGTATACGGGTTACTGTAGAAGTATACGGATTACTGTAGAATTATACGGGTTACTGTGGAAGTACAGGCGTTACTGTAGAAGTATACGGGTTACTGTAGAAGTATACGGGTTACTATAAAAATATACGGTTACTATAGTATACACGTTAGTGTAGAAGTATACGGGTTACTATAGAAGTATACGAGTTACTATATACAGGTACTATAGAAGTATACGGGTTACTATAGAAGTATACGAGTTACTATATACAGGTTACTATAGAAGTATACGGGTTACTATAGAAGTATACGAGTTACTATATACAGGTTACTATAGAAGTATACGGGTTACTATAGAAGTATACGAGTTACTATATACAGGTTACTATAGAAGTATACGAGTTACTATATACAGGTTACTATAGAAGTATACGGGTTACTATATACAGGTTACTATAGAAGTATACGAGTTACTATATACAGGTTACCATAGAAGTATACGGGTTACTATATACAGGTTACTATAGAAGTATACGAGTTACTATATACAGGTTACTATAGAAGTATACGGGTTACTATATACAGGTTACTATAGAAGTATACGAGTTACTATATACAGGTTACTATAGAAGTATACGAGTTACTATATACAGGTTACTATTGAAGTATACGGGTTACTATATACAGGTTACTATAGAAGTATACGGGTTACTATATACAGGTTACTATAGAAGTATACGGGTTACTATATACGGGTTACTATAGAAGTATACGAGTTACTATATACAGGTTACTATAGAAGTATACAGGTTACTATATACAGGTTACTATAGAAGTATACGAGTTACTATATACAGGTTACTATAGAAGAATACGGGTTACTATATACAGGTTACTATAGAAGTATACGAGTTACTATATACAGGTTACTATAGAAGTATACGAGTTACTATATACGGTTACTATAGAAGTTACGAGTTACTATATACATGTACTATAGAAGTATACGGGTACTATAGAAGTATACGGGTTACTATACATGTTACTATAGAAGTATACGGGTTACTATATACGAGTTACTATAGAAGTATACGAGTTACTATATACATGTTACTATAGAAGTATACGGGTTACTATATACAGGTTACTATAGAAGTATACGGGTTACTATATACGGGTTACTATAGAAGTATACGAGTTACTATACATGTTACTATAGAATATACGGGTTACTAGAAGTATAGGGTTACTATATACAGGTTACTATAGAAGTATACGGGTTACTATATACGAGTTACTATATACATGTTACTATAGAAGTATACGGGTTACTATAGAAGTATACGAGTTACTATATACATGTTACTATAGAAGTATACGGGTTTATAGAAGTATACGGGTTACTATAGAAGTATACGGGTTACTATATACAGGTTACTATAGAAGTATACGGGTTACTATATACGGGTTACTATAGAAGTATACGAGTTACTATATACATGTTACTATAGAAGAATACGGGTTACTATAGAAGTATACGGGTTACTATATACAGGTTACTATAGAAGTATACGGGTTACTATATACGAGTTACTATATACATGTTACTATAGAAGTATACGGGTTACTATAGAAGTATACGAGTTACTATATACATGTTACTATAGAAGTATACGGGTTACTATAGAAGTATATACGGGTTACTATAGAAGTATACGGGTTACTATATACAGGTTACTATAGAAGTATACGAGTACTATATACAGGTTACCATAGAAGTATACGGGTTACTATATACAGGTTACTATAGAAGTATACGAGTTACTATATACAGGTTACTATAGAAGTATACGGGTTACTATATACAGGTTACTATAGAAGTATACGAGTTACTATATACAGGTTACTATAGAAGTATACGAGTTACTATATACAGGTTACTATTGAAGTATACGGGTTACTATATACAGGTTACTATAGAAGTATACGGGTTACTATATACAGGTTACTATAGAAGTATACGGGTTACTATATACAGGTTACTATAGAAGTATACGAGTTACTATATACAGGTTACTATAGAAGTATACAGGTTACTATATACAGGTTACTATAGAAGTATACGAGTTACTATATACAGGTTACTATAGAAGAATACGGGTTACTATATACAGGTTACTATAGAAGTATACGAGTTACTATATACAGGTTACTATAGAAGTATACGAGTTACTATATACAGGTTACTATAGAAGTATACGGGTTACTATATACAGGTTACTATAGAAGTATACGAGTTACTATATACAGGTTACTATAGAAGTATACGAGTTACTATATACAGGTTACTATAGAAGTATACGAGTTACTATATACAGGTTACTATTGAAGTATACGGGTTACTATATACAGGTTACTATAGAAGTATACGGGTTACTATATACAGGTTACTATAGAAGTATACGGGTTACTATATACAGGTTACTATAGAAGTATACGGGTTACTATATACAGGTTACTATAGAAGTATACAGGTTACTATATACAGGTTACTATAGAAGTATACGAGTTACTATATACAGGTTACTATAGAAGAATACGGGTTACTATAGAAGAATACGGGTTACTATAGAAGTATACGAGTTACTATAGAAGAATACGGGTTACTATAGAAGTATACGAGTTACTATATACATGTTACTATAGAAGTATACGGGTTACTATAGAAGTATACGAGTTACTATATACATGTTACTATAGAAGTATACGAGTTACTATATACATGTTACTATAGAAGTATACGAGTTACTATATACATGTTACTATAGAAGTATACGAGTTACTATATACATGTTACTATAGAAGTATACGGGTTACTATAGAAGTATACGAGTTACTATATACATGTTACTATAGAAGTATACGGGTTACTATAGAAGTATACGGATTGCTAGATGTGTCGCAGCTGTTCAGGCCTTGCTACAACACGTATTTAAGCAAGTGATGACGTAACCGTTGGTCATGTGGTTCTGGGTTGCTATTAAATTTGGTCTGAAAGAGCTTGCTTTGGCGGAACTTTCGGAGGAAGTATGCTAGGTCATTATTTGTTTAAATGAGTGCTGAGAAAGTGATTATACATCTAGAGCGTATATGTGAGATCTTGGAGCTGGACTTATGCTTGGAGCTGTTCTTTAATGTAGAGATCGTGTCTGAGCTGCGGTCAGACCCAGTGTAAAGTGTTTAATGTTGTATGTTGAGATGTCATTGCTTGCCACATGAATCGCCACGCATTTATTTATTAAGTACGAAATCGCCTGCTACGCATGTGAGGGCATGCATGTTACAACTCGACCGTGCTGGACTTGCGCTTCGAAAGTCGTATAATCTTGAAAACGAAAGGATGAATGAAATACATTTTGACAAGACTTTTTTGTGGGGAAAATTCTGACCAGCATTATGATTTATAAGTTATGTGTGGTCTGATGTTTTGTCTGGTGTATATGATCTGATGTTTTGCCTGTTGTGTGCGATCTGACGTTTTGTCTGTTGTGTGGTATCTGATGTTTTGCCTGTTGTGCGTGGTCTGATGCTTTTGTCTGTTGTGTGTGGTTTGATGTTTTCTCTGTTGTGCGTGGTTTGATGTTTTATCTGTCGTGTGTGGTCGGATGTTTTGTCTGTTGTGGTGAAAATGTAACCAAACAATTTAATAAGACAGTATCAGTGTAAAATAATAAATAGAAACGAGGAAGTCAGTGTAAAATAGTAAATAGAAACGAGGAAGTCAGTGTAAAATAATAAATAGAAACGAGGAAGTCAGTGTAAAATAATAAATAGAAACGAGGAAGTCAGTGTAAAATAATAAATAGAAACGAGGAAGTCAGTGTAAAATAATAAATAGAAACGAGGAAGTCAGTGTAAAATAATAAATAGAAACGAGGGATATAAATGTCGACCCCGTTCGATGAGAAAATAATCGACCAATTCAGGCTGAGTAATGTTTCATGGTTTCGTGTTTGTCTACAAATTTAGACTAATAATACTATCACTACACGCCGGGAAAGTAATTCTGAAACACAAACTTTCATCAAACTTTCATCATACTTTCATCAGAGTCTGAGATAAGCCATTGATATCTTTCTTACTCTCAACGAAAGCAGTTTGTTGAGCGATGCTGGCTTGGGCATAAATTAGTTTGTTGAGCGATTACTGGCTTGGGCAATAAATTAGTTTGTTGAGCGATTGCTGGCTTGGGCAATAAATTAGTTTGTTGAGCGATGCTGGTTTGGGCAATAAATTAGTTTGTTGAGCGATGCTGGCTTGGACAATAAATTAGTTTGTTGAGCGATTACTGGCTTGGGCAATAAATTAGTTTGTTGAGCGATGCTGGTTTGGGCAATAAATTAGTTTGTTGAGCGATTACTGGCTTGGACAATAAATTAGTTTGTTGTGCGATTGCTGGCTTGGACAATAAATTAGTTTGTTGAGCGATTGCTGGCTTGGACAGTAAATTAGTTTGTTGACCGATACAGGCTTGGGCAACAAATTAGTTTGTTGACCGATGCAGGCTTGGACAATAAATTAGTTTGTTGACCGATGCAGGCTTGGGCAACAAATTAGTTTGTTGACCGATGCAGGCTTGGACAATAAATTAGTTTGTTGACCGATGCAGGCTTGGGCAACAAATTAGTTTGTTGACCGACGCAGGCTTGGGCAATAAATTGATACATGGATGCAACACAGTGGAGTCAGTTACAGGAGGACACGTACCCAGTTCTGACTAAGTTAGCTAGGACGTATTTATCATCCCCAGCCATTACTGTCCCTTGTGAACGTGCGTTTTCTGTATCTGGGATACATTTTGTTAATAAGCCCGTCCCTTAAACCAACCGGCGTTAGTAAACTGCTCTGCCTAAACAAATGGCTGAATAAATAATTTAATACCCAGAGAATCAATTTTTCCCCCATTTTTATATTCTTTTACAGACACAATTATTGACGTGGCCAGTTCAATTTTGCCTGGTTATGTGGTTAAAAGTTAAAAAAAGCATACTTTGAGCTGTTGACCGGTTAGAGTTTCTCTGTTTTATTCAGTTATTTTAATGTTGTAGGAAATTGTTATTAAATTAACTAGAATAGTTTAATATGTGCAGGCAAGCGGTTATGAAAACTGGTTTATATTAGGCAGCAGCACTGCTCTATAGAACAATATTAGTACGCTTGAAACAGGAACATCAAAGCTGCATTAGCATACAGTTAATTTCGACTGAAAAAATTGTAGTCATGTGATTAATTTCGATTACATTTTTACGTGCATGTGTTGGTCGGGCCGATATTGAGCTTGTTGATACGGTGGTAGCTCAGTCTGCTTTGACCGGTGCAGAGTTGATTAAAGATCCCTTGTTCCTCTCTTGCCGGGATGATAGTAAAAGTTCAGCCAGTCAATCAGTCAATCATTTGCATGTCCCTTGCGAAACTCTGCCTCCCTAACAGCTCTCCTGTAGGCCTCTCGGTTGTGAGCAAGATGCCCTGCTGCTGATGCATCTATTTGCGGATCATCAACGATGTCTTGCAGCCATCTTCGCCTTGGTCTTCCTCTCTTTCTTTTTTCCTATTATGTACCCTTCCAAGACGGTCTTCTCTAAATTATCATGACGATAAAAGTTACTTTTTCTGATACTATGGTGTTCTTTTGACCATTTGTTCTTGTATGTTTTTATCACAGATTTATCTTCTTTGTATGTCATGTTTGTGTCTGTCTGTGGTCATCTTGTCATCTTCTTCTTAGGATGTCTGCTCCTTCGGCGCCTGGTACACCGCAGTGGGAGGGAGATCCACTGTATGCAGGAAACTCTACTGTAGAGAGGGGAACACAAAAAAACACAGCTCCTTCAGATCATCAGTGGAAGTATCCCCACCTCTCAGGCAATTGTTTCGGCCTTGTTAAACTTCTGAGCTTACATATCTGGTATACTGATGTTCCCAGGTGATTGAGGTCTTCATCTCTGTGGATCTTTCATGTAGTAATTACTGACATTTCATCAGTCAGGAAGACTACATTAATTCTTTCATCTGATACTAAGGCTTCTGCTGCAGGTTCTAAGGTTCTGTGTTTCTGCTCCGTAGTGGCACATGTGGCACGATGACCGGGCGGCATATCCTGCATGACTGCCCAACGTATGAAAGGCAGAGAAAACGGATGTGGTCTTTACCAATATCAGTTCAAGAAAAGATCTGTGGAGGTGTAAATCAGCTCCAGCTGACCACAGATTACTTTACGTGTATACAAGTCGACGTCTGAGAATAATCAAAGAAATTGTAGTAGTAGTAGTAGTAGTAGTAGTAGTAGTAGTAGTAGTAGTAGTAGTAGTAGTAGTAGTAGCAGTAGTAGTAGTAGAGATAGCGGTAGTAGTGATATTGGTAGTGGAAAAGATAGTGGTAGTAGATAATAGTAGTAGTTGTAGTGGTAATAGTTGTAGTAGTAGTAGTAGTGGTGGTAGTAGTAGTAGTAATAGTAGTAGTAGTGGTGGTAGTAGTAGTAGTAATAGTAGTAGTAGTGGTGGTAGTAGTAGTAGTAATAGTAGTAGTAGTGGTGGTAGTAATAGTAGTAGTAATAGTAGTACTAGTAGTTGTGGTGGTGGTGGTGGTGGTAGTAGTAGTGATAGTAGTAGTAGTGGTAGTAGTAGTAGTGGTGGTGGTAGTAGTAGTAATAGTAGTACTAGTAGTTGTGGTGGTGGTAGTGGTGGTGGTAGTAGTAGTAGTAGTAGGAGTTATAGTAGTAGTAGTAGTAGTAGTAGTATAATTGAAAACGGACTCATGGTCTTAAAAAAGAAAAAAAAATCTAAAACCGGAAACAACCACTTTAGCGCTTTCTCCAGAGTGTCATTAAACAATGGACTCACTGGTCTTTGGACTTTTAGACTCTGATCTTCCAGGCTGAGCACAAGAGATTGTCGTAAACGCCCCACGCATCCTCGTATAAATTCTTGTCATATTTGAAATCCGGAGAATATTTAAGATAATCCCCCACGATCTGTGACGCATCCTGCTGCGACATGTGGGTCCCTCATTACTTTCTACAAAGCGTATGTTCTCATCATCATCATGTGCCGTGTCGGCAAGGTAACGAGGTCGTGCTTCTCCATAGATCTCAGTTCTTGATTATTTTACAGCGGCTCATTTGATGTCTTTTTAATAGTGTGCCATATCGTTAGATTGTCCATGATTGTTTCTATCTATCTATCTATCTATCTATCTATCTATCTATCTATCTATCTATCTATCTATCTATCTATCTATCTATCTATCTATCTCTTGGTCATTTCCAGCCTCTCTGTTCAGTTATATCTTTTTCAGAGTATCACGTTGTTTTCATAAATGTAAAGAGAAAAGGGAAGAAATCTTAGACAGCGGATCACCTCGTTCTAGCTTTGGGCACAGAAGGAAAATGAAACTAAAGATCGTTTTTAAGATGGTGGGGCTTTCCCAGATTATTATAAATCTCCCAATCTTATTGTAAATCTTCCTTGGTTGTTAATCTTATTGTAAATCTTCCTTGGTTGTTAATCTTATTGTAAATCTTCCTTGGTTGTTAATCTTATTGTAAACCTTCCTTGGTTGTTAATCTTATTGTAAATCTCCCATGTTTGTTAATACTGTCCTGGTTGTTAATATTATTATAAACCCCCACTTGTTGTTACTTTTATTTAAAATCTCTCCTGATTGTTAATCGTATTATAAGCATGCCCGTGTTAATCTTATTATAAGTCTCCCCTTGTATCTTATTATAAGCATGCCCGTGTTAATCTTATTATAAGTCTCCCTTTGTTAATCCTATTATAAGATTATTATCCTATTATAGGAAGCCAGTCTCCTCTTGTCCCTTATATCTGATGTTGTACTGACCTTGAAGCTAAGGAATGATATCGGATGGGGAGTATGTTACATTAGCTTGCTTGACGACCTCGGTCGGACCCAGAAAAGAAGCTCTCTTGCAGAATTGGGAACCCTGCAACTCCCTGCGCCCTTAGCTAGTCTAAGCGAACGCAGCGAGGAGGAAGAGTAGAGTCTCGGAGAGCTGTGATTTCTACTGGCCCCATATAGCCGAGCTGTCACTATCATAACCATCAGTGTTTCCCAACTTGTGATCTGGGGGGGGGGGGCGCGTTATCATGTAGTCTGCGACTGTGTCATTGTTTTTGATACTATGTGCCGTCTGCTGTATAAAAGAAGACAATTAAAGCTCTCGTAACCAGGTGGTCCGCGACTTAAATGCCATTGATAAAGTGGTCCTCGTATGTTAAGAGTTGAAAACCGCTGATAACACACACACACACACATACACACACACACACACACTTTCTCTCCCTCGCTGCTCCATGCCAATACAGGCGTTGGTCGTCATTGACTTCCACAACCATCTGTCCTTTGTTCTTTCTTTAAGACGTGTGTTGGGCCGTACACTGTGCCAGTCTTTTTGTCCGTCAAGTATCTTGTTTCTTTGTCTTCCTCTGTCCCTTTGTCCCTCCTGTTTTCCTGTTGTCACTGGGTGTTCCAGTTTGCCTCTTCTCAAAACATTTCCTATAAATCTGGAAGTTTTTTTGGCCATAATTTCTCTCTTTTGCCCAGTCTCAATTAGAACCTCTTCATTTGTTTTCTTGGCTGTCCATGATATTCTCATCATTCTTCTTAGGAACCACAACTCCGCTGCTTCCAGTAGATTCTGGGTGCTCTTGGTTACTGCCCTTGCTTCACATCCATATAACAAATACGGGTTCGATTTAACACTGAATAAAGTATATTTCCTTATGATCCATGCAAGGTTGGCATAGGGTGTGATGGAAGTAGATGTAAAGACGTCTTCAGGCAAACATAACTCAGGTCATGAGGTTCCATCTTCCCGAACATATAACCAACCGTAGCTATATCTCTGAAGGTGAAGAGGCTGACCGATGAGGCAGTCAGCCACCCAAGACCCTGCCCCACCTTTCCGTTGGTACCCCATAGTACCAAGCCTAGCCTGGCTAACGGGGGCAGGGATCGCCATAGCTCCCATGGTGGTGGAGTCAGCTATAGAAGCATTGCCCACCCTCCCTGCTTTTTAGCTGTACTCCGGGACTGAAGAAGTAGCCGCCATAACCCGCTCCCACGCCGATACGATGATGTACCTCAACACCTCCACAGCATCGGCTGCAAACAACACCAGCTCGCAGTTACAGGGAGATAGTACAAGTACAAGTAAGCTACGTCTTTGGTTTTCGGCAGTTTAAAATCCACCAGATGAGCGATCAAGAAGAAGGTGGATAGGAAAATCAATTTTTTTTTTCCAAGGCCAACAAAATGGCGCTGGAAGTGGTAATAATAAAATGTGTGGCGCAGGGAAGTGAACTTGGAAACTTGGCACGTCAATCATCGCCTTCAGCCGAAAGAAAAATGGCAGTTTTTAAATTGTATTGATTATTGAAATGTTTCTCTCTCTTCTTCTTCTTCTCTCTCTCTCTCTCTTTATCTCTATCTCTCTCTATCTCTATCTCTCTCTGTCTCTATCTCTCTCTATCTCTATCTCTCTCTGTCTCTATCTCTCTCTATCTTTATCTCATTCTTTATCTCTCTCTCTCTCTTTTTCTGTGTCTCTTGCTCTCTCTCTCTTTCTCGCTCTCTCTCTCACATTATGTATATTTCTGTCACTCACTCACTCATTCACTCACTCACTCACTCACTCACTCTCTCTCTCTCGCTCTCTCTCTTACTGTGTATATTTCTGTCACTCACTCTCTCTTTATTTCTCACTGTGTATATTTCTGTCACTCTCTCTCTCTCTCTTTATATCTCACTATGTATATTTCTGTCACTCAGTCTCTCTCTCTCTCTTTATCTCTCACTATGTATATTTCTGTCTGTCTCTCTCTCTTTATCTCTCATTGTGTATATTTCAGTCACACACTCTCTCTCTCTCTCTTTATCTCTCACTGTGTATATTTCTGTCACTCACTCTCTCTCTCTTTGACTTCCTTTCCATCTTTCTTCTTATTTTCTCTCTCTGTGTGTGTGTGTGTGTCTCATTCTTTCTTTGACTTCCTCTGTATCTTTCTTCTAACTTTCTCTATTTCTTCTTTCTAGTTTCTGCTTATCTG
The DNA here is from genome assembly GCA_009760885.1 of Achatina immaculata. Classification (NCBI taxonomy): domain Eukaryota; kingdom Metazoa; phylum Mollusca; class Gastropoda; order Stylommatophora; family Achatinidae; genus Lissachatina; species Lissachatina immaculata. The sequence goes on from CM019711.1 coordinate 28,902,845, forward strand.
CTTCCTGCTGTCCCTCAGTCAAAAGACTGGGTATTTTTTATTCTATCACTCTGTTTTTTTTCTTTCATCTTCTTCCATTCTCTGCTGTCTGTTATATCTTTCTTTCTGCCTCTCTCATCTAAAGCCTTCCTTCACTCTATCTCTTCCACGCAACAAACAGTCTTGCGTCCAGTTTTTTTTTAACACATATGCATGCACTTTTCTTGGGGACATATACGTGCCAGGAATCGAGAAATTAAAAAAAAAAACGGAACGAGCTGTCAGGCTCACTCTGCCTTTCTAAAGCCACCGGTCTCTCAATCTTTCTTGGGCCACCAATCTCTCTACCTTCTCTGGACCACAAATCTCTCCACATTCCCTGGACCACCAATCTCTCTACCTTCCCTGGACCACAAATCTCTCCACATTCCCTGGACCACAAGTCTCTCTACCTTCCCTGGACCACCAATCTCTCTACCTTCCCTGGACCACAAATCTCTCTACCTTACCTGGACCACAAATCTCTCTACCTTCCCTGGACCACAAATCTTTCCACCTTCCCTGGACCACAAATCTCTCTACATTCCTTGGACCACAAATCTCTCTACCTTCCCTGGACCACAAATCTCTCTACCTTCCCTGGACCACAAATCTCTCTACCTTCCCTGGACCACAAATCTCTCTACCTTCCCTGGACCACAAATCTCTCCACCTTCCATGGACCACAAATCTCTCCACCTTCCCTGGACCGCAAATCTCTCCACCTTCCCTGGACCACAAATCTCTCTACCTTCCCTGGACCACAAATCTCTCTACCTTCCCTGGACCATAAATCTCTCCACCTTCCCTGGACCACAAATCTCTCCAGCTTCCCTGAACCACCAATCTCTCCAGCTTCCCTGGACCACCAATCTCTCTACCTTCCCTGGACCACCAGTCCGCTCTTGCCGTCACACCACACACACTAACGTGCACACCAGAAGCCTGGTTTTGCCCAAAATCCCCGCCAGTTATTCCATCTTAAACTTGATCGATTGGAGTTTTGAGGGAACATGGCACGCGTCACGCCGAGGTCTTTCCAACTTTGGGATCTAATCTTCTTTGCCTCGCTTCATCTACATCGAGGGTTCTTAAATTCTCGCCCTGCGGCCCTCCGTCGATGATCTGCTGCTACTTATTGAGATTTTCAAGTAATAAATATAGTAATACAAGAAAAACAAAGACCGTGTTGTGGTGGATCTAACTGCGAAGCCAAGCTTGGCAGCACGGTCTGGAAGACGCCTGTTCATGGTTTCATTATATATATATATATTGGCATTGTTGAATCAAGAAAGCTATTCAGACTTTGCTTTAGCCGTCACAAGGGCGTAGCAACTATAGCTTGATAGCAGTAGGTTTTTGGATGGATAGAAAGCTGAGCATACGTGGTACAGTCACGGAAGACAAGGATAGCAGTGTAATGGATTCAGCTATCCTATGGGGGTATAATGTTAGTGCCAGCATAACTGTCAGTACAGCAGAGGCTTACGTGGACAGCATTTCCTTCCCTAGCTGTGCAAGAAGTGAGCTGTCCGTTTGTATGGCTGGGTTTCTGGATTGCCTGCAGCCAGTCTCGAACTACCACCTTTGGGCGTGTAAGGTTTAACCATAATAACGCCGTGTTCTGATATTTTTATCATTTCAAGTAAAACATCTCAGTGGTAATTCTTTTGTTTTTTCAATATAAAAAATGTTTGTGTGTCATGGAATATTGTTTGGTAGGTTCTTCTTCGTCTTCTTCTTCTTCTAATTATTATTATAATTATTTTTAAAATTATTTTCCTGCCGGACAGTTTTGACAATAATGCTTCTCCATCTTGCGCGGTCCTTGGTGTTTCAGATTAATTCAGATGCTTTTCTTTTCCCATGCCAATTGGTCAGTCCGGTGAGATATTTTTCTCTTGGATTCTCCAGACATGTCTAAGTTCTCCAACTTCTGTCTTCTCATGACAGGTCTAGGTTCTCCAACTTCTGTCTTCTCACGACATGTCTACGTTCTCCAGCTTCTGTCTTCTCACATCATGTCTAAGTTCTCCAACTTCTGTCTTCTCACGACATGTCTAATTTCTCCAACTTCTGTCTTCTCACAACATGTCTACGTTCTCCAGCTTCTGTCTTCTCACATCATGTCTAAGTTCTCCAACTTCTGTCTTCTCACGACATGTCTACGTTCTCCAGCTTCTGTCTTCTCACAACATGTCTAAGTTCTCCAACTTCTGTCTTCTCACGACATGTCTAAGTTCTCTAACTTCTGTCTTCTCATGACATGTCTAAGTTCTCCAACTTCTGTCTTCTCATGACTATCTTCTCACGACATGTCTAAGTTCTCCAACTTCTGTCTTCTCATAACATGTCTAAGTTCTCCAACTTCTGTCTTCTCATGACTGTCTTCTCATGACATGTCTAAGTTCTCCAACTTCTGTCTTCTCACAGCATGTCTAATTTCTCCAACTTCTGTCTTCTCATAACATGTCTAAGTTCTCCAACTTCTGTCTTCTCACAGCATGTCTAATTTCTCCAACTTCTGTCTTCTCATAACATGTCTAAGTTCTCCAACTTCTGTCTTCTCACAGCATGTCTAATTTCTCCAACTTCTGTCTTCTCACAGCATGTCTAATTTCTCCAACTTCTGTCTTCTCACAGCATGTCTAAGTTCTCCAACTTCTGTCTTCTCACAGCATGTCTAATTTCTCCAACTTCTGTCTTCTCACAGCATGTCTAATTTCTCCAACTTCTGTCTTCTCATAACATGTCTAAGTTCTCCAACTTCTGTCTTCTCACAGCATGTCTAAGAAGTTTTGACCGTCTTTTTTTCTTATTACTCGTATTTTAACTAGTTTTCCTTGTGCTGAAACTTCTTTGGGGATCTCTTCGTTTGTTTTTCTATATACCCTTGATGTTTGTTGCATCCTTCTCTAAAACTACCTCTCTGTTGCTTCCAGTTTCTTTCTTATCTTTCCTTGAATATCCAAGATTCACAACCATGCAGCTATAGACGCCCTATACAGCACTGTAACACTCTATTCCTCACGTTTAGGGCCATCTTCTGCTTCTTCTTCTTCTTCTTCTTCTGGTGCAGCTTCAGTATCGTAAGCTCAGCTTTCAAAACAGGGAGTCGGGCTACCTCCATGAATCCTGCTGTCAGCAGGAGGACTTCTTAAGGGCCCCAGAGTTTCTCCCCAGTGCTTCTTTCTCGTGGACATAGCTGGGCTGTGAGGCCTCCGTGTATGGTGCAGGTTTGTAGTATGTGTTCAGGAGTCTTGGGGCTGTCTTGGCACACGCATTGGGCTGTTGGCGCAGCTTTTGTCTTGTGGAGATGGGCGCTTAGTCTGCAGTGTCGTGTTCGTAGCCTGAAGATTGTGGTTTGTTGCTGCTTGTTTAGTCTTAGTATGGGGTCCTGTGGTTAGTTTTCTTATTTGTTAGTATCTTCCTGAAGTTATAAAAAGCTGTCTTTAAAGCCGTTTATCTCTACTGTCGTCTGAACTCTAATAATTGTCACATTAGATAAAGCAGCATATCCAGTGCCGCCGAGACCCTAATATCTGTCACATTGACATTCGACGTAGATGTATAATTCCATGCTCCATAATTATGTTCTGCTGTATTAGCTACAGCACGTAATACTGTGGAAATGTACTACTACTGCTTTTCTGAAGATACATGATCTTCTCTTCTGTTACTAGTTAATACTAACTTTACTTCACTTACAGTCGAGATTTTACTTTTTCAGCTACAGTCGAGCTCAATCTGTTTCTACACATGTTTGTTTAACTACTCGCTTCACAGATTTACTTTCCCAGGAACGATCATTCTCTCAGAGGCGAATAGCAGCACAGTAGCAGCAATATTAAGTTGTGAAGACTTTATTGGTGTACTGGATGACGATGAACGATGTGACGTATATGACAGTGGCATTATATAGCCCAATGAGACATGACATGACGAAATTCTAACTCAAGACAACATAGAATAAGTTCCAAGCGACTACTGACGTCCTCAGACTTCGTCGCCAACAGAACTTCTACTACGTTTCTATTCTGCTAATCTATCACACTCAGAAATGCATATGAAGCCACTGGCAGCAATTATTGAGGAAAGACGCTGGCGATGGCTGGGGCACGTGGTCCGAATGATTGACAACTCATTATCAAAAATAGCACCAAGATGGACACCACAGGGGAACAGAAGTAAGGGTAGACCAAAAGAGACATGGAGAAGAACAACAGAAAGGATGTTGAGAAATAGAGGGCTCACCTGGGCGGGAGCAGAAAAAAAGGCAAAGGACAGGCATTTATGGAAAACCCTTACGGAAGCCCCATGTGCCCTGGGCACTTAAGGTTCAGAGAGAGAGAGAGAGAGAGAATCTATCACATTACACCACTACATATTTTCACAGACAAACTAACCTACGAATTGCCCTATTCAAAACTCACAACTTCAACCGTATCAGATCATCTGGCTTCCGTCTCACGACTTCTCTTTCTCATGAACTATCTGTGAAGCACGCCCGGCACGAGATAAGCAAGAGTCAGACTTGAATGGGAATAAATCTAAGCACAAAACTGTTGATTTCTATGGAACATAACCCTTTTTATCCCGACGTTCCCATTCTAAGATGAGTTGTCTAACTTTCCTTCTATCCTTCCCTGAAGACTTATCACGCTTTCATTCTATCCTTCCCTGAAGACTTATCAAGCTTTCATTCTATCCTTCTCTGAAGACGTATCTAACTTTCATTCTATCCTTCCCTGAAGACTTATCACGCTTTCATTCTATCTTTCTCTGAAGACTTATCTAACTTTCATTCTATCTTTCTCTGAATACTTGTCATTCTATCCTTCTATATTCTATTACACATTTGCCTTACCTATTCGTGATTTTATTTCACTGTGCACTTGTCATTAGCTGTTACTGTTGCTCCAAGGTAACTGATGGTAGGTTAAGAGTTTAATTTTGTGTCTCAAGGTAAAGGTAAAATCCCTGTTTCCTTTTAAGGCATATCGAGGATACGTTGTTAGGCCTGTATTTCCACGACCATCAGCACATGAAAGTGTGACGTAGTCAGTGTCACGCTTGGCCGCATTTACCTTCCTGGATTTCTCTGGTACCCGTTTTTAGAGGCTGGTTGAACCTCAGGTTTTTTTTTGTTTTTTATGTGTACCAGAAAAAAAAATCCCCACTTTTAGGACTTGAACCCGGTACCGCTGGATTAGTAAACAGAGTGTCTAACCACTCAGCTAACCAGAGTAGAAATTATTGTTTCTTATATTCATTCTTACATCTTCTTATACTCTTCCCGTGCCGTTAAACGTCACATAGGGCTCGCATAGTTGTTTGCCAAGTTTTCCTGTTTTCGGCGAGATTTTCAACTTCATCAAGGGATGTTATGCCCACCAAACTAGCTTCTCTTAACAATATCCTCTTTAGAGTTTCACGTGGTTGACCTCTTTTTCTTCGGCCTGTTGTGCTCCACTTGATAGCTTGTTCTGGTATTCTCTGGTTGTTTCTTCTCATCACATGGCCTACATATGTCCATCTCCTTTTACTGATCACCCATGAGATAGGCTGTTGTTTGCTCATCTGTCTTATGTCTGTGTTGTTCTCAAATTCATTCAACTTTATACCGAGTATTTTCCTGAGGCATTGGTTTCAAAAGAGTCTAATTTCTTGTCTCTTTCATTAGTTGATTTCCAGCTTTCGCATGCATAAATGAGGGTGGATATCACATTTGAATTGAATAATCTTAACTTGGTTGTTGTGCTTATAACTTTTGAATTCCATATGTTCTCAAGATTTTTTAAGAACAATGCTGCTTTGGCAATTCTAACTTCCTTCCTGGTGTCACCATCCTGGTCTATGTAGCTGCCAAGGTATGCAAATTGGTTTACTTCATCAACAACTGCTCCTTCTGCGTATATTTTTCCTTCTTGATCAATGAGAAGTTTCATTATTTTTGTTTTGTCTATGTTAATTTCAAGACCTATTTTGCCAAATTCATTACTTAGTGAATATTAATTTTTATTGAACGGTTATAAAATATCCTCCCCCCGACCGGGTCCAGTTAAAACGATCCCATAAGGGTAATTTTACAGACGATTCGCACAAGAGGTACCCTGTGAAACCCCAAGCCGAGAACCCTTGGTCTATTGAGATTTCCTTGTCTTTGTAGTTCTGTAGATCGGCTCTACGAATGGTCTGAGCTCCATTTTCCAGTTGTCTCTCTTGGGAGAACGGCACCCACTATTGCTTGCCCTAATGCGTTATTCATACGGTTACCGGTATTCCATTTCCACTACTTAACGTTATCCCGGGTTGGAATATGGCATCGATTGTAGCTTCCAGCCTCATTCGACAGTGGTATTTTCTGGTGTGAAAGTGATAAATTTGTAAGTGAAGGTTGTATTGTGAGGGAGTGGAAGGAGAATTTGGAATGGATCAGGCAATCGTTGAGAGGATTCTGTAGCTGGTAGTTTTCCCAATCACATATAATTGCTCCTGTCGCGTTCAATCTCACAAATGAAAGTTTAACTCGGTTGGACTGTACTTTATTTTTTTGTTTTGTTTAAGATGGAAGGACGTTTTTAAAAATTACTATTTTAACAGTGTTGAAGACAGGAAGGAAGGAAGAAAAGAAAGGAAAAAAGAGGATGTTGAAAGAAAGAAAGAAAGAAAGAAAGAAAGGTGGGTGGGTGGGTGTTGAAAGAAAGAAAGAAAGAAAAAGTGAGTGTTGAAAGAAAGAAAGAAAGAAAGAAAGAGTGTTGAAAGAAAGAAAGAGTGTTGAAAGAAAGAAAGAAAGAAAGGTGGGTGGGTGTTGAAAGAAAGAAAGAAAGAAAGGTTGGTGGGTGTTGAAAGAAAGAAAGGTGGGTGGGTGAGTGTTGAAAGAAAGAAAGAAAGAGTGTTGAAAGAAAGAAAGAAAGAAAGAAAGGTGGGTGGGTGTTGAAAGAAAGAAAGAAAGAAAGAAAGAAAGAGTGTTGAACGAAAGAAAGAAAGAAAGAAAGAAAGAGAGTGGGTGAGTGTTGAAAGAAACAAAGAAACAAAGAAGAGTGGGTGGGTGTTGAAAGAAAGAAAGAAAGAAAGAAGAGTGGGTGAGTGTTGAAAGAAAGGGAGAAAAGAAAGAAAAAAGGAAACAAACACACAAACAAAAACAAGGAAAGATAGAATCACTCTCCACGTATATAGTATAGAGTACGACAGAAACCACATTCTCAGTCAAACAATTCAGGATTCTATCAATTTTACATATACCTGCAGTCGATCGAGTTGTAGAAATGGGTACCGTACACAAAAGTGTTGAGAAAAACATCACTCTAAAGCATGGGATTGCCCTGCACACGTGACTGTCTGTCTGTTTTGTGTCTTGTTTTATCTAGCCTCCATCCTCACGTCGCCATCAGATAAGCAAGAGGATAGATATCACATGAATGACACTTCCATGAAAAAACGAAACTTCGTCTAGAATCTACAGAAGGTGGACTAAACAAAGAGGCATGTCCTGTCAAAAACTCTGCAGTGAATGTCAGTCCTTGCGTAGATCTTCTTCAGTCAGAGGAGGACGTGTCCTGTGATAACATCTTCTGTGACTGTCAGTCTCTGCATTTTGTCTGAGGACAGCGTGCATCTCTGATAGGGCGCGGTACAGAGACTGGCTGTAGACCGTGAGAAGTGGAGAGACTTTGCTCCTTCCCTGAAAGATGCCGAGAGATGCACTTGCTGGTGACTGTTTAGTAAATCATTGCCAAGTGATGGATGGATGGATGGATGGATGGATGGATGGATGGATGGATGGATAGATGGATGTATGCGCGTGTGTGTGTATGACACCTTCATCTCCAGATCTTTACTACAGATTTGGTTACCAAGAGGCATTCTCCAACAAGAACAACTCAATTCTAGATTACAATAACAACTTTAGCTCAATTCTAGATTACAACAACAGCAACAACAACTCAATTCTATATTACAAAAACACCAACAACAACAACTTTAGCTCAATTCTAGATTAACAACAACAACAACAACAACTGCAATAACTTTAGCTCAATTCTAGATTACAACAACAACAACAAACAGTAACAATAATAACAACAAAAACAACAACAATAAAAATGACAGCAATAACAACAACAAAAACAACAACAATACAAACAACAATAACAACAACTTCAGCTCAGTTTTAGATTACAACAACAACAAGAACAAAAACAACAATATCAGCAATAAAAAGAATAACAGAAACAACAATAACAACAGCAGCAACATAAATAACAACATTACACTAACTTTAGCTCAATTCTAGGTTACAAAAACAGCGACAACAACATAACATTAACTTTAGCTAAATTCTACATTACAACAACAACATTTTTTTTACACCTCGCTTTTATAACCCTATTTACATCTCAGTTTTTTTTCCATAACTTTCTATGATTTTCTTTCAGTTCACATTTCCTTCTTTTTTTTCTGTTTCAGTTTCTCCTTTTCTATCTTTCCTATTCTCACATTATCGATCGCAGGATCTTCGTTGATCTCCGGGAATATTCGGGAATCATGTGATTAGCCAATTATTGGCTGGTTGGATTTTTTTTTTTTTTATTGGCTAAAGGAAATGCTTGCCGTGATTCTGGGTTGTTTGTTTATGGATAAGGCGAGAATGGGAATAAAACCGAAAAAATAAAATTTTGGGAATTTGACATCCCAGAAGTCCTGGCATGACTAAGTGAGAGATGGAAGATTTAAAAGATAAGACGAGTGATTTATTCAATAAATGACAGAATGAGAATAATAATAATGAAAAAAAAATGTACGCTTCTTAGAAGAAAATTTTGAAGCCAGCAGATGTTAGATTTTTGTAGAATCGTTTTGTCTAGGAACTCCTGACATGTCAGACTGAACCAATAGTTAACCCTTTCACGCCAGAACAACATTGGCAGTGCTGTTAGATGTTGTTACACCCGTGCGGATCAGAGCGATACTTTAGACAAAAGTCTAAATGAAGTTAAAAGTAGTACTAATCCAACCAATAATTTTTAAAATTATATAACTTACTTCCAGTTTCCTTCTATCAAAATTTCTCGTCAAAATTCATTCTGAACGAGTTCATTCATGTGCATGTACCTTGTGGAACTTTGCCTCCCTAACAGCTCTCCTGTAGGCCTCTCGGTTATGAGCAAGATGGTCTGCTGCTGATGCATCCATTTGCAGATCATCACCGATGTCTTGCAGCCATCTTCGCCTTGGTCTTCCTCTCTTTCTTTTTTTTCCCATTATGTACCCTTCCAAGACGGGCTTCTCTAGATTATCATGACGTTTAATGTGTCCAAAATATTTAAGTTTTCTCCCTTTAATCTTCTTTATTAGCCAGCCTTCTTCAGTATTAAGTTCTTGTAGTATGGATATGTTTGTTCTTTTTTATGTCCATTATATTTGAAGAACTCTTCTGCAGCATTTACATTCAAAGCCATTTGTATGCTTCTCAGCTGTTTTGTTAAGTGTCCAGGTCTCATAGGCATATGTTGCAATGGGAAAGATGCATGACCTTAAAAATCTTATTATGTAGTTCTGTCTGTTCCTCTCCACAGATTCTTTAGTTGTTTTACTTTCTGAAGAGCGATAGATGTCCTCCTTTTAATTTCCCTCATTGTATCTCCATTTAGTTAGCAGTGATCCAAGATATTCAAAACTCTCCACTTCCAGTTTTTCCTCATTGATACATATTTCAGCTGCTTTGTTTGTTTTGTCAATTGTCATCAGTTTAGTTTTCTTTGCATTAAGATAGAGGTTTTGTTCTTCGCTGTTCTTACGGACTGACATAATTAGTTTTTCCATTTCTTTTTGTGTTGTGGACAGTAATACTGTGTCATCAGCATATCTAATCTCTGGTATTTCATAACCTCCATTTGTTATGGCATCGTAATATTCTTTGTCTACATCTTCTCTAACATTCCTCATTATATTTTCAGCATACAAGTTAAATAAGTAAGGCGACAATATGTACCCCTGACGGATCCCTTGTTTTATGTCAAACCAAGTTGTTTCACCACTGGCAGAGTATGGAAATTAATACAGTTAACTGATGTAATCTACCACACTCTTAAGAGACTGAAAGATTCATTCACTTTACGCTGGAGTCCCTTTGTCTTCCATTTTATACTCTCATTGCTTCTTTAATTGGCGGCAGTGTCCCCGTTGTCAGAGTGGTTGTCAGGATGGTTGTCAGGGTGGTTGTCACAGTGGTTGTCAGAGTGATTATCAGGGTGGTTGTCAGAATGGTTGTCAGAGTGGCACAGCTGTTTTCCAAGAAATCAAAGTGGAATGGGTTTGTAATTGTAAAATTATTAATCGAGTGAGTCATTCTTATAATAAACTGGGCTACTGATTACTTGGTTTGTTACTGATTACTTGGACTGATGTGTTACTGATTACTTGGACTGATGTGTTACTGATTACTCGGACTGATGTGTTACTGATTACTTGAAACGATGTGTTACTGATCACCTGGAGTGGTTTGTTACTGATTACTTGGACTACTGTGCTGCTGATTACTTGGTGCGATATGTTACTGATTACTTGGACTGTGTTGCTGACTACTTGAAGTGGTATGTTACTGATTACTTGGACGGACGCGTTACTGAATACTTAGAGCGGGAAGCAGTTTATTTGGAGTGGCAGCCTGTGTCAGAGATGTGCTATGTATGAAGGCGGTGGGAACTGTGAGTCAAATGTTGGGCGCACAAACTTCACAATTTTGGTTACGCCCTATCACACAAACAAAGAAAATAAAACTGCTTTTTTGTGTTTTATTTCCCGGACGAGCTGCAATACCAGATTTATCAGTAAACTCCACCCCCCTCCTCCACCCACCCACCAGCACTCTAGAAAAGCATCAGTCCACCTACCTCATTCTCCAGGCTGTTGTGACGCAAGGGCAGTGCGAAGAGCCGAGGTTTCTTGGCTGGACACTGTTCCCTAATGCTTGGCACGAGAAGGCAACAACCTGGTACGCAGTTTAAAAAGCTAATCCTGAGAGTTCGTAGCTGAAATACGAGCAGAACGCGCGTAGATCCACAATTTCTGCTTTCTAGCGACCTTCAACCTTGAAATTTACTTTCCAAAAGTTTGCAGAAGTTCAGACCAGTTGTTCACAGACCCCTGAACCCAAGGTCACAGATCCCTGAACCCAAGGTCAAATATCCCTGAACCCAAGGTCATAGATCCCTGAACCCAAGGTCATAGATCCCTGAACCCAAGGTCATAGGTCCCTGAACCCAAGGTCACATATCCCTGAACCCAAGTTCGCAGATCACTGAACCCAAGGTCGCAGATCCCTGAACCCAAGGTCATAGATCCCTAAACCCAAGGTCACAGATCCCTGAACCCGGTGATAATTTGCCGCCCCCCCCCTTCCTCACATTGTCCTGCAACTTTAAAAGTCAGAAGTTTCTAGATTTCTACATCAGCGGTTACCAAACTGACTAATTTGGTACTCGAAGGGCCAAGCGTTTGTTCAGTGTACAAATCCAGTGTTTATGTAGAATATTAGAACTGTGTAGATTTTAACTTGACAGGCAAGTTGCTGGGGCGCTGGGAAGATCTTGTGTGTGATTTTTTTTAGGGGGGGGAGGGTATTTTTATTTGCTTCAAGTGTCAGTGTTTTTAAAAGTTTTGGAACGGCTGTTCTTTATTATCCAGACTTGTCATGCCCATACCCGAGTTGAGAACCGTCGATGTAGCCTGACCTACCTAATTTCAGTGGTATCAAGGGCCACAACTGCATGTGGAAATCGAGTGCGAGCCACATCTAAATCAACTAGCTCTTCCCAACTTACATTTTCGTTTTAAAAAATGAGAAAAAGTAACAGTTACAAAGTAAAGATGAACTGGCTGTGTTTCATTAGCTTTTCGGGTCTTTTAAAAAGGAAAAAAAAACGTTTTTCTACATGTCTTGAAGAAAAAGGAATGTTAATTTTAATGGATAAATTACGTTTTCATTATAATCTCGCCGGGCCGCAAAAGCCCTCGCGGGCTGCCTGTAGGACACTCCCGATTTAGAACAGTGTCTCCCAAAATCGAAGGTGGCCCTGTGTCACTTTTGGTACACCATTAACCTTGTTGAATGGTTAAAAGAGTTTATTGTGCTGGTGGACCATCTGCCTTATTTTTGGAAACGCTGGTCTAGAAGATTCGAGATTGGCAATCAGAAAACACGCCACGTTCTTGAAAGGAAAAACACAATCGGAAATTACAGACCCCCAAGTGGACTGGCGCCACGTTGGCCATTAGGCACTTTACTGAAGGAAATGATTGTGAGGAAACGTTCTTTTGACACAGCACTAAGAGATGTGATACGGTCCGGACTTTCAGATTAGGGGGAAAACGTTATTGAGACACAGCACTAAGAGATGTGATACGATCCAGACTTTCGGGCAAGCTTCCATGCGAGGGGGGGGGGGGACCAAAATAGCTCTGAAGTCACGAACCCAGCCACAGAAGGTTCGCCAAGAACAAGAGGCCATTGTGGTTTTCGAATCAATATCAGTCTTTGTTCTGTGATGTGAAAGTGGTTGTATGGGGTAGCGCAGCTGGCGATTTTCAGTCGCTAATTGGGGCATGAAGGCGAACACATACACACACACGCGCGCATATACATGCAGCGAAACATAACATGGACCCAAAAAAAAAAGTGATCAAAAGTTTTAGTTCTAAGTAACGTCTTTTGGATGTAAACTGATTTGGGGGAGGGGGGATGGAATGTGAAATGAATACGAGAGTGAGAGAAAAGTGACACATTCAACACGAAAACAGTGGCATTTCTTTCATAACATTCTGTGCCCAGCTTCGAACGAACGAACGAACAAACCTTTACTTTCAAAGGGTTAATAATTAATCACGCAGGCCCGTCTAACATTCTTCCTTTCATCACACAACGTTCCTCCTGTCCATGCTATGAGGACTCTTGCCACTTAAATTCCGTTTTGGCGTATATTTATCTGGACTTTCTTCATCCTTCTCGTCCTTGATAAAGGCATTACGCTGAAATATTGATTTGTTATTGCTTTTTTTTCTTCTTTCATTTTTACATGCTTGTCTTCATTATTTTATACATTCCTATCTCTCTCTAACGTTCTATAAAACTGAACCATACATCTCTGCCTGTGCTGTCATAGCAACCCTTCCTACGCTTGTGTTTCATTCATAAAGTTCCGTGCCCAAAGATGCTGTCGATCGTGTTTCGTCATTTGATAGCATTCTTCCATATTTTATGGCCGGATCTGATGTTGTTTCATTTCTCTTCCTTTTATTTTTCAGATATTAATTTCTCCGTCTCTTTCTTTCTTTCTTCTCGTGAGTTTTTCGGTGAATATCAGGCTCTCAATAAAACTTTTACTGTCTCGGGAACGTATTGGACAGAATTGTGAATAAACAACAAGCGATTAACACAAGTAGCCACACTGTCTTGTGATCTAGGGATCAAAACAAGTTACCCACACTGTCTTGTGAGCTAGGGATCAAAACAAGTTACCCACACTGTCTTGTGAGCTAGGGATCAAAACAAGTTACCTACACTGTCTTGTGAGCTAGGGATCAAAACAAGTTACCTACACTGTCTTGTGAGCTAGCGACCAAAACAAGTTACCCACACTGCCTTGTGATCTAGGGATCAAAACAAGTTACCCATACTGCCTTGTGAGCTAGCCACCAAAACAAGTTACCCATACTGCCTTGTGAGCTAGCCACCAAAACAAGTTACCCATACTGCCTTGTGAGCTAGCCACCAAAACAAGTTACCCATACTGCCTTGTGAGCTAGCCACCAAAACAAGTTACCCATACTGCCTTGTGAGCTAGCCACCAAAACAAGTTACCCATACTGCCTTGTGAGCTAGCCACCAAAACAAGTTACCCATACTGCCTTGTGAGCTAGCCACCAAAACAAGTTACCCATACTGCCTTGTGAGTTAGCGATCAAAACAAGTTACCCATACTGCCTTGTGACTTAGTCTCTTTCAGCTAGGAGTTCTCAACCTTTTTCCCTCGTCCCAACCACCAGCTCAAAGCCACATCAACTAAGCGCTCAAAAACGTTTTTTTCCCCCCGCTCATTTCATCGTGTCTGATGTCCCTACCCTACGCTTCCATGAAACTTCACACCGCCCCAGGGACTAGTGGTGGTGGTGATGAGGAGAGGAGAGGAAGGGAGGGGAGACAGGGCGACAATGCCCAGTCCGGTAACCGCTGTTCTAGACAAAGACTAGCGGACAACATCGTGAACAAAACCGAATACAAGATAAAAGGGAAGCCACTGTTGTGTTTTTTTAATTCCCTAATTAATGTATGTTTCATGATGAGGGCGATATGAAATGATCTCCCTTTGCCAAGCGTGATGGCGCATATTTCATAGAAACAATATTAGTACAGAAGTGCGTGTATGTGTGTGTGTGCGTGCGTGCGCGCGCGCAGTGTTGGCAATACTAGCTATGGGGGGAAAAACATGAAAGACGGTTGATTAATAAGATCACGTTTGAGAATCTAACCCCCAGACTACAGTAGAACAAAGCAGCCGTGCTAGCCAAGAAGGGGACACAATTCCAGGCCGGGCTCCGGGTCAGTGTGTTCCAGCGTTTTCCTCAGTTTTGTCTGTAATAGGACAAGAACATTTAGGGGGCGGGGGGGAGGGGGGGCGCTGTGCCACTTCAACAACCTGAGCCCCAGGGATACAGCGCCCCCCCCCCCATCCCCGCTTCCTTGTAAGACATGACTGGACAACTCACCGACCAGTTGACAATGAATGGGCGATGTACATGGGGAAGTCACTAAGTAACTCGCAAATGCCTGTTACACAAAAACTAAATGCGACAGTAGTTTGAAAACTTTTAATTATTGAATCGACATTATTCCTCTATTTCTCAACGTAATCGCCACCAACATTGATACATTTGTCCCATCATGTAATCAGTGATGCAATACCCATGGCATAAAAATCGGGAGTCCGATTTCTTATCCATTTTTTTTACTTCTGTTTCCACTTCTTCGTCACTCGAGAATCTTCTCCCGCCAAGGTGGTTTTTCAATTTACCAAACAGGTGAAAATCACTTGGAGCTACGTCAGTACTATAGGGTGGATGTTCAAGAACTTCTCAACCCAACTGGCTAATTTTCTCTTCGGTTAACCGAACCGTATGTGGTCTGGCATTGTCGTGAAGGACAAGCACACCTCTAGTCAGCAGACCAGGACGGTTTCTTCGAATTGCATCCCGTAGCATAGACAGAACTTCACAGTACGATACAGAATTCACGCTGTCATCATACTTCTGGAACTTGGTTAACAACACTCCTTGATAATCCCAGAACACTGTCAGCATAACCTTCCCCACAGAAGGCGTAATCTTGAATTTTTTTTTTTTTTTTTGTGCATGGCGATGACGGATGTTTCCTTTGCATTGAGGCACGTTTTGATTCGGGTTGGTAGTGATGCACCCAAGATTCGTCTCCAGTGATAATCCTTTGGAGCATGTCTTCACGTAATGACAGAGATGATGCAATGACAAACCAAATCGGTTCATTTTGTGTTCATCATTCAGATCTCTAGGTATCCAACGTGAGCAAACTTTCCGAAAATTCAGTTGCTCATGCATTATTCTGTAGGCTAAGCCATGTGAACATCTGATTGCACTTGCAACACCGTCTATTATTACTTGTCTATCAGCTCTGATAATCTCATTCACACGTTGCACGGTCGTCTCTGTTGCAATCTGAACAGGACGGCCAAGTCAGACTTTGTTAACAATTTCGGTGCGTCCCTGAGAAAATTCTTCTACCCACTTATAGACCGCTTTATGGGATAAACACTTTTCAGCATAAACTGTAATCATTTCCTTATAAATGTCCTCAACTAAATGTCCTTTAGCCCACAAAAATCGCACTACACTTCTCTGTTCTTCTTTGGTACACACTAACAGTTGGGTAACCATTTTGTTATTGCTTTGCGCATTCGCACGTAACTCCCAGCGCCCCCTACATACAACTATTATAAAATTGGATGATGATACTATCTAAGGATATATTTAAATACTACCTGATAACTGCCACTGATAAAATATTTCAATTTGCGAGTTACTTAGTGACTTCACTTCGTAATTAAGCCCAGTGCTATTTTTAGGCAAGGGCCAGTTTCGCAGCCTCCATTGGTGCAGACCACAGAAGGAACAATACAGACCTCTTAAAAGGGGCACACGACACCAGCGTTACAGGACAAGCTCTGTTGTGGCATCCTCTGTGAAATAGAAATCAAGGAAGACCTAGAATTACTTTGAGAAGGGAATTTATGACAGTGCTCAGAGACAAGGTTACACATGGAAGGAAGCAGGGAACAAATTCAAGAACAGGATCGAATGGAAAGCATTTATCCATGCCCTATGATCTCAAGGGAATGACGATGATGATGACAATGATGATGACGATGACAACATAATTCTGCACAACTTGCCTAGATAATAAATCAAAATGTCTAAGGCTAGACCACGGAATGCAGAAGAAATGTTTGTCTGATCTTGAGTAGAAACTTACTAAACACAAAATCTGGATCTAGAGATATTTCATCATCATCATCATCATCATCATCATCATCATCACCTTTCACTCCATTGGGAGGCATAGGCCACGGATAAAGGCTCCCCAATCATCCCCATGTTCTTGGAATTATTCTCTGCTTCCTTCCATGTGCATCCCTTGTCTCTGAGCACTGCCATAATTTCTCCTCTCCAAGTCTAGAGACAATTAAAAGTATGAAAACTGTCCCACACCTCGTGTGTTATGCAACGCTTTCTTTTCGTTCTATTCCAGTACGGCAATGAAACATTCAACAAAGGTCGCATCATGAACGCAGCCTTCAGAGAAGCGCTGAAGCTCTTCGACTTCCATTGTGTGACCTTCCACGATGTGGACTTGATACCAGAAGACGACAGAAATGTATATTCCTGCATGGAGCAGCCAAAACATATGTCTTTCAGCATTGATAAATTTCAATATGTGTAAGTCTTTGGATAGAGATGTGTTTTTTTAGTGGAGATGCAAATGTCCAACAAATAGAAACTGTTTGTAGATCACTTCTTCGTTGTCCTATTTTCATAGATTATTTATTTCGTTGAAGCATAATTTTATTACAGACTAGAGGAGGCCACGGGGGAACCCATAGCTGCAGTCTACCAACAGGGTTGGCGACCCATATCTGACATGCTATCAGCAGGGTTGGTGACCCATAGCTGACATGCTAGCAACAAAGTTGGTGACCCATATCTGACATGCTATCACCAGGGTTGGTGACCCATGTCTGACATGCTAACAACAGGGTTGGTGACCCATATCTGACGTGTTAGCAACAGGGTTGGTGACCCTCAGCTGACATGCTAACAACAGGGTTGGTGACCCATAGCTGATATGCTAGCAACAGGATTGATGACCCATAACTGACATGCTAGCAACAGGGTTTGTGACCCATAGCTGATATGCTAGCAACAGGATTGGTGACCCATAGCTGTTCAAGGCCCTGTCTCACTTCTCCATTAGTGCACCAAGTAACAGGCCTGGCCTGGCTAATGGGCAGGGATAGCCACCGTAGTCCCCATGGTGGTGGAGTCTGCTAAAGAAGTATTGCATGCTACCTTGCTTTTTAGTTACACTCAGAGTCTGAAAAAATAACTGCCATAACCTGGTTAGGGCTAGCAGCCCTATCATGTAAAAGAATATGCTAGCTAATGTCAACAAGAGGACAACAACAAGAAGACAATAACAAGAGGACAATAACAAGAGGACAATAACAAGAAGACAATAACAAGAGGACAATAACAAGAAGACAATAACAAGAAGGGGTGACAACAAGAGGATGACATACTCTTCAAAAGCCTACCACAAATATAACCAGACAGGCTCTCACCTGGAATCCTCAGGAAAAAGAGGAAACAAAGGAGACATAGAACAACCTGGCATAGGAGTCTTGAAGCAGAGAACAGAAAGATGAACTACATCTGGAGACAGATAGAAGAAACAGCCCAGGACAGAGATAAATGGACAGCCCTTGTTGATGACCCATGCCTCATATAGTATAAAGAAGAGGAAGAAGCTGCTCATAATCTGATATAATGTTATGTCTCAATATCTTCACCACATTGGCTACAAAGTGCATCAGTTCGTAGTTCCAGGGAGACAGAAGAAGAGGAAGAAGGAAGAGGAGAGGAAGAATCCACGATGCAGATAAAAAAAAACTGAGATACAAGATACCTGTAAGTCATAGATTTTTCCACCAGCCGTCTGAACTGAGAAGAACTGGCAAAAGACTGAGCCATGTGGAGAACAATTCTGCATGAGTGTTCAGCATCGTTTGAAGAGGAAATGAAGGCCAGAATTGAAGACAAAATTTACAAGCTTAGGGAAACTACAGACAGTAAATAGTAGAGACCTACGTACCCAATGTCAGCTAGAAGACATGCATGCCACTGTAGCAAACAAGCAAACAAAAAAACACTGGAAATTGATTGATAATATGTTCCAATGAAACCACGGCAACACTGCTATAACAACCATAAGATGGACATCCGAGGAAAAATGTAAGAGAGGCCAACCAGTGGCTACCTAGTGGAGAACAGTAGAAGCAGAAATGAGTAGTGTGCAGCACAGCTCGGGGCACATTATAAAGAGTGGAAGCAGGCTGTGAGAGGTGGAGAGAATTTGTTGCTGCCCTGCAAGATGCTACAAGGCGTACTGGTCAGTGATTGTTTAGCCGATTGCCAACCAAGGACGTGGATGGACAAGGAGACTGGGACTTTACAATACAAACATTGTTTCTGGTTTCTATGGGTAAGGAGACTGGGACTTTACAATACAAACATTGTTTCTGGTTTCTATGGGTAAGGAGACTGGGACTTTACAATACAAACATTGTTTCTGGTTTCTATGGGTAAGGAGACTGGGACTTTACAATACAAACATTGTTTCTGGTTTCTGTGAGCGGTTATGCAAATACAGGATCAGTACAACTGGTTATGAGAGAAGATATTCAGTGACAATGTGTTTGGTAAGTTCCACAACATTTTCCTCCTTCAAGACGGTTTCCTGAGGGGAAAAAGTGCCATTAATTTAACTTTTCTTGTCTTGCTGTCTTCTCTCTGCTGTCTTGTCTCTGTTGTCTTGTCTCTGCTGTCTTCATAGATCTTTTAAGTGTTCAGAGAGATATACAGAATTCTGCATAGGACTTAACCATTTGCTTTGTATAAGGGGATATTTTGGGTTTCTTTAACTCTTTTAATCCCAAAACAACACTGGCAAGGTTGATAGATCTTGTACAACTATGCAAACCAGTACTCAGAGAGATATTTAGATAAAGTCTGAATAAAATGAAAGAAGTAGCATATTTCTAACTAATAAATTTCTAATATATTTTTAAATTGTAGAGTAACTTCCCTTCAGTTTCTTTCTACCAAAATTTATCATCAAAATTTATCATCAGAATTTATCCTGGCAGAGCAAGGAAATTAACTCAGGAGTGATTAAAGAGTTAAGTAATTATTTTTACTACAGTCAGTCATTTGCATGTCCCTTGCAGAAGTTTGCCTCTCTAAAAGCTCTCCTTTAGGCCTCTCAGTTGTAAGCAAGATGCCCTGCAGCTGATGCATCCATTTGCTAAGGCATCTTTTCCTTGGTCTTCCTCTCTTTCCCCATTATATACCCTTCCAAGACGGTCTTCTCTAAATTCTCACGACCTTTAATGTGTCCAAAATATTTTTACTAGCCAGCCTTCTTCAGTATTAAGTTCTTGTAGTATGGATATATTTGTTCTTTTTTGTGTCCATGATATTTGAAGAACCCTTCTGTAGCATTTACATTCAAAGGCATTTATGTGTTTCTCAGCTGTTTTGTTAAGTGTCCAGGTCTCACAGGCATATGTTGCAATGGGAAAGATGCATGCCCTTAAAAATCTTATTTTTGTAGTTCTGTCTGTTCCTCTCCACAGATTCTTTATTTGTTTTACTTTCTGAAGAGCGATAGATGTCCTCCTTTTAATTTCCCTCATTCTATCTCCATTATTAGTTAGTAGTGATCCAAGATATTCAAAACTCTCCAGCTCTTCCAATTTTTCCTCGTTGATACATATTTCAGCTGCCTTTTTTTTACCACAAAATAAGTAAATAGTGGTCTTCCTATTTTTCTGCCTTCTAGTGATTTTTTTTCTGCTAGTCTCTGTCTTTGATGTATCACATAAAATTAGCTGCCTTTCTTTTCCCATGTCATTTGGTCAGCCCATTGAACTATTTTCTCCATCTGTCTTCCTCTATTCCTATTTTGTCTATCTGTCTTCCTCTATTCCTATTTCTTTGAGATATTCAGTCATTATATGTTTCATGAATTTCTGTCTTCCTATAAAGTGAAAAAAAAAAATTTGGTTGTCTTTTTCTTAATGTACATTAAGATATTTCACTCTTTCCAGACTTCCGTATGATGGTCTAGTGGGCGGAGTTCTCATGTTCAAAACTGAGCACTTTGAGCTTGTCAATGGTTACTCCAATATGTACTGGGGCTGGGGTGCAGAAGATGATGATATGACCACACGGATACTTCATCATGGATTACGGATATATCGTCCACCCAGCAATATTGCCAAGTATAAGATGGTGAAGCATGATGGGAGGAAATCTTCAGAAGTTGCGGTTAGGTTGGTATAGTTTTAAATTTTGATTGATGCTGTTGTTGTGGTCATAGAATTATTTGTGTGTTGTGTCATAGAATTTTTTGTGTGTTGTGTCATAGAATTATTTGTGTGTTGTGTCATAGAATTATTTGTGCGTTGTGTCATAGAATTATTTGTGTGTTGTGGTCATAGAATTATTTGTGTGTTGTGTCATAGAATTATTTGTGTGTTGTGTCATAGAATTATTTATGTGTTGTATCATAGAATTAGTTGTTTCTGTGTCATAGAGTTATTTGTGTGTTGTATCATAGAATTATCTGTGCTTTGTGTCATAGACTTATTTGCTTCTGTGTCAAAGGATTAATTGGTTCTGTGTCATAGAATTATGTGTGTGTTTGTTATAAAATAATTTGTGCTTTGTGTCATAGAATTATTTGTGTTTTGTGTCACAGAATTAATTGTTTCTGTGCCATAGAATTATTTGTGTATTGTGTCATAGAATTAATTGTTTCTGTGTCATAGAATTAATTGTCTCTGTGTCAGAGAATTATTTGTAACAAAGATGTCTGCATTCAAGGTCTAGCGTGGCTATCAGGGCCAGTGAGTTTGAAGTGACTCACTCACTCTCTGTCTCAGTCTTGGTCATGCTTTTATAAATGGCTGAAATATTTAACAAGAATGTATGACTGGGTGTAACTGGCCAAGTACCAAGCCACATGAATATCAAGACTTTGTAAGGATGTGGTGTAGTGCCATGTGAGGAGAAAGCAAGGGTCAAATTAAAGATAGAGGATGCAGACATGTTGAGACTACATATTGCAAGAAGATACGGGCTCAATGAGACTACTTCTTGCAAGAAGATACAGGCACAATAAGATTACATATCTTGCAGCACAAAATAGCATTTGCTGCTACTATGGCCGGTTATGCAAATCCACCGTTGCTACACTAAGTCATGAGAGAAATATTCAGAAAGTTTTTGCTGAGAAAAAATCCACGTCATCTAACTTCATCCTGCTTCAAAACCTTCTAAGACAAAATTTACTTTTAAAAACCATTATAATGACAACTGCAATAAATATGACACCTATATGTCTTCTTATAGGATGAAGTTGCTACGCTCAGCTGCTAGAAGGAGCAAGTTGGAAGGCCTCAATAATGTTCAGTACAAACTAGTGGCTACTCATATAGAGAGAATGTTCACTCATTTTGTCATAGATATAGGCCACCCCTGACCTTGGCCTCATTTAGAGCACCATTTTTATGTTATTATTATGCCCAAGTTGCTGTTTATATATGCTCATATTGAGATGTATTTTACATGTTATAATTATTGGAAGAATAAATGAGAATAGAAATATGTTTTTTTAATATGTGAAATGTGGTTGCTGAAGAGGTTTGTGTAATTCTAGTTATATTTTCTTCATTTCTGTTCAGAAAATAATTAATTTTTTTTTTGCGCACTTAAAAACTGATCTTCACTTCTGTTTCTTAATGTTTTGGGTTTTTTTTTCAGTTAACTGTATTCTGACATGTTTTCTCTGTCTTTATTTCGGTTACAGTTTGAACTGTCTTCTTTATTTTCTTGACATTTGTCTTCTGTTGTATCTCCAGCTGCTCTTTTTTCCCCCTCCATCATTTGTCTTCTGTTGTATCTCCAGCTGCTCTTTTTTCCCCCTCCATCATTTGTCTTCTGTTGTATCTCCAGCTGCTCTTTTTTCCCCCTCCATCATTTGTCTTCTGTTGTATCTCCAGCTGCTCTTTTTTCCCCCTCCATCATTTGTCTTCTGTTGTATCTCCAGCTGCTCTTTTTTCCCCCTCCATCATTTGTCTTCTGTTGTATCTCCAGCTGCTCTTTTTCCCCCTCCATCATTTGTCTTCTGTTGTATCTCCAGCTGCTCTTTTTTCCCCCTCCATCATTTGTCTTCTGTTGTATCTCCAGCTGCTCTTTTTTCCCCCTCCATCATTTGTCTTCATTGTTGATGTCTTGTCTCTGTCTTCTGTCAATTTCTGTTTTCCCTTTCTCTTGTTGTTTCTAGACAGTTATTGGTTCTCTCTAATTCCTGTCAGGTTGTCATCTTCCCAAATGTTTTCCTGCGCCGTGTAGCTTTTTTAAGCAATGATGGATTAACCACCGCTTGGGCCCCTAGGCTAAACTTAGTAAGGGCCCTGCCCACCCCAAACATGCGGTATCCATCATCTGATATAAAATTAATAAAATATTGCATTTTCAGAGTTTTTTTTTTTTTCCTTGTCATTGGCCGGCCCCCCCCCCCCAACCCCAGACTTTGGCCAGGGTCTTAACCAAAGTCTGCTCGGCCTAATGGATAATCCACCACTGCTTTTTAGTATGTGTGTGTTTCTTTTTTTGTATTAGCGTGGTTGTCTTCTCTTTAGCTGCTTTCTCTGCAGTCATCAATCATCCATTTAAATCATCTGTAACTGCCTGTGCTCCAGTTTCTTTCTTTCGGAGTTTGTTTTCTTTGTGGTTAACTTTGTTGATTCTTCATGGTTATCTTGTTTTAGGTTTCCCTTTTCCCTGGTTATCTCTGCTCTAATTGCTCTCTCGCCTGTTGTCAGTTCTGCAGATAAGGCTTTCCACTGCTGCATTCTATTCCATGGCCAAAATGAACACTGAAAAATAAGATCTGTAATGTCACATGCAGTGGAACAAATATCATAAGTCTGTATTTTCACCTTTCTTTATATGACTTAGCAAATAAACCTGTTTTTTTTTTTTAGTAGCCACTGTTATGTGGATATTAACTATGATTTAATGTCGATGGAGTTGTTACAGACTTGCGTACTATGGAAACTTAACAGAAGATGCTTTATAATGCCTGACTGGTATAAATGGGATGAATTATCTTTATTTACTACTTCTGATATGTCAATGAATAAAAAAATAAATTTGCTTTGATATATTTCAAAATATTATCAGGACATTTATTGAAGTGTTTTATTTAGATAGTGAACAGAATTTTTTTAAAACTTTTGTTCATGACTCTAGCTCCAATTTAAAAAACATAACTAGGAAGTTTTGCTTGGAGAGCAATGAAAAAGAAAAGATGAGAAGGAATATACTTCTATTCTGTTTTGGTGAAAAGTTTAAAATAGTAAAACTAAGATGGGAAGAATTATGGCAGATTTTTTTTTCTTTTTAACGTAAAGATGAGATAATCAGATAAAAGAAATAGGATATGATGTAATCAGAAGTAATACACAGAACCAGTATTTCAACAAAATGCCTTGTTAAGAAACAGCAAGCATGAAAAAGAATAAACGTAGCAGTTCATTTCACAGAGACTTAACTATTATCCAGAGTCTGTATCTTCCTTTTTCTAAGAAAGTATACCATTTAAGATTTTTCTATTCCTTTTGTAGTATGTACAGTTTGTTACATGAAAATGCTGCTCCATTAATGTTGTGCATTATCTTGAGGTGATAAATAATGTGTGATATCATAGAATAATAGAATATAAAGCATAATGCATATCATGTCATGTTTTAAAATGCTTGATAGTAACTTATTTCAACAGGCCGCAGAATAACTAATGTCTGAGATGTAAAGGTTTTGATTTGTTGCTTTCTCATCATTTGAAGAGATTATGATGATATCATTTTCTTTTGTCATTATTTCAAATGTTAGTATTGATCCAGGAGATATTAACAATTTCTTTTTTTGTGTTTTTGTTGGTTAATGGAGATAGATTTTTTTGTAGAGCAATAAATAAAACATTTGTCAAACAGAACCTCATTATTTTTTGTAAAACAATAAATAGAACATTTTGTCAGACAGAACCTCATTAAAAAAAAAGAACAAAAAATGACTAAAGTATGATGAATATTTTTTAAGATGCTGGAGACAGAGGAAATGATGCCAGATATTTCTTGCAAGACTTACATCTTACAAACTTCCCATGCTGTTAAACGTCACATAGGTCTTCTATGATAGTTTGCCAAGTTTTCCTATTTTCGGTGATTTTTTTAACCTCATTAAGAGATTTTATGCCTACTAATTTGGTCTCTCTTAACAATGTTTTCTTTAGAGTTTCACGTGGTTGACCTCTTTTTCTTCGGCCGGTTGTGTTCCACTTGATAGCTTGTTTTGGGATTCTCTGATTGTTTCTTCTCATCATATGACTGGCATATGCCCATCTCCTTTTTCTGATCACCCATGAGACAGGTTGTTGTTCATTCATCTGCTTTATCTCTGCATTGTTCTTGAATTCATTCCACTTTATACTGAGTATTTTCCTTAGGCATTAACATTATCACTGATAAGAGTTATTTATCTACAAAATCAAGATCTTCTAGCTGGGTCCATGTACCCAATCATTGCCCATTTTACCTGTGCAACATTTTTTTATTATGAAGTCTATGGCAGTTCTAAAAAGCAAGGGAGATAGTATACATCCTTGTTTCACACATGTTTCAGTCTGGAACCATTCGCTCATTCCTTCTGGGTTGACTGCACTAATATACCTATTGTAGAGGTCTCTAATGATGTTGACAGTCTTAGATGGTATTCCACATAGTCTTAAAATTCTCCACATTGAATCCCTGTGTATGCTATCAAATACCTTTTTAAAGTCTGTGAAGTTCAACAAGACTATGATAGCAAGACTATAATGGATAAATTAGACTTCGGTGTAAATAGTGACATTATGATCATTTTGATGAAATATAGTGTCAGAATAGCATACATGGGAAATCATATTGCCAAACAGTTGATTGAAAGCTAAAATAATAATCTCTATTATATGAGATGTGTGTGTGTGTACTTTTTCTTTTAAATTGCATTCATAGTTAAAATTGTTATCATAGTTCGTTATTATAATGTGCTGGATGATTTTGCACTTGTTATGCAAATATAAATATGCTACAGTTTTGTTATGAAATAAATATCTGCTTACCGGTTTGTTGTTTTTTTGCTGCCCACATTAGTGAAAGTTAATGAAAATAAACAGATACATACAGACAGTTCCTGAATTACATAATTAATGTGTTTGACAACCCTTCATGTATAAGAATTTTTAACGTATGTCAGATTTCCTCTTTCCATCATCCATCAACATACTCTATATCACAAAACATGTAAACCAAAAATACACCAGGTACATAAAACTGTGCTAAAGAACAGACACATTAAATACTGTATTAACAAACAGACATATTAAATGAAAGATAAGGGCTACAGTTATAAATGTAGATTTCAAAATGACATTCCTTATACATGTGACCCCAGATGAATTCTGTCCACTTTCGAAACTCAATATTATGTCTCATTTTCACCCCTAAAATCCATTGAAGCACATTTGTTGTAAGTTCTTTTTTTTTTTTTTTTACATCAGATGCATGCTTACTGCTAGTCATGGTACAGAATATGAAAACATTCGTAAAAGTGCAAAGAAGCAATTCACTACTGTTAATCGCAGAAATATTAGTGTAGTGCAAGATATGCAAAAATGGGGAAAAAAAGATATAGTATCATGTTAACCAGTTCAAATTTTTCAGGTACGAAACACACAGTAATAACAAGTGCGCACGGTACCATCATTTTCCACTTTCTGAAACTAGTTTTTAATATTTTAAATCACTAAACTCAATACGGGGTTTCTTATAGCTGACTGTCCAGTTCACATCTTCTTCTATCTTGAAACCTGCACCTGAAAGACTACAACATTTTCTTGTCAGGCCTAAAGGGGTATTTCTAAATTTGTTGATAGGACTTCACATTAAAAGTTTCAGTTTGTGGACTGTTTTCTTCTATTTTGCTGACAAAAGTCTCATAAGATTTATCTCCTAGCTGTAATGAATCACTAGCCTGGTTGACCTAGATTGGATCTCCTACTTTACAGATACATGTGAATATTTTAAGAATTTGTATATGGGTGCATTCAGCAAGCTTTATGAATGTTGGAAACTTCTTACATAAGGGCAGATGTAAATAGTCAGGTTTATATATGTTAAGAGCCATATGTTTTCATCATTGCATATGAAAATGCACATGGGGGCCTTCTGGAGTTAAACTGTGGACAAAACAATTATGAATCACATTTTTTCGTAAACATTTTCAAGAAGTGATGAACTGTATCCAGTTTATTCACTTCATTTTCATCTTTTGCTTTTGTTCATTTATTGATTATGTTGGCAACTAGTACTGATATTTTTTTTGCCAGAATTATTACATAAACTGATAACTAATTTAAATATGACAATTCTTTGGTATATTTATTTATAAAATATGCATTATGATGTCACCTTGAGCTAACCAGATGCAAATTCTTGGCTATATAGAACTCTGTTTGCAGTTGTTGTGCACTATGAGACAAGCTTCATAAGCCATGCACAATAGTAAATCTGGAATATGAAGACATGATAAAGACATGAAACACAAGAAAAGATATGAGAAACACATAAAAATCTAAACAATGTGCAAATAAAGAAAAAAAAATGTCACAAAAAATGCTTGATCATTTGACGATGACTGAAATATCGTAATTACCTCATTTATCACATTCACGGTTTGAAAAAAAAAAAAAGTTTATATAATAAATATAAAACTATTTGGAAGTTAAAATTTAAACTTCAGCAGAAATATTAGAGTATGTTGTCAGGGAAGATTTTGCTTTTTAAATTTGGAAATAATGAGAACTTTCCATATTTTGTTTTCTCATAATCATGAAATTTGAATATTTTACTGTGAATGCTATAAAATTTTTCATTAAAATGCAAAGACTGTCATGAACTGTTCTACAAAGTTTTCAAAACAAAAATAATAATAATAACAACTGTAGTCATTTGGTTTGTTCCATAGTTGGGAGTCTGTAATTTTAAACTACCTTTAATCCTGAAAATAAATAGTGTCATTGTATTTTGGTTAAATGTGGCTGTCATGATGATAGATAGCTAAAAATGTTCTTGTGCTGTGTGTGTGTGTGTTATTTGGTAGTCGATGCATTAATCAGTTGAATCCTACAGCCCGAAAAACAAAATCTAACTGACAACAGCTGTTGTGTTTGGAATTCTTTATCTTCAAATGTGTGACAGAAACTGATGGCTTTTTCAGAGCATATTAATGCAGCTGGTGACAGATGTTTAATCCTTGCCAGAAATGTAAAACCAGATAGTAGTTCAGTCCGTCATTTGCATGTCCCTTGCAGAACTTGCCTCCCTAACAGCTCTCTTGTAGGCCTCTCGGTTGTAAGCAAGATGCCCAGCTGCTGATGCATCATTTGCAGATCATCAACGATGTCTTGCAACCGTCTTCGCCTTGGTCTTCCTCTCTTTCTTTTTCCCATTATGTATCCTTCCAAGATGGTCTTCTCTAGATTATCATGACGTTTAATATGTCCAAAATATTTACGGGTAGTAGTACGAGTATAAATCTGAAATGTCAAACTTAAAGCACTATTTCTTGCTAGTGTTTAGGCATGTATAAACAGAATAAAGACACTGATAATACTGTGTCCATGTCTCTCTCTTTCTCTCTGTCATTATCCTCTTTTCCCAGTGTGGCAAGTTATGTTGCTCTTAAGAAAAGACTGCAGCTTTCTAGGCAGTTGTCATGTAGCACAGGATGGAACTGAGATATGGTCTTGCCCAGTTTTTTGTCTGAGATCATCATCAAAGCACCTGTTTGATCTATTCATTTTTATTATTTCGCAAGGAAGTATTTTTATGTTCTGATTTTCAATGTTCTTGGTCAGCAGTCAGATAAGCAATCACCAACCACTATGTCTTGTGGCATCTTGCAGGGGGCACCAACAAACTATCTCCATCTCTCATGGTCTGCAGCCAGCTTTTTTGTATTGTGCCCCAGCTGTATTGCATACTACTCATTTCTGCTTCTACAGTTCTTTGCCAGGTGGCCCCGAGTCGTCCTCTCTTTCTCATTCCCTTTCCCTCAGGTGTCTATCACTTGGCTGTTTTAACGATGTTTCTGGGGTCTCTTCAGAGCAGATGGTCCTGATTTTAGATGCAGAGAATCTTACATTTTGTTATATTCTGTTTTCTAAAAACACCTCATGAAAGTAATAAATTACATATCATGTTTTAAGAATAATTTTTAAACAATTTGCAAATTTTAAAAGTTTACATTTAATTAGAAATTGTAATTTATAGAAAATTAGTAACTGGTTGTGAGAATAGTTCTGTTCAGTTATGGCTATTTTTTGTCATCTTAGAAGATAGGGTACAGAAAGCTGTCATTCATTTCTGAGATCTGTCAGGGTCAGGTGCATTATTTGTATTATCTGACTGATGGAGCAGCACAGCAAATAAAGCACTGACTTCACAAGAGTTTAAAAAAAAAAAAGTATGAGAACTAAAACCCTGTTCTCAAAGTACTACAGTCATATAAGTCTACTATCATCATGTGCCATGCCTGGAGGCATAGGTGACCATGTCTCTCCACAGTTTCTGATCTTTCCCGTTACTCATCAGTTCCGTTGTTGTACTTCTCCCACGCCATTTTAAGTCTAGTATGCCACTGCAAAAAGCTTACAGAGATAGTCGATGCAAATGATAAATTACAAGATTATCTTTTAGCTTTCTGTTGGATATATGACTGAAATATTAATTTGATATTGACTGTTACCCAAGCATAGGCAAGTATTTTTTTCAGCTTTTAAAATGTTCTTTTGGTGATGAATATTTAAATTTCACAAATGCATGTATTCAGCTCAATGTAAATTTGAATTGAATATTTCACTACATTTCTAGTGTACATTGAACAAGTGTTTCATTTTCATGAAACTTTCATAGACATCAGCACTGAATGGTCTCTCGCTGAAGAGTTGTTTCACTGGGAAACAAGCTTCTGTTTCAAAAGCTTATGTTTGATGGGTCACATGAATGAATCCATTACAGTAATAGAAACACACTGCAATTACAGAAGGATTGAAAACATTTAAGTTCAACAAGAAATAATTATAAATCCAGCTAGGACAGAAAATTTGTGACTTCCAGACTTGCTGAAGTAAGATTTCCAAATATATGTCTTCTTCTATGGTTTTATTCCTTAAGCAATATGTTGACTTCCCTTCCATATGATTTTTTGGCCTTCCTGTGAGATCTTCCTATGTTATTTACTTCCGTTTGTGCTGTATGTTTTATGTTTTCTTTCCTCTTTATCTCCCATTACTCTGTTTGTGCATATTTTCATTATTACTCTTATTATTATTGTATTTTTTATTATTGCTACAGTTTCTTTGCTGTTGTTATTATTATATTATTATTATTATTGCTACTATTATTACTACTATTATTATGATTAAATTGCGTGCCAGAATAGTGGAATGGTCATTGCACATGTTGCTGTAGTTGGTCCATAGATTCAACTTCAGCCCAAGTAACTCCAATCAACTGCAGCTTTGAAAAACGGGAAACTGAAATCTCTCGGGAGCCAGTGAAGGAAAGGCGTGTCTTTGACAACATCACATTCTGCCACAGTGAAAGGTGAAGGAAAACATCGGCATTAACATTCACATCCCCTTTTGTCACAGTGACTTCAGTAAAGCAACTTTTATATTTATTTCTTTTCCACATGCTGTTTTCATGCTATCACGATTTTTTTTTTTTAACATTGAAAAATCTACATTTGAACCCATTAAAAAGTAATATACTAAATATTACTGCCCAAACTCTGGGCAGGAAATAATGTTTATATTTCTCGGTGCATTATTTATTGTTATTTATTTACTTTTCTGGGACTGGTAACCTTCATATTGTTCCTGATAAGGATGTACTAAATACAACTGATAACAAAGGGAGATGAATCTGCATATTTTAGAATGTATAGAGTCATGAAACAATCGAAAAGAAACTGGCTAGTTGCTAGTTTCACAGTTGCTATATGCTTTCTTTTTATACTGTTTTATAATCCTTTGGTTTTAATCTTTAATTAACAACAAAAAAAAAAAGAAAAAAAAAAGATCTTTAATTATGAGAAACTTGCAAACAATGTGGGAAAATACCATCTAAAATGTGTTACTGCAAAACAAATTCAAAATTATATTAGTATTTAAAATACGGTTAATAGTTAGTTAAGTTACACATTTCACGTATCTGCGCATGTGTATGCACACAAGCACACACACACACACACACGTAACTGGGTTACTCTATGTTCGGACCACAGCCATCTATCTGCACCATGAAAATAAAATTTTCAGCTCCTGAAAATAAAAATTTCAGCTCAGAGCTAAGCTCCTGTGATAACAAAATGTCTAAACTTGGAAAAAAAGCAGGAACAGCTTCATTGTTAAATTTTTAATAATTTATATAATAAAGCTGTTCCTATATTTTTCCTAGTTTATACATTTTATTATCACAGCTTTACCGCAGTGGCTTAATGTGTAGTTATATACTTAGCTTTATATATTTATATACTAATTATTCGTGTGCTCCTGTGAGACCTGCGTCCTCCTAAGCTGCCAAGTCTTTGTGGCACAGATCCCTCATATTGTCTAGTTCATCGACTAATTTAAATTTGAATGTGAAACAAGCTTCTGTTTCAAAAGCTTATGTTTGATGGGTCACATGAATGAATCCATTACAGTAATAGAAACACACTGCAATTACAGAAGGATTGAAAACATTTAAGTTCAACAAGAAATAATTATAAATCCAGCTAGGACAGAAAATTTGTGACTTCCAGACTTGCTGAAGTAAGATTTCCAAATATATGTCTTCTTCTATGGTTTTATTCCTTAAGCAATATGTTGACTTCCCTTCCATATGATTTTTTGGCCTTCCTGTGAGATCTTCCTATGTTATTTACTTCCGTTTGTGCTGTATGTTTTATGTTTTCTTTCCTCTTTATCTCCCATTACTCTGTTTGTGCATATTTTCATTATTACTCTTATTATTATTGTATTTTTTATTATTGCTACAGTTTCTTTGCTGTTGTTATTATTATATTATTATTATTATTGCTACTATTATTACTACTATTATTATGATTAAATTGCGTGCCAGAATAGTGGAATGGTCATTGCACATGTTGCTGTAGTTGGTCCATAGATTCAACTTCAGCCCAAGTAACTCCAATCAACTGCAGCTTTGAAAAACGGGAAACTGAAATCTCTCGGGAGCCAGTGAAGGAAAGGCGTGTCTTTGACAACATCACATTCTGCCACAGTGAAAGGTGAAGGAAAACATCGGCATTAACATTCACATCCCCTTTTGTCACAGTGACTTCAGTAAAGCAACTTTTATATTTATTTCTTTTCCACATGCTGTTTTCATGCTATCACGATTTTTTTTTTTTTAACATTGAAAAATCTACATTTGAACCCATTAAAAAGTAATATACTAAATATTACTGCCCAAACTCTGGGCAGGAAATAATGTTTATATTTCTCGGTGCATTATTTATTGTTATTTATTTACTTTTCTGGGACTGGTAACCTTCATATTGTTCCTGATAAGGATGTACTAAATACGACTGATAACAAAGGGAGATGAATCTGCATATTTTAGAATGTATAGAGTCATGAAACAATCGAAAAGAAACTGGCTAGTTGCTAGTTTCACAGTTGCTATATGCTTTCTTTTTATACTGTTTTATAATCCTTTGGTTTTAATCTTTAATTAACAACAAAAAAAAAAAGAAAAAAAAAGATCTTTAATTATGAGAAACTTGCAAACAATGTGGGAAAATACCATCTAAAATGTGTTACTGCAAAACAAATTCAAAATTATATTAGTATTTAAAATACGGTTAATAGTTAGTTAAGTTACACATTTCACGTATCTGCGCATGTGTATGCACACAAGCACACACACACACACACACACGTAACTGGGTTACTCTATGTTCGGACCACAGCCATCTATCTGCACCATGAAAATAAAATTTTCAGCTCCTGAAAATAAAAATTTCAGCTCAGAGCTAAGCTCCTGTGATAACAAAATGTCTAAACTTGGAAAAAAAGCAGGAACAGCTTCATTGTTAAATTTTTAATAATTTATATAATAAAGCTGTTCCTATATTTTTCCTAGTTTATACATTTTATTATCACAGCTTTACCGCAGTGGCTTAATGTGTAGTTATATACTTAGCTTTATATATTTATATACTAATTATTCATGTGCTCCTGTGAGACCTGCGTCCTCCTAAGCTGCCAAGTCTTTGTGGCACAGATCCCTCATATTGTCTAGTTCATCGACTCTAATTTAAATTTGAATGTGAAATTATTCACTTCCATTTTGTTTTTGTGCCACTCATAATGTAGTGTCACTACAAGAACAATGTGAATGCAAAAAGTTAGCATTAATGTGGTAGAAATTATTTTATGAATAGACTTCAAAAAAAAAAAGAAATAGCCACATTTAATTTCTATTATTATGCTTTTTTTTTTTTTATTAATGCTAATTTAACAAAATGTCTGACACAATCCATTCTTGCCTTGATATTGTGTACATAAAGCATCTGTCACAGCATTTAATTACTATTTACAAGATTCTGCATTTATGTACACAATTTCCTGATAATTTTTTTTTCTTATTCATCACCTTGTTGTACATCTGCACCAAAAGCTGTTGGTAATGCAGGGATTCTCAAAGGGGAAACAGATGACTCCTAGGGCAGAAATTTCAAACCCAAAAGGAGAAATTTTTTTTCCAAAAAAGGAACTGAGGGAACTGGAGAACAATTTTTTTCCACCATAAAAGAATGTATAATAGTAGAAATCTTTTTGGATGATGATTTAATATATAAGGGAGGATTTGGGTCCAGATCAGGTTGAAAAGGGAGTATTGGTAGCTTGGATTTTGAGAACCGCTGTTTTAATGATTCTGTCTTTTGTCTCGGTGGTGTGTTTAGATTTGATCTTGTTTAGTAATCTGAGCATTCTCATTTTTATTGATTCTGAAATGTTTCCTAAACTGGTTTCACATTATTTTTCCATGATTTTTATGCGCTGAAGAGCCCTTGAGTATTGAAATGGTTAATGTCTTCATCTCAAATGGAGGCAGTTGGTGGCTCTGTCTCAGCTGGAGGTGTCCCAGTCAATACAGCTATAAAAATGGGTACCTGACTCCTCCTGGAGCTAGGGAAAGAAAGGACACCCACACAGTAACCTCACCCTGTAGTGTCCTGAAGTCAAGAGAATATGGGCACAAATACTGTATCCCTTTTTTTACTTCAGGAGAGCGTGGAAAGGGTCAACTTAATGGCCTGGACAAGGGCTCCTTTCTCCACCCACCCCCCCCCCCCAAATTCATTGTCAAGTTTTAATATTTTACATTATTTCTGTCCACACTACACCTCTCCTGTTTCTTGTTTTTGTAATATTCTTTCTAGAACATAGATTTAATTTTGTTTTGTTTTTTTTTTCATTATTTTATCTATTTTCAATATGCTTGTCTTCGGTATTCTACTAAGTTTTTTTTTCTGTGTCTCTTTGTTTACTGTTATTCAGCAATACTGAGAGAAGAAAGTGATAGATATTACCTTTCATATTTTTAATTCTTTTCATAGTTACGTGGAGTTTTGCTTCCTTTTTTTTTTGCTCATATTTTCAGCAATAGTCAAGTTTTTAGATTTCTTTTAGCAACAAACCATTAGTAACTTCTGTTTTTTTTTAATGTATTTATATGTTCATTGCTATGTCCATAAGTGGAGTTTAGCTTTTGTTTTCTATTATTTATTGCTATGTCCAGTGGTGGAGTTTATAGTTTTCCTATTTTATTATTATTATTATTTTTTTTGTTGTTATTGCTTTTTTTGTTGTTGTTTATGGCTATGTTTAGTTGTGGAGTTAAGTTTTTTCCCAAACATTTATTATTATGACTGCTAAAATGCATTCACTATTACCTTGTGTTTAGTGCTATGTTTAGGGAAAATTATTTTTCCCATGTTTTAATGTTTTCCCAAGCATTTCCTTTATGAATTTATTTAGTGTACCTTATTTCACTTTTGTTTATAGTGTTTCTTATTTCTCTTTTTTAACTTGTTTTCAGCGGCTGTATTAATTAAGGAAGTTCCATTTTTTAAATTTTATTTAATTTTAATGTATTAAATATATCTCTGAATTTAAAGTATAAAGTCTATCTACTATATTTACTGTATTTTGAACAAACATTCAAGAGATTATAAGTGAGCCTGCTTTTGTTCACATTTTTTCATGAGAACTTCATTGGGCATATATATGGACATATATATGTGTGTAAGCATGCAGATGTGGAGAGCTGAGTATTTCAAAGTGGCTTCCATATATACTTGTATACAAATGGCATTTAAAGAAATGTCTCCAATTCAGTGGATGGTGCGTGGACCGCCTCCTATTTTTTTAAATAGTTTTTTTCCCATTATAGTTTTTTATATTACATCTTTGGCCAATAAAAGCACGGATATTTTGTGAAAAGTACGATTAAAGAAATGGTCAATATAAGTTAAAAATAATCTATCTATCTATGCCTCTGACCTCTCGTGGAGCATAGGCCGCCAACAAGAGCTCGCCAGGCAGTTCAGTCCTGGGCCACTCTTTCCAACTGTCTCCATGTCTGGTTCATTATTTTGATGTCCGTGTCCAGACTTTGGCGCCAGGAGTTCCTTGGTCTCCCTCTCCTCCCTTTACCCTGTGGGTTCCATGGTAGGGCTTGCCTTGTAGTGCTGGATGTGGATTTCCGTATGGTGTGTCCGATCCATTCCCATCTTCTTCGTAGGATGTCGTCTTCCACTGGTTGCTGGCCTGTTCTCTGCTGCAGTTCTTGGTTACTTATGGTATCTGGCCATCATATTTGTAGAATCCTTCTAAGGCATGTGTTAATAAATGTCTGGATTCGTTTCATGATCGTAACAGTAGTTCTCCAAGTTTCTGAACCGTATAGCAGAATGGGCTTTATCATGGTGTTAAATACTCTGATCTTCAATTTAATTGACAAGGCTGAAGTTCCCCATATTTTCTTCATCTGATGGAATTTTACTCTTGCTTTGCCCATTCTTGCTTTTACATCAGCTTCTGTTCCTCCCTGCTTGTCTATCACACTTCCCAGATAAGTAAACTTTTCAACCTCTTCCAGTTCCTCTCCTTCCAATATAATGGGCATTTCGTTGACCTCATTTACTCTAAGAACTTTACTCTTTCCCTTGTGGATGGTAAGGCCTAGTCTTGAGGAATTTTCTGCCACTAATATGGTTTTCTCTTGCATCTGTTGCTTAGTCTGGGAGAGAAGTGCCAGGTCGTCAGCAAAGTCTAGGTCATCAAGTTGAGTCCAGAGCGTCCACTGAATACCATTCATTCATTCATTCATTCCTTTGCATGTCCCTTGCGGAACTTTGCCTCCCAAACAGCACTCCTGTAGGCCTCTCGGTTGTGAGCAAGATGGCCTGCTGCTGCTGCATCCATTTCCAGATCATCAACGATGTCTTGCAGCCATCTTCGTTTCGGTCTTCCTCTTTTTCTTTTTCCCATTATGTATCCTTCCAATACGGTCTTCTCTAAATTATCATGACGTTTAATGTGGCCAAAATATTTAAGTTTTCTCTCTTTAATCCTCTTTACTAGCCAGCCTTCTTCAATATTAAGCTCTTGTAGTATAGATATATTTGTTCTTTTTTGTGTCCACGATATTTGGAGAACTCTTCTATAGCATTTACATTCAAAGGCATTTATGTGCTTCTCAGCTGTTTTGTTAAGTGTCCAGGTCTCACAGGCATATGTTGCGATGGGAAAGATGCATGCCCTTAAAAATCTTATTTTTGTGGTTCTGTCTGCTCCTCTCCACAGATTCTTTATTTGTTTTACTTTCTGAAGAGCAATAGATGTCCTCCTTTTAATTTCCCTCATTGTATCTCCATTATTAGTTAGTAGTGATCCAAGATATTCAAAACTCTCCACTTCTTCCAGTTTTTCCTCACTGATACATATTTCAGTTGCCTTGTTTGTTTTGTCAGTTGTCATCACTTTAGTTTTCTTTGCATTAAGATAGAGGTTCTGCTCTTCGCTGTTCTTGCGGACTGACATAATTAGTTTTTCCATTCCTTCTTGTGTTGTGGACAGCAATACTGTGTCATCAGCATATCTAATCTCTGGTATTTCATAACCTCCAACTGTTATGGCATCGTAATATTCTTTGTCTACATCTTCTCTAACATTCCTCATTATATTTTCAGTATACAAGTTAAATAAGTAGGGTGACAATATGCACCCCTGACGGACCCCTTGTTTTATGTCAAACCAAGTTGTTGTTTCACCATTTATTCTTACTGCTGCTTGTTGGTCTAAATACAGCAGTGATGTTAATTGTATCAAATGTGTTGGAAATCCCATTTTTTCCATTATTTCCCAAAGTTTCTGGTGTTGTACACAATCAAATGCCTTTGAGTAGTCTATAAAGGATAAATATAGATTCACATTAAACTCCCTGCATTTCTCTATTATTAATCTTAGATTGAATATATGATCTCTTGATCCTCTTCCTTGCCTGAAGCCAGCTTGGACCATATTGACTTCTTCTTCTATTTTCTTTCGAAGTCTACCCATTATGATTTTTAACAGAATTTTACTGGCATGACTAATCAGGGCAACAGTTCTGTAGTTGGTGCATAATTTCAGGTTACCCTTTTTTGGCAGTGGTATGAATACAGTTCTTTTCCATTCTTTTGGCCAAATACCTGAATGCCATATCTTTTTACATAGTGCATGATAGATTGTTGCACACTCCTTTCCTCCTGCTTTAATAAATTCAGCGGTTATCTCATCACATCCTGGTGATTTACCATTTTTCAGACTCTTTATTGCCCATAAAACTTCTTCCATTGTCGGCTCGGGTTCTTTCTCCTCCAATAATAATTCACACTGTTGATTTCTGCTTCCACAGTCGGTTGTTTCATACATTCTTTTGCAATATTCCTTCCATCTTTCCAGAATTTCCTCTGTCTCTGTCAGGGTATTCCCCATCTCATCACAAATTACATTTAGCTTAGGTGTGACATTTCTCGTCAATGTCTTCATTTCTTTAAACATTTCACTATCTCTTCCACACCTCTGATGTTCTTCTATTCTTTCACAACAATCTTGTATGTATTGTTTTTTGTCTTTTCTTATGTTTCTTCGTACTTCTTTTGTTAAAGTTTTATATTTATCTTTGTTGTTGTTTGTCACTCTCCATTGCGTCTTCATTTCTCTACATTGTTTTATCAGTTCTAGTGTACCTGCTGTGATCCATCTATTCTTTTGTGTTTTCTTTACTGGAACCATGTCTTTAGCTGTTGTTACTAAGATATCTTTGGCCTGCGTAGCCAATTCATCTGGTGTCATCTCTTCCTGTACAGCCATCAGGATTTCGAAACGGTTCTTCACTTCTATACCGTATTGTTCTGGTATATTTGTAAGGTCAAAGCGGAGTGGTCTTGATCCCATAACTAACTTTTTTATCTTTATCTTCATGTCTGCTATTAATATGGTCCGTGTCACAATAAGCACTGGTAAAGTTTTTGCTGATGTTATGCTTGACCTCCACCTTCTCTGCACTAAAATGTAATCTATTTGATTCCTGGTTTTCCCATCAGGTGATGTCCATGTGTAAAGTCTTCTTGGATGTTGTTTAAAAAGTGTGTTAGCGATCATTAGCTCATTTTCCATACAAAACGCCATTAGATTGTCACCTGCCTCATTTCTGTGTCCTATGCTAAATTTCCCTACAACTTGTCCTTCATCTTCTGCTCTTTCTGTACCAATTTTTGCATTAAAATCACCCATTATAAATACAATATCATTTTTCCGTACCTGGTCCATTGTCGTCTGCAGTGTGTTATAAAAATGTTCTACTTCATCTTCTTCTGCTGCTGATGTAGGTGCATATACCTGGATGACTGTTACATTTCTAGGAATGCCCTTAAGTCTGATTGTTAGGATTCTATCACTTACTGGATTGTAGCCTAGTAATGCTTTTGATGTTGATTTGTCCAAATAAAAAGCCACTCCATTCTTTCCTCCTACTTCTCCGCCAGAATATATAAATATATTATCATTCTCGCTCTTAAAGTGTCCTGATCCTTTCCATCGATGTTCGCAGATTCCCAAAATGTGTATCCGCGTTCTTTTCATCTCGTCACTTATTACTTGATATTTTCCCTCATACATACTTCTTACATTCCATGTTCCTACTCTTATTTTTCTTTTTAGTTTGATACAGGGGTTTTCCTTGGTAACACCGTCAGGATTTTGTCCGTCATCACAATTACTAGTACCGACCTCTGCCTCACACTCTTCCCCAGTGTTAAAATTAGATCTATCTGGCCTGGGGGACTCACCACCAGATCTTTTTCCTATTTGACTTTCCATGATTGCTGCTTGGGTTTCTTGGTATGTTTCCAGAAGGTAGTTTACCATTGCTTTCCTTCCGGGCAGTGACTGTACTAGTCAGTGATCGTAGCCATTGTCCCTACATTGAGATCATCTGCCTACCATCATAGAATGGTGACCATAACCAACATTATCTGTCAGCTGCTCTCCCATTCCATCCACCACCTGCTCCCATGGCTTCACGTCACCCTGATCGGGGGGCTATACGGGTACTCCACCTTGCCAAAGGGTGTCCCGTAGACTAACGGAGGTAAGGAGGCGTCTGAATACCATTTCTCCTATTTTCTGTTGATTTTCTCATAATCCAGTCTATGGCCAGGATAAATAGAAATGGTGACAGCAGGCATCCCTGTCTCACTCCGGTGTTAACTTGAAAGGCATCTGTTAGTTGTTGTCCATGGATTACCCTACATGTCATCCCTTCATAGGAGTTTTTAATGATAGTGGTAATCTTCTCCGGTACTCCATAGTGTCTCAACAGCTTCCATAGGGTCTGTCTGTCGACGCTGTCGAAAGCCTTCTCATAGTCAATAAAATTGACATAGAGAGGTGAGTTCCACTCCAGTGATTGTTCTACGATGATACGTAATGTTGCTATTTGGTCTGTACAGGATCTGTTCTTCCGGAATCCTGCTTGTTGGTCCCTGAGTTGTGGATCTACCGCGTCCTTTATCCTATTTAGAAGAATTCGGTTGAATATCTTTCCTGGTATTGATAGCAGTGTTATACCTCTGTAGTTGGAGCAGGAGCTCAAGTCACCTTTCTTTGGTAGCTTGACAAGGTAACCTTCTTTCCACTTTGTAGGCACTTGCTCCTCTTCCCAGATCTTCCTGAAGAGGGGGTGAAGAATGTCTATGCTTGTCTCAATATCTGTTTTCAGTGCTTCTGCCGGGACGTTATCAGGTCCTGCTGCCTTGCCATGCTTCATCTGTTTTATGGCTTTACAAATCTCTTCCCTTGTTGGTATACCACAATCTATTCGTAGATCTCTATCGGCTGGTTCAATATTCGGTGGGTTATGAGGGGCTGGTCTATTCAACAATTCTTCAAAGTGCTGCATCCATCTGTCTCTCTGTCCCCAGTCATTGGGTATTGTTTTTCCGTTCTTGTCTTTCACTGGCCTCATCGGCACACTATAATTTCCAGTCATCTTCTTAATTGTGGAGTATAGATCCTGCATATTTCCTGCCGGGCAGCTCCTTCTGCCTCTGTTGCCAGTGTTTCTATGTAGTTCCTTTTGTCTGTCCTGATGCTCCTCTTTGTTTTCCTACATGCTTCCCTATACTCTTCTTGTACAATAATTTTACTGGCTCTTGTGTGGCTGTTGTTGAGTGCTGCTTTTTTCCTCTTTCTCTCCTCTATTCTCCTTATGGATTCTGCAGAGATCCACTCCTTGTGGCACAGCTTCCTGGTGCCAAGCACTTCTTGACATGATGAGGTAAATGCTTCTTTCACTCCTTGCCATCTCTTATCAAGTGACTCTTCTTCTGGTAGATCTTGTAGAATCTGAAACTTATTGGCGAGTGCGATCTTAAATTCTTCCTGCTTAGTTCTATCTTTTAGAACTGTGGTGTTGTATCTCTGGCGTTGTCTACTGTTGCCTCCTATCCCAGTCCTCTTTAGTTTTAACTTCAATCGGGCCACAATTAGATGGTGGTCTGATGCAACATCGGCTCCTCTTTTGCCCCTCACGTCCTGAAGAGATCTTCTGTATTTCTTCCCAATACATATATGGTCGATCTGATTCTCTGTTACCTGATCCGGAGAAACCCATGTAACCTTGTGTATCCTTTTATGATGGAAGAAACTCCCTCCAATGACCAAATTGCTTGTGGCACAAAAGTCAGCAAATCTCTCTCCGTTGTCATTCATTACACCCAATCCTTGCTGCCCCATGATATCTTCGTATCCCCTGTTGTCACTTCTGATCTTGGCATTGAAATCACCCATGGCGATAACCATGTTCCGCTCTGGACGGCTCTGCACAATACCCAGCAATCTCTCATAGAATTCCTCCTTTGTACCATCGCTGCTTTCATTTCTTGGTGCATAACACATCCATATTTATCCTTCTCTTTTGGGTTTTGAAGGTGGCTATAATAATCCATGCGCCTCCCATCCAATTAGCGCTCCCTGAGCTGTCTTTGACAGCATCAGGGCCACCCCATACGTGTGTGGTGCGGTGTCCTCCTCATGTCCTGAGTACAACAAAAGCTCTCCCGTGCTAATCCTTGTTTGCCCAGCTCCAGTCCATCTTGTTTCGCTGATTCCCAGGATGGTGATGTTGTATTTCCTCATTTCCGCTCCTCATTTCCGCTGCAACCTGCATTGATTTTCCTGCTTCAAACATAGTTCTAACGTTCCATGATCCTATAATAATGGTGGTCCTGGTGGAGATGGCGGTTATCGGTCTGACAGTTTCCTGGTTTCCCTGGCTTTCACTGTCCGGCTTCATGCTTCCTCCAGCTGGAGGCCCGTCCTCCCCCAGGGCCGAAATATCTCTTGAGTCTCTTTTTGGCGTTTCTGTAGCAAGTTCTTTTTATAGGATAAGGTTGCTGGCCTTAAGCCAACCCTCCCCCTTTTTCCTGACTTGGGACAGGCAATGATCCATAAAATGGACCACTGGTGGGGTTAGTTAAAAATAAGCATAGCTTTATTTTCTGACAAGAAAACAAAGCGATTGTGCTTGTAAATTTTTGGGGGTTTTTTTGCATGTGTGTGGTCTTCAAATCTTTAGACTTGAGGGTGAAATAGTTTATACCTGGTCTCATAGAGTTATTATTATTTTTTTTTAATTGACTAGTCATGGAAATTCTGTCCAGTGTCTAGCTGTGACAAGTTATCACAGA
This sequence comes from Achatina immaculata, assembly GCA_009760885.1. NCBI lineage: Eukaryota > Metazoa > Mollusca > Gastropoda > Stylommatophora > Achatinidae > Lissachatina > Lissachatina immaculata. Next base: position 28,944,707 of record CM019711.1, read on the forward strand.
TCATTTTTATTTAAATTCCCTTTTCCATGCCATTAAGACATATTGGGGAATAGGGTGTTAGGTCCGTATTTTCCATGACCTTTGGCACTTGAAAGCGTGATGTGGTCGGTATCACGCCTGGCCGCTTTACTTTCCCAGATTTCTCTGGTGCCCATTTTTAGAGGCTGGGTGAACCCCGGGACCTTTTTGGTGTGTACCAGAAAAAAATCCCACTGCTGGGACTGAACCTTATACCACCGGATTAGCAAACTGAGCGCCTAACCACTCAGCTAATCAGGCCATGTAGATCATAGTATCACTGATTTTGTGACAAGTTATCACAGATAGTAGTATCACCGATTGTATTTACCTGCATTACACAGTATAAACTTACGATCCTAGCAGGTGTAGCATAATATAAATGATATCTGATTTCAACAACTGAAAACATGATATAAATGATATCTGATTTCAACAACTGAAAACATGATATAAATGACAACTGATTTCAGTAGTTCAAAACATACGTGTAAGTGATTCTGATTTCAGAATCACACACATGCCATTTATATCATGTTTTCAGTACATCAAAGCGTAGTATGAAGAGCGCCTGATTATAGTAGCTGAAAACAAGCATGAATTTTGATCAATGTGGCTGCCAACATTTGCAAAAGCAACTAAAATATAGCAGTTGAAACACTGTGTACAAATGTTTTAAAAAAAAAAAAAAAGATACTTGGGGGTTACTGTTTGCAAAATTTTGAAATTCATTCATTCATTTATTTACATGTCCCTTGCGGAACTTTGCCTCCCTAGCAGCACTCCTGTAGGTCTCTCGGTTGTGAGCAAGATGCCCTGCTGCTGATGCATCCATTTGCAGATCATCAACGATGTCTTGCAGCCATCTTCGCCTTGGTCTTCCTCTCTTTCTTTTTACCATTATGTACCCTACCTAGACAGTTTTCTCTAGATTATCATGACGTTTAATGTGTCCAAAATATTTAAGTTTTCTCTCTTTAATCCTCTTTACTAGCCAGCCTTCTTCATATTAAGTTCTTGTAGTATGGATATATTTGTTCTTTTTTATGTCCATGATATTTGAAGAACTCTTCTGTAGCATTTACATTCAAAGGCATTTATGTGTTTCTCAGCTGTTTTGTTAAGTGTCCAGGTCTCACAGGCATATGTTGCGATGGGAAAGATGCATGCCCTTAAAAATCTTATTTTTGTATTTCTGTCTGTTCCTCTCCACAGATTCATTATTTATTTTACTTCCTGAAGAGCGATAGATGTCATCCTTTTAATTTCCCTCATTGTATCTCCATTATTAGTTAGCAATGATCCAAGATATTCAAAACTCTCTACTTCTTCCAGTTTTTCCTCATTGATACATATTTCAGCTGCCTTGTTTGTTTTGTCAGTTGTCATCAATTTAGTTTTCTTTGCATTAAGATAGAGGTTTGCTCTTCACTGTTCTTATGGACTGACATAATTAGTTTTTCCATTCCTTTTTGTGTTGTGGACAGTAATACTGTGTCATCAGCATATCTAATCTCTGGTATTTCATGACCTCCAATTGCTATGGCATCGTAATATTCTTTGTCTACATCTTCTCTGACATTCCTCATTATATTTTCAGTATACAAGTTAAATAAGTAAGGCGACAATATGCACCCCTGATGGACCCCTTGTTTTATGTCAAACCAAGTTGTTGTTTCACCATTTATTCTTACTGCTGCCTGTTGGTCTAGATACAGCAGTGATGTTACATCCCATTTTTTCCATTATTTCCCAAAGTTTCTGGTGTTGTACACAATCAAATTCCTTTGAGTAGTTTATAAAGGATAAATATAGATTCACGTTAAACTCTCTGCATTTCTCTATTATTGATCTTATATTGAATATATGATCTCTTGATCCTCTTCCTTGCCTGAAACTAGCTTGGACCATATTGACTTCTCCTATTTTCTTACGAAGTCTACCCATTATGATTTTTTAAAATATTTTTACTGGCATAACTAATCAGGGCAACAATTCTGTAAAACCAGTAATAACAATGGATATTAATGTGTTCAATGCAATAAATTATAAAAAAAGTTGGATGTGAAGGTAGAATGGAAAGATACTGAACAAAACAAACTGTTTTTTTTTTGTTGTTGTTAAAAGATGCAGACATGGTATACAATCATTAAGGAGCAAGGCAGGCCAAAGGAATGAAACTACACATGGTTTTCAGAAAGAACAAAGGTAGTATGAGGGGACATTTTTAAGAGGTATCCAAGGTTGTGTAGGAGTCACAGACAGTGTTATTGTTTGTTGTTGTTGTTATATCACTAAATGTATTTACTGAGCTCATTGCTGTCAATGTCAAGGTGAGAAAACTGTGCATGTTCTGCAGTTGTTAATTGGAAATTTGTGATGTTTTTTTGTTTTTGTTTTTGTTATGATTTGAGAATTTTGCAGTAGCCTTTTATTTATTTTTTTCATGGAGAAAGGCTCTTGTGTTGTCTCATAAGAATGGATACATTTGTGGCAGTTTATCTCATTGACTCTTAATAACAGATACATTTGTAGCAATTTATCTCATGGTCTCATAATAACAGATACATTTGTGGCAGTTTATCTCATGGTCTCATAATAACAGATACATTTGTGGGAATCTCATGGCCTCATAATAACAGATACATTTGTGGCAGTTTATCTCATGGTCTCATAATAACAGATACATTTGTGGCAGTTTATCTACTGGTCTCATAATAACAGATACATTTGTGGCAATTTATCTCATGGTCTCATAATAACAAGATATATTTGTGGCAGTTTATCTCATGGTCTTATAATAACAGATACATTTGTGGCAGTTTATCTCATGGCTCTGGATGCAGCTTTAGTAATATTTGTTTGGACTAATTAAAAAAAACAGTAAAGGTAAAATTCCTGTTTCCATACCATTAAGGCATATTGGGAATGCTGTGTTAGACCCATATTTCCAAGACCTTTGGTACATGAAAGCATGATGTGATCAATATCATGCCTGGCTGCATTTACCTTACCAGATTTTCTCTGGCACCAATTTTTAGAGGCTGGTTGGACCCTGGCACCTTTCTGGTGTAATGGCACCAGAAACAAATCCCCACTGCTGGCTGAGGTCATTCATTCATTCATTCATTCATTTGCATGTCCCTTGCGGAACTTTGCCTCCCTAACAGCACTCCTGTAGGTCTCTTGGTTGTGAGCAAGATGGCCTGCTGCTGATGAATCTATTTGCAGATCATCAACGATGTCTTGCAGCCATCTTTGCCTTGGTCTTCTTCTCTTTCTTTTTACCATTATGTACCCTTCCAAGATGGTTTTCTCTAGATTATCATGACGTTTAATGTGTCCAAAATATTTAAGTTTTCTCTCTTTAATCCTCTTTACTAGCCAGCCTTCTTCAATATTAAGCTCTTGTAGTGTAGATATATTTGTTCTTTTTTGTGTCCATGATATTTGAAGAACTCTTCTGTAGCATCTACATTCAAAGGCATTTATGTGTTTCTCAGCTGTTTTGTTAAGTGTCCAGGTCTCACAGGCATATGTTGCAATGGGAAAGATGCATGCCCTTAAAAATCTTATTTTTGTATTTCTGTCTGTTCCTCTCCACAGATTCTTTATTTGTTTTACTTTCTGAAGAGTGTTAGATGTCATCCTTTTAATTTCCCTCATTGTATCTCCATTATTAGTTAGCAGTGATCCAAGATATTCAAAACTCTCTACTTCTTCCAGTTTTTCCTCATTGATACATATTTCAGCTGCTTTGTTTGTTTTGTCAGTTGTCATCAATTTAGTTTTCTTTGCATTAAGATAGAGGTTTGCTCTTCACTGTTCTTATGGACTGACATAATTAGTTTTTCCATTCCTTTTTGTGTTGTGGACAGTAATACTGTGTCATCAGCATATCTAATCTCTGGTATTTCATAACCTCCAATTGTTATGTCATCATAATATTCTTTGTCTACATCTTCTCTAACATTCCTCATTATATTTTCAGTGTACAAGTTAAATAAGTAAGGTGACAATATGCACCCCTGATGGACCCCTTGTTTTATGTCAAACCAAGTTGTTGTTTCACTTACTGCTGCTTGTTGGTCTAGATACAGCAGTAATGTTAATTTGAGATCATTAGTTCTGGTTTTCTTTTTCATTTTTGAAAGATGAAACTTAAGCTCTGTCCTTTACAGCTTGTTGATCCTTTACATCTTGTTGATGACACTGGAGTTACTATAAAAACTTTATAATGAATATCCATTTCATTGTAAATCATGATACTAAATCTTTGAAAAATGGTAAATAAATATTTGTACTCAGCATGGAGCCCTTAAACAGATTAGCAAACATGGAAATCTCCCATTCTCCATACTAACCTCAAGCTCAGAATCTATAAGTCTCATGTATGCCCCATTTTATTATATGCAGCCGAAACACAGAGAACTAGTCAGAGAATCAAAATCGGATTGAGACGATTTGAAGGAACATGCCTTAGGATAATTTTAAGAATACATTGGGAAGAACATGTGACAAATGAAGAAATAACCAAACAAATGGGCACTGAAAACATTATAAAAGAGGTCAAAAGACAATTTGGATATGGCTGAGGCTCATACTATAAATGGAGAAAACAAGACACCCTTTTACCATCCTGACTTGGATACCTCAAGGATAAAGAAAGTGGAGCAGGCCATTGGGGATATGAAGACACGCAATTGGGAAGAAGTAAAGGGGCTGGGAAAGACATGGTTTGAGGCATATTGACTTGTTCAAGACAGGATTGGCTGGAGAACCTTTCTTGATGCCTTACACTCTATCGAGAGTACAGAGGACTGATGATGATTCAGATAAGGTAAAAAGATAAAGGTAACTCTGTTGTGCTATGGAAGTACCTAGGTGAATATGATGTTAATGCAACATAGAATGTGGTTTATGCTAAATTATACAGAAATTTGAGTGTCAAAACAGAACAAATGATTCTAGAATTTTTAGCAAATGCTCATTCATTCATTCATTAGATGGCTATACTTATAGTTTTTCTTCTCCATTTTGTGCAATCTTTAGTGCTTCCAGTCAGTTCTTTTCTGGTGCCACTTGGTCAGCACATTAAGATACCTTTCTCTTTGCCTTCCTCCCATGTCCAGTTTATACAGGTTTGAAGCCCTCGCTTTGAGTTTTTTTCAAAAGTCTGATACACGAGCAAGAGAAGAACTTTGTTTGAAATGGGTAAAGAATTGGATGCTCAGGTTCATTAGAAATTCTGCTCTTTATCATACAACTTTCACTACGTTCCAGGCATTCCATATCAGTTGGTATAAATATGCAAGGCAGATTTTTAGCAATCTGCCCATTTTTAAGCTTATTTTGATTTATATTGTGTACAGTTAACGTAAATTAATAGGCATAAAATCCCTTGATGAGGTTGAAAGACTTGCCGAAGACAGGAAAAATTGACGAACTACGTTGCGAGCCCTTTGTGACGTTTAACGGCACGGGAAGGATATAAGAAGATAGTTAATAGAGTGCACCACTAACGGAGCTAACCAGGCCCACTGAATGAACTAACCAGGCCCACTGAATGAGCTAACCAGCCCCACTGAATGAACTAACCAGGCCCACTAACTGAGCTAACCAGGCCCACTGAATGAGCTAACCAGGCCCACTGAATGAACTAACCAGGCCCACTAACTGAGCTAACCAGGCCCACTGAATGAACTAACCAGGCCCACTGAATGAGCTAACCAGCCCCACTGAATGAACTAACCAGGCCCACTAACTGAGCTAACCAGGCCCACTGAATGAGCTAACCAGGCCCACTGAATGAACTAACCAGGCCCACTAACTGAGCTAACCAGGCCCACTGAATGAGCTAACCAGGCCCACTGAATGAGCTAACCAGGCCCACTGAGTGAGCTAACCAGGCCCACTAACTGAGCTAACCAGGCCCACTGAGTGAGCTAACCAGGCCCACTGAATGAGCTAACCAGGCCCACTGAGTGAGCTAACCAGGCCCACTGAATGAGCTAACCAGGCCCACTGAATGAGCTAACCAGGCCCACTGAATGAACTAACCAGGCCCACTGAATGAACTAACCAGGCAGTTGTTGGACACAAATTCTTGGCTATGTAGCTCTACATCTGTGACTGTAGTACACATTGCAGAAATATGAATCTACAGAAAAGTAGAACATATATCATGGAAAATGAAAAGAACAAAAGTACAAGCATTAGAACTAAAACAAATACAGCGTGAACTTCTCAAGAAAATAAAATTCTTTGGACACACCAAAAGATACAATAATATACTGAAGGCCATATTAGAAGGAAAGGCGAAAGACAAAAAAAGAGAGAAGCAGAAAGAGATGCAGATTGGAAGACAGCATATGAGAATGGACAGGAAACAGCCTGGCTGAATCCACCATCAACATGAAGGAGCAAGGAAACTGGAGAATTACCACCAACATGCGTTGCTTGCTGTCCAAAGACAGCACATGATAATGATGAGTACACTATGAGACGAGTTTAGTAAACAAAACAAAACTTGATGGCAAATCTGGAAAATGAAGACATGACAAAGACATGGTAGGCAAGAAAGTGTGTCAGTGTATTCTTGAGTCTGTGTTCCTCCATCATCTTTTTCTCCTCTACAGATGGTCTGCAGTTCTGCCCTGTGGTCTGTTGGTGTTTCTCCAGTAAGCAACTGACTTGTCTCTTCTTGCACCATTTTGCATTTGTACTAACAATCAATCTGCTGCCTTTCCAGCTGGTCCTTCTGAAGATTCTCCAGTATAGGCATGTGTTCTCTGTGGTCTGGAGCAGTGGTTGCTTACATCTTACATCCTTCCCGCGCTGTTAAACAACACTTAGGGCTTGCACAGTAGTTCGGCAAATTTTCCTGTTTTCGACAAGCTTTTTAACCTCATTAATGGATTTTATGCCCACTAATTTGACCTCTCTTACCAGTGGCCTCTTTAGAGTTTCATGTGGTCAACCTTTTTCTTCGGCCTGTTGTGTTCCACTTGATAGTTTGTTTTGGGATTCTTTATCTCTTCTCATTACATGACACACATATGTCCATCTACTTTTCCTGATCACCCATGAGACAGGTTGTTGTTTGCACATCTACCAATTGTTCTTGAATTCGTTCTACTTTATACCGAGTATTTTCCTTAGGCATTTGTTTTCAAAAGAAGTCTAATTTGTTGTTTACTTCTTTAGTTGTTTTCCAGCTTTCGCATGCATAAATGAGGGTGGATATTACATTTGAATTGAATAATCTTAGTTAATGATTACTTAGGTGGTCTAAAATGTCTTATTTATTTTTTGTTAGTATAGGTTGGCTCTCATTGTTTTTGTTGTCAATTTTCATAATCATACAGTTTACAGAGAATAAGAGGTTGTGTGTTAGAAATGCTGTAGTACGCTTCAAACTACTTTATTATTCATGGTTTTTCCAAGAGAATTTCTTAGCTTATTTTGCCCATTAGTTGACTGCTTATGTGGCTCAATCTCTGTCTTTCTGAAGTGACTGCTTAAGTGGCTCAATCTCTGTCTTTCTGAAGTGACTGCTTAAGTGGCTCAATCTCTGTCTTTCTGAAGTGACTGCTTATGTGGCTCAATCTCTGTCTTTCTGAAGTGACTGCTTAAGTGGCTCAATCTCTGTCTTTCTGAAGTGACTGCTTAAGTGGCTCAATCTCTGTCTTTCTGAAGTGACTGCTTATGTGGCTCAATCTCTGTCTTTCTGGAGTGACTGCTTAAGTGGCTCAATCTTTGTCTTTCTGAAGTGACTGCTTAAGTGGCTCAATCTTTGTCTTTCTGAAGTGACTGCTTAAGTGGCTCAATCTCTGTCTTTCTGAAGTGACTGCTTAAGTGGCTCAATCTTTGTCTTTCTGAGGTGACTGTTTATGTGGCTCAATCTTTGACTTTCTGAGGTGACTGTTTATGTGGCTCAATCTCTGTCTTTCTGAAGTGACTGCTTAAGTGGCTCAATCTTTGTCTTTCTGAGGTGACTGTTTATGTGGCTCAATCTTTGACTTTCTGAGGTGACTGTTTATGTGGCTCAATCTCTGTCTTTCTAAGTGACTGCTTAAGTGGCTCGATCTTTATCTTTCTGAAGTGACTGCTTAAGTGGCTCAATCTCTGTCTTTCTGAAGTGACTGCTTAAGTGGCTCAATCTCTGTCTTTCTGAAGTGACTGCTTATGTGGCTCAATCTCTGTCTTTCTGAAGTGACTGCTTAAGTGGCTCAATCTCTGTCTTTCTGAAGTGACTGCTTATGTGGCTCAATCTCTGTCTTTCTGAAGTGACTGCTTACGTGGCTCAATCTCTGTCTTTCTGAAGTGTATTTGATCGAGCTCCTTGACTTTCTCATGAATGAGTTGTTCTAAATGTACGAGTTTAGTTTGTTTTTGTTTTCTACTTCCTGTGAAGTCTTTCTCCTCTCTGCATTACTTTCAGTTTAGAAGCTCTGCTGCCTGTGTCAGTTCTTGTATTCTTAAACCCTTCTTTCTCCACCCCCTCCCCCTCACTCACACCAGTTTTTTTTTTTTTATTACTTGGCATTCTGCTCAGAATTTGAGGGTAGGTTTGTGTTTGCTGTTGGGGTATAGGAGCACATCCATATTCTAGAGTTCAGTGCAATTTATAGTTTGTGTATGAGTATTCTAGAGTTGAATGCACATGGATTTGTCTTATAGTTAGTGTATTCTAGAGTTTAGTGCACACAGATTTATAGTTTGTGTATTCTAGAGTTGAGTGCACATAGATCTGTCTTATAGTTAATGTCTCTCCACCCAACCATCCTGATAATTTTTTAATGAGCAACAACAGTTGAGTTATGGCCCTCCCTCCCATATTCTCCAATATAATGGCCCCTCCTCCCATATTCTACAATGTAATGGCCCTTCCTCCCATAATCTACAATATAATGGCCCCTCCTCTCATATTCTCCAATATAATGGCCTCTCCTCCCATATTCTCTAATATAACATTTCCAAGCCAGTATTTTAAGCATACTGTCCTAAAGAAAAACAAGACAGAAGGCAAGCAATACAAGGAGAATTATGTTTTGTAAAGCCAGCTACTGTCACATCTTCATCAAATCTGAAAGTTCTTTTTTTTTTTCCTTCCTTCCAATCTGCATATCATTTCTCAGATCCTTGCACGTATGAGACAGAGCTTTGCTGCAGATGCCGTGGTGTTGATTTTGAAAAATGTCTCAGATCATGGGGGGGGGGGGAGAAGAGATAAGCTATGGTAAAAACCTTTTATTTCCCCTTCAAATTCCTGGAGTGTACTCGCAATGCAGGCTTCTTAGGCAAACTCCGCTCCCTTAGAATGGTAAAAAAATTGTTGTTAAGGCTGTTTAGGGGACACCAGGATTAATACCAGAGGACAGATTATATCAGTTTCACTGACCAGTGTGACAGGGTCTTGACCAGTTCTGAATGCTTGGCCCAGGCTAACAACCACTCCTCCCCCCCTCTCCTCCTGCAAATAACACAGCCCTATGTAAAAACGTATAATACATTTATAATGAATATGTGGGATACTGATGGATTGTTGTTTATTTCAAGAAAAATCCAGTTGAAAATGAATCATCTTTACTGTTGTGTGAACATATTTATTTAATACACCATACCTGTTTTGTTTGAAGTAATAACATGCATATTTATAAAAAAAATTTATCACAAAATTAAAAAAAAAAAGCACATTCAGAAAGTTGAATTTATAACCATGAAATAAATATGTTGCTAGCTCCAAATGTTGCTTGTTTGTTGCACTTCTTCAAACCATCTTGTTTGTACTTTGCTGATACACAACTGAGTCTCAAAGATAGTATAAAAAAAAAAAAGGAGATGAAACATGGAAGATTTTTTTTTTTTATATTCTTTATTTTAGTATCCTGGTACAAAAGCATTTGCCCTGTCAGTAGAAAGTATTTCTGAAACTAGAGTCACGGAATATGTCATCTTTCCAAAAACAATGTCTTGGACAGATTTCATTTTTCTGAAACACCCAGGGCAGATGTCCTTTACTGGAAAACAATATTTCAGGCAGATGACATCTATCTGAAACACATCCAGGGCAGATGTCACCTACCTGAAAACAATGTTTATGACACATGAAATCTTCCTGAAAATCACTTCTCTGGCAGATGCCACCTACCAGAAACAATGTTTCAGGCAAATGTCTACCAGAAACAATGTTTCAGGCAAATGTCTACATCTTTCTGAAGCCAGTGTGCATCGTCAGAACAAGGGTAGAGTCTTATCCAGTTCAGAAACTCAAGATTCATAACACTACTCATGACAAAAAAAAAAACATGCTCTTAATATATGAAGCACAGGTAAGGTCTGACAACTTAAGGCCCAAAAAGAAATGACAAAATACCATTAGTGCAAGCTCCTTAACATGACAAGGTACATGAAACATGACATTAAGAGAGAAAAAAAAAAAACATGGCGAAAACTCATGAGCTAATCAGGCCCACTGAATGAGCTAACCAGGTCCGTTGAATGAGCTAACCAGGTCCACTGTATGAGCTAATCAGGCCTACCGAATGAGCGCTAACCAGCTAATCATGTTCGTAGATGAGCCTTACTGACATCTGCATTTTGTTCTTCCATATTTGGTCCATGGTCAGTCAACACAGATCTGCATTTGGTTCCTTTGAATCTTCTTGTCTTGAAAAATAACAGTGTGATACATTCCAAAAACTTTTTTGTAATACAGTAAATATTAGCTTTTATAAAACCTCTATTTAAACCTTTGGAAAACTAGAAAATTCTGCAACCTGTCAAATACAACATGCTCGATAAAAGTACTGATTCTCAAAGTTGCAATTAAACTAACCCAAATCGCTTAACGAAATCAATTTCCTCCCTTCAGTTAGTGTTTTACAGTAAAAACAACATTAAAAAGGCATTTCACATAAATCATGTGTATAAAACATGACATTTAACAGTTTTTGCATTATACATGTCAATGTTTTCTGCATACACTTTGCTCTGACTTACAATTTATTTAGAAGACAAGTTTTTTTTTAAAAATCAGTTTCTCAAAAATTATGATCAATCCAATTCGTGTGGAAACAAAATTAAAAATTTGTTTAACTACATCAATATCGCACCAAAAAACAAAACAAAACAATTTTTCAAGTAAAACTAATATACAAAGCACCAAAACTTCAGTGTCAAAAAAATATGCAGATACCTGAATCAACGTCAAGTCCACCTGACGGTCAAGAATGACTTTTTTAAAAATAACACTTATTCAGCTAGTGCTAATCTGAAATATTGTTACATTATTAGTATCAACACACTTCCAAGGTATCTGGACCTCAAATGGAAAACATCTTTAGTTTTCAAATCAGTCAAGACTTTCTCAAAGTCAAATCACTCAAAAAATCCCACCAATAACAGGGGGAAAAAAAAACAAATGTATGTCCTATCCTTTTTTTTTTTCGAACATTGAGTGAACAATACCATATGCTACTTTAAGCAGGGTTAGCATTCAGACATATATTAAACATCTTTCATTGGAAAACTTGACTTACAAAAAAAAACTGTGAAACAAAATATTATTTCGTAGACTTGTACGTGAAAGAATGCATATTAATGATATGATGAAATGAAGGCAACTAGTGATACAATAATAACAATTAATCTTGGACTGTTAGTTTTCTTTAAAAAAAAAAAAAAAAAGGAAATTGGTTAGAAATTGGTCTAACAAGGATCTCGGAATGTTAGAGAATGTTGAACATTAAAAGCTTCGAAACTGTTTACATATATATGTGGAGAATTATATCCCTTCATACGTGTGTAAATTTGCTACAAACGATATGAAATCAAGACTTACTATGATCAAGACTGAACTCATAAATGTAATACAGTTCTTGTGTATAAATTGTAAGATGACATTCTTTACATAATATTCTTATGTGTGGTCCCATTTTTAGATAACAAGGGAATAACAGAAGGATGTTATTATGTGGTTGCCTTGATAAAGCCGATGCATGTCACCACTCAGTGGAGGGTAATAAATGTTACCTGGCGATAAAATTTTCATGATGAGGAAGCTAATGAAATACCATCTTGTTGGTGACAGTCAAAGAAAAAGAAAGAGGAAATCTGGCAAATGACATCTTGATGCCGACAACTCATGACTTAAACACAAGAAAGAAAATAGTTTATACACACCTACTACCACCATCTTTAACCACTGTTGTCTGGTGAAGGCACAAGCTGAAAAATTACTTTTGCTTTTCAGTTTCTAAACAAACAGCCTTGCTTTTTTATATCTTTATCGCACAGCCTTGCTTCTTTATATCTTTATTGCAGATATCAGTGAAAATCTATTTAATGATGAAGTATATAGATGACAAACAACTAAAGAAACTGAATGAACTGTGTATAGAAATATGCCGTATATCAGTGGATTAACAACGAAAGAAAAAGCTGATGGTATCGGTGAATTTCCATGCAGAGAGATGAAAAACTTGTGACTTATGGGAATCAGTGGATGAAAAAAAAAAACATAATGGATTATGGATATGGATTATTAACTCAGTGCTCATGGATGATTCCTCTTGATTTGCCAAAGTTCTGTCCAGCTTGTGTAGCCCCTTTATTTGAGCCCATCTGCAGACCAATGATATTTTTTCCAGCCTGTAGCTGCTCATCAGTCCATTCATGGCATTGACCTTTGCTCTCTGCTTTGCCAAAACCTTCACGACCAGCTGACATCAACTGTAATGAACATACCAGCATACATATGAACACCTGGACAAAACACAACAGCACTAAGATCTTTTTCTTTAATGAAGTGTCATCTCCTTTAATATGTTCCATCACTGTGGATCCATGCATGTACTGCAAGATCTGGAACACTGAAAGGACAGATATGTACGTAAATATCCTCCTTTCTTTCAATGGACTGAAGCCATTCATAAAATATGTCAGTGTGCCTCGTGTTGCAGTGTGCCTCACATTGCAGACAGACATTCTTCAATTCAAGGTATATTCTTTATCACACAATAATTACTGTATAAGTATATGACTATACACGATGCTCTGCAGTAAAGCTGTGATACCAGAATGTATAAACTAGGAAAAAAGTAGAAGCAGCTTTATTACTTAACGATTACAAAATTGTGACATTTCAGCATGTGCCTTAATCATGCAAAAACATACAGGCTTTTTTCTGAATTTCTTTTTTTCTATCCAACTAGCAAGCCGCAAAGAAGCATTCAGAAAAAAGCCTGTTGCTCCATCGGACAGAGTTAAGTTAGTACTGCCTTTCCACTCACATGGTCAGATGGTTAAGAAATTCTTTATCGTCATCTGCCACTAATCCAACTCAACCCCGACACTCGCGACATTTTCTCTGGTCCACCCCTGTTGGCACACAAACGTGAGCCAAACCTTAAGGACATCCTCGTCCACAGCCACTTGAAGCAGAGCCTTACATATGTTGGTACCAGAAAATGTAACCGCTCCCACTGCGTTACCTGCCCTGTAGTCTGGGAAACATAAACGATCACCTTTCCCAAAACTATCCTCACTCTTCATGAGGGATTCACATGCGAGTCCTGTAATGTGATATATGTCAACGTATGCAAAAGATGCAGAATAATGTATATTGGTGAGACTTGCCTCAGATTAGGAGACCACATGCTGGATGATATCGTACAGTGGCCTCAGATTAGGGGGCTGCATGCTAGGTGACATCGTACAGATGTTTCTGCATGTGGTCCCATGCAGAAACATCTGTACGATATCATCCAGCATGCTTCGAAACCAGTCTCGAATCATTTCAATGGCCCCAACCACAGAAGCAAATCTGATTTTCTAGTAACAGCCATCAAACAATGTTGTGCTGATGACACAAGCCGCCTAGTGTTTGAGAACCGCTACATTCAGGATTATGGGATGCTGGAACCACACGGGTTAAACTCGCTATTCAGCTACACCTAACATTCTCCTCTTCAACAATTATAATCGCTCTCCACTAAGCTCCACTCCCTTCTCACTTGTTATACATAGTAAGAACCTCCTCACAGCATCACATTACAACCCCTCTACCCTAACTATAATCATCTATTTCACCTTCTCCTGACTAGGTTAACACTGTACCATTCTCTCTCCCCTCCATGGTTTCCCCACCTGCCACCCCCATTTATGACCCACCGACCATACATCACAGGTCTCCATTTAAACAGTCTCTACGCCCTACCATGCTCATTTCTGACAAAAAGCATTGAACAAGCCACATCTTCTTACAGTTACAGCTATGTGCTCTATTCGTTATTAATTAATTAATTTTTTTTTAGCATTCATGTAATAAAGCTGCTCCTACTTTTTTCCTAGTTTATACATTTTATCACAGTGAATTATGATGTACCATTTGGTAGCTTTATTGGGGGGGGGGGGGGAATAAAAAGGGAGAAAAATCACACCAATGAAAACAAGCAATCACACCAATGAAAACAAGCAATCCCACCAAAAACTTATCAAAACAACAATGAAAACAAGTAATCACACCAATGAAAACAAGCAATAAAACAAGCAATCACACCAATGAAAACAAGCAATCCCACCAATGAAAACAAGCAATCACACCAGTGAAAACAAGCAATCACACCAGTGAAACAAACAAACAAAGCAGTGAAAACACACACAGCAGTGAAAACAAACAATCAAATCAGTGAAAACAAACAATCAAAGCAGTGAAAACAAACACACAAACCAGTGAAAACAGGCAGCATAAAATAAATGAAGGAAAAAAAAAAAACAAAAAAACTTACACATCTGCCCAAGGCCTGGAAGGTCAAAACAACCTGCACCATGTTACAACACTCATACAGGTCAACTGTCTGGAAAAGATCAGGTTTCCTCACATACCCTCCGTTGGCCACATCAATGACCTCCAAGAACCTTCCAATAAGTTCCATCTGTTTGAAAGCCAGAGCTGGCGGCTTGCAAATTTTGGACTCGGGGATGGAGCCTGGCTTCACCCAGTTTGCCAAACTGAAACAACAACGAGCATAACTTATCATTTTTTTTTTTCCCATGCTCTATCAAGGTCGCAAAATTTACACATGCTAAAATTTGATGCAGGAAACTCCTTACTGTAGAGAGCGGAACACCAGCACAACTCCTTCAGATCATCAGAGGATGTAATACATCTATACCATCTTCAGAGGTGATTTTTCTCAACACAGCATGTCAAGTACCCACTTTTACAACTGGGCCAAACAAGACAAAAAAAAACAACATAGGAAATGGCAGCAACTGCCTTCATTCATTGAAACTGCACTTTTATTGATTCAGCCTCTCTCACTCTCACAGCCAATTGTTTGTTCTACTGGAGAAAACTTGATCACATCTAAGACTCATCCGGTAGCAGCATAGCAAACAGCTCAGCCATGCAGACAAAGATTTTGAAAAACGCCCAAAAGGTAATCTTTAAAAAAAGATGGCTGTCAAGACCAGATATTGGCACTGGTACTTGAGTTGAGCCCTGGCGTGGTGAAAATCTCGGGAACATAAACATCACTGTTAGATACGATGTAGGCCATGATGCCATAATTAACTCGAATTTTAAAAAAAAAAAAAAACTTAGAAAATGCTTTGATTTACATACCGTGCCAAAATCAAACCATCCTTCAGCTTCTCATGAACATCCTTCATTGACCCATCAGTATGAATGGGCTCTCCTAGTACCTTTCCTATCCACGCCATTGCTTCTTGTGCATGTTCACTATTCCATTTGGCGGCCACCTGCAAATGAGAAAGAGAGGGAAACAAAAAAAGTTCTCGTTAATATGAGATACTGAAATGGCAAGAAATTAAGAGCTGAACAAAAGGGCGACAACTGTGATGCGGTATGCTGAATAATTATTTTAGTGATTGCTTCCCTTCGACGCGACGACTGGTCGGTGGTTCTAGCATAAATTAAGGGAGCATTGACGGCGTGCTGGGGGAGGGGAGGCGAACTGGAGCTGGCCTGTGCCCTATCCTGATCTCTGCAGTGTGTTCTCAGTCAAAGGCTAATGTACAGCTTTAGCCCAGCACACAGAGTAATAGCCAATGTACATTTTCAGCCTAGCATACAAAGGCTAGTCCCACGTAATCTCATCATTTTGGTCCTCCCTTGGAAAGAACATAACAATAATCCACTCCCTATCCGGCACCACATCCGTACCTCAACATCATCACAGCGCCGGCCACAAAGAGTGACATTTTGTAGTTCTATATAGAGATTAAAACAATGTTCTAACAAAATTATGAAAACTTGACTTTAACCACATTGCTATCTGTGGGGCTACAGAGATCCCAGTCCCGACATATCAACTTGAACGTACGTCCACATTACCTCCCCTGGACAAACTCCAGTAACAATGGCGAAAATATTACGACAAGACGAACTTCGGTAACAATGAGAAGATATTAAACGCGAGTCCACATTACCTCCTCTGGACAACTTCCGTAACAATGGGGAAAATATTACGACAAGATGAACTTCAGTAACAATGAGAAAGATATTAGACAGAGTCCACATTACCTCCCCTGGACAACTTCCGTAACAATGGGGAAAATATTATGACAAGATGAACTTCAGTAACAATGAGAAAGATATTAGACAGAGTCCACATTACCTCCCCTGGACAAACTTCATTTACAATGGCGAAAATATTACGACAAGATGAACTTCGGTAACAATGAGAAGATATTAAACAGAGTCCACATTACCTCCCCTGAACAAACTTCAGTAACAATGAGAAGATATTAAACAGAGTCCACATTACCTCCCCTGGACAAACTTCAGTAACAATGGCGAAAATATTACGACAAGATGAACTTCTGTAACAATGAGAAGATATTAAACAGAGTCCACATTACCTCCCCTGAACAAACTTCAGTAACAATGGCGAAAATATTACGACAAGATGAACTTCTGTAACAATGAGAAAGATATTAGACAATGTAAAACATGGGACAACGAAAGTTCAGAGCTAACAACGGACACTCAGCTCCGAAACATTCATTGCCCTGAAAGGTATCTCCCAAATCTGCACAATCTCAAACAAAGACAAGCAATGCTATTCTGCACCAAGAAGGAAACGGTTTTTTTTTCTCTTTTTTTTATATCCCGTAATTGCAAAGCTCCGAACCTGACTCGGGCCTGTGAGTTATGTCTGTGATTTACATAAGCTGCGGTGGGTCTGTTCTCCCTGTGTTTGCCCATGCAGGTAGCTGGGCTTTGGGCAAATCGAATTCAAATAACGTGGCATACAGAGTTGACAATTGCTGTGCGTTCAGCGCTAGTGATTAGTAGGAACAGATAGGAAGGTCAGGATGGGAGAAAAAGAAGTAGCTCAAACAAAACAAAACAACAACAAATGTGATCAATGGTTCGCGCGGTACGTTCTCAAGCGTGCAAACAAATGTGGCTCAATACGTTGACTAATTAGGAACAGGAGGATTTTGAATCTCTACTGAATGTTGGTTAGTATATGAAAGAACGGATAAGGCAAGGACTGAAATCAGGAAAATCACTTGAATATCCCAGCTGAATCTATCTGTTTTGTTTTCCTTTAGAACAAACATAGCTGGTAGTGTTTGGTTTTCCTTTAGAACAAACATAGCTGGTAGTGTTTGTTTTTCCTTTAGAACAAACATAGCTGGTAGTGTTTGTTTTCCTTTAGAACAAACATAGCTGGTAGTGTTTGGTTTTCCTTTAGAACAGACCTAGCTGGTAGTGTTTGGTTTTCCTTTAGAACAAACATAGCTGGTAGTGTTTGGTTTTCCTTTAGAACAGACCTAGCTGGTAGTGTTTGTTTTCCTTTAGAACAAACCTAGCTAGTAATGTTTGTTTTCCTCTAGAACAAACATAGTTGGTAGTGTTTGTTTTCCTTTAGAATAGACCTAGCTGCAGTTGACTTGATCGATATACGGTCAATACTGACTTCTGTTGCAGCTCTGATGTCAATGATTGATATACGGTCAATACTGACTTCTGTTGCATCTCTGATGCCCGTGATTGATATACGGTCAATACTGACTTCTGTTGCATCTCTGATGCCCGTGATTGATATACGGTCAATACTGACTTCTGTTGCATCTCTGATGCCCGTGATTGATATACGGTCAATACTGACTTCTGTTGCAACTCTGATGCCCGTGATTGATATACGGTCAATACTGACTTCTGTTGCATCTCTGATGCCCGTGTTCTTCACGAAGACAAGATACCGGGGAGTGGTGTGTTCTAGTACATCAAGTTTTCTCCTTATAAAGGAACTACTACTCTTGTTTCTTCCAGACAAATACGTGTACGACCTACAATCAAGATGTGACCAGGTATCAAGAAATGAACAAGTGTCAAGAAATGAACAAGTGTCAAGAAATGAACAAGTGTCAAGAAAGAATACCGGAAACAAAATATCTTAAGAATGTAATTAACGGCGACCGCAATTAGCCCGATTAAAGGTCAGCGATACGATGACACTGACATATTGTCTTAAGTGCGCTATCTGCCAGTCTTAGTCACCACAAAAGCTACCGAGCTACATCCTAGTTACAGAGCACTACGATAACACCTGCTATGCTCTTATAAATATGACATTCCACAGTGGTCAGCGTATGTCCACAGTTTTAATTAATATCACATACTAGATACACAGCGACTCATACATTAACTTCTAATACAGGATGACGAATAATTCAGAGATTCATCATTATCTTGTGCCATCTCCACAATGAATATCGACTGCGATGAATCCTTCACCTCGCACTATACACCACACCCAGACAGACTGTTCCTCCCCCCCCCCCCTTCCGAACTCACCCGCACCCCCACACACAACACACATATACATTTAATTAACTACTTAACAAACTTCTATAAAAATCGATTCTGAATCGTTCTATGTGAAGTGTCAACAAAAACAGTGCAAGTATCCTGGTCTCTCTCTTCCTTCCTTCCTACTTTCACAACTGTCAATCTTATACTTGCTGGCCACCTGTTCGCACCCCTGCTGGCCTTGACTCTTCTGGCCTTTCAATATATAATACATATTACTACACTCCTCTCTTACACTGAGCTTCGAACTATAACAACCCAACCCTTCATCCTCATCTCTTACTTTCAAGTACAGCTCTTGAACTGACTATCCTATATTACTTTTTTCTTTATCCCATCATCCAAAACTTTTTACATGAGAAATAAATAAGATAAGGAGGAGGCCAAGACAGCAAACATCTGTATGGGGGGATGAGTAAAAGTCCTATAAAGAAAAGGAAAGTCTTATTTTAAAACATCCAGAACTGTACAAGGTGGGGGCAGCAGGTTGGCCACGGGATATCAGTACAGACAACTATGAATGAATGAACTGTTTATTGTGCTCAGCTTTCCAACAAACTGGCTGAACAAGACACATATATAACAACAGGAAAACAGCTGTAGACTTAACACCCATGCCAGAGATACAGAACCCTCCTTATTCCACCGCCCCCTTCCCCCCCCCCCCTTTCCTTCTTCTTCTTCTTACGATGCAGTCATCATAAGAAATGAAACGTATTTCTACTCTGTATCGTTATCATACGCCTTGCTCCACATCTAAATCCCCGTTATTCTGTACCTTGCTGTTAACGACAGCTCAGTACTTTAACATTTACAAATATGCCCAAGTATTAATGTCTCACGGCAGCTCGGGGCACCGACACGTGTTGAGTACTATAAACTGCAATGATTATGTTTACATACAAACAGGTGTGCTGAATCACTGAGCCAACTGTTGCTGGCTATTTATACATCTGACTAAATGGACTAAAGGTGAATATATTTTTGCTGAGAATAAACAAATTGCCCTTATATAATGTGTCTCTGTTTCTCTATGTGGTTGCATCTACCTTAAACTATCTGTACTTATTGAGGATGGCAAAGATGCTGTCACAGATATCAGTAGACATGTAAGTCTGTCCTGGACAAGGCCCTCTTCCTAAAAAATGTGATGCTCCAGGATATGAGATCTCCATGTATTCCGTGCGTCCAGTTGTTGGCATGTTTGGAGGCGTCTAATGTTCATTTAACTTTAGAAGTGTCTAGTGTTCACCCATCGTCTAGTTTAGAGACTAGTGTCTGGTTTGCAGTCCCAATCTTGGACTCGTAGTCTTTTCGGCTGAATCCACCACCAAGAAGACCAGATCTACCCCTACCCTGTTAACCAGACTTAGGAAGCATATCTGCCTGTTACTACTGTCCTGGATAGACCTGAAAGAACATGACACCTCTCTGGCGCCAGACGGAACCGGTTCTTCCAGCAAAATCGGGTACCCGGTTCCACAAACAGATACTTGATACCAAGTGCTCCGACCTGTCTCACAACCCCGATCTTGCAATTCCCAGCACCGCACCTGCACCTTTGCAGCGTATATCGACGTGACGCGCATGTCTAACCACAGCCAATCAGAGCAGCCCTTCAATCATTCCATCTCTAAGCTTGCACTTTTCTGGCGCGATTTCCGTACCCGCCGAGAAAGCGGTCCAAAAGCAAACAGGTTTCTTGTTAACATAACAAATGGCAGACACGGAGCTTTGGAGTGTAAATATTTGCACACCCAAACCGCTGGGACTGTTCTAGAAGCTTCTATATCTTTCAACATGACACTGTGACGAAGTTGTAAATCATGAGAACTGTCTTCCCGCCAGGCGTTTTAACAGCTTGTGCGGCGGTTCTAAAACTGTTCCAGTCCCGGAACCTTGATCAAATGGTAATTTGTCGTGGAACAACCACTTTGTCGCTGTTGCTTGGTATTAAAAACCTCCACAATTTCTAGTATTAAATACAATCTAGCCCCCCTCCCCAAACCCTCCGCTGACCCCAGGTTAAGAACGCTTGAGCTAAGTCAGACGCATGGAAAATAGATAAAGTCAAAAAATATGGAAAGCAGAAAAAATTGGACTACAAGATTTTGAAAAAAAAAAAAGTCACTGACACAAATCAAAAGGAACAAGAAGAAGTTTCAAGACCCAAAAACTCGAACAGAGAACATAAATCTTGACAACAAACGAGTCTTCTGAGATGGAAACTTCCCTCCCTCTCACATAAATATACAAGTAGAAAGAAGATTTGGGCACAGAAATGGACAAATGGAAATGAATGAACTTCTCGTACAAATTTTAACATACAAGAATGGCAAGTCAGTTGCTGATGATGTCCAAAACAGATTTAAATTTGGGGGCTTTGTAAGAAGACGTAAGAACCGCTGCATAAAGTACATGTCTGATCTCAAACCTCTACATAACATGTTAAAATTCAGACACCTTACAAGCCCTTCTTGTTAAACGTCACGTTACGTGTGCTGTGTGTTAAACACTACGTGCCTGCGTGTGTATGAACAATGTGAATGGATTATATGAATCATCACGTTCTCTTGTGAACAGTGCGGGTGGTTACGTGGACAAGTTTGCAAGTTTTACCTTTAAATGATTGGCTTCAGAATAAAAACATTTAAATTAGTTTTTTTTTTTGGGCCGGGGGGGGGGTCATCGAACTTCTACCAGGTGTGTACTGCTGCTCATCACTTATGGTATGACTGTATAAGCCAACCTGTTACTTGAATAAATATACAAAACAAACTAACTCTTTTGTTAGGTTTATCCGTACAGAGCAGCCTTTTACTGACAATCTAACTACATATAAATTATACTCTAAGTCAGCGTTTCCCAGCGTTTTTTTTTTTTGGACCATGCCTCACCTTTACGCCTCAAAAAGGTTTTGAGTTCAAACTGTGTGGTTCCTAAATGTGGTGACCGCACGCAGAAATATCTGTATGATATCACCCAGCATGCTTCGAAACCAGTCCTTAATCATTTCAATTGCCCCAACCACAGATGCAAATCTGATTTTCTGGTAACAGCCACCAAACAATGCCACGCCGATGACAAAAGCCGTCTAGCGCTTTAAAGCCGCTACATTAAGGAATATTGGACGCTGGAACCACATGGTCTGAACTCACAATTCAGTTACACCTAACATTACCCTCTCCCACAAGCATCTAGTTCCACTTCTTTCTCACTTGCTACACGTATTTCAAAACCTCCTCACGGCATCAGATTACAAACCCTCTACCCCATCTGCAATCACCTATTCCATATTCTCCGGGCTAGATTATCATTATACCACTCTCTCCTCTTTCTACGGCCCCCCTCCCCACCCCTCTTTGCAACCCATCTATCACACATTACAAGTCTCCATTTAAACATTCTCAACACTCCACCATGCACATTTCTGGACACAGCCTCTTACAAGCCACAGCTAAGTGCTCCATTCATTTTATTCACAAGCCACAGCTAAATGCTCCATTTATTTTATTTATTCTATTTCTTTCCATTCCTACTTTTTACATTCATGTGAATTACTATTTTAACTTCCCTATCTATTTGTTCGTCCTGTGTATTTTTGTATGATTAAGATTCACACCGAAACTTCACAACTGCGTGATAGTTAATTACTAAAGTTGTTCCTACGTTTTTCCTGGTTTATACATTTTGTTATAATAGCTTTACCGCAGTAGCTTCGCGTCTAGTTATATACTTAGTTGCGTATACTTATACATTAATTGTTACTAAAGAATTTGCGTGCATGTAACTAAACCTGAACTTATAAAGAAGTAGTCTTAATAAGCCGGGTTTTTTTTAACTGTCACGGGATTTCTCAGTAGTAATAATTTATATATATATATATAGGCTGCAGCTGTTCTCCAGATGGTAAAACTTCTTTTGGGAGAATAAAAAAAAAGGCAGTCCATACAGTCGGTACGAAGGCTACATAAACAGTTCAATTTCTCGACATGATCACACAAAAAAAGAGTGTATATCAAAAGGTCTCAGACACTTCATGGCGGGGCATATTTCTGATCCCGGCTGTCAAGTGTGTGTGTATGAATATCCATACAGAATCGTGACTTTTTTATGTTTTTACTGTTAACAACAAGCGCGGCTTTGGGCGTGACCTAGCCTCGACAAGTGCCTCGATGACCTGACGCAGTTAACGCCTCGGTTCCGCAGAGAGAGTGAAAGGAAAGGGGAAGGAGGGGGGGGGATGTTTGCAAAACACTAAAAATATGAAATACTGTATTTTTTAGGAAGGCAAAATTCCACAAGGGACATACAAATGACTGATGAACGACTGTATTTTTAGGACTAGCATAAAACTAGACTCCACCCAGGCGCATACAGAAAAGTGGACCTTGTAAGTCCGGTCATCAAGCTAATACTGTGCATAAAACCTATTGGAGCTGCACAAGATGGCCGCGCGATTTCCTTTCACTTCCATTCTGACCAACGCTTGTTACGGGAAACTCTGAGGTAGTCCATTTACTACTATTAATATTTCTTATCATATTTAATTTTTACAAGCTCGTCTGTCGCCTACTGTGCCGGATAAAAATGAAGAAAGGTTCATATTTTTTGTTAAATCTGTGTGTCGCTCCTTGGAAAGTTTGGTAACCGCTGATTCTGATATGTCATTTCATCGATTGCTTCCTATACTTTCCAGACTTGTCCGATGCGAGCAAGTGACTTTACTGACAAATCTTTCAAGGATTTTCTTCTTGGCAAGTACAAACTTGAAGCGTTGCATAAAGGTCTTAGATTAAGAGCTAAAAACTGGTCACAAATCAAACAGAACCGTTTCCTTGCAGAATTTCATGAATATATTTTCTATCAGAAGGGGAGCGTGTTTGTAACCATGTCCATACCAGCAAAATTTCGAGAAACCCTGCCAGTATACTGTGAGCAAAATTCAAAGGAAAACTACCTCCTCATAAAGATGATTAACTCCCTTGAAGGTATTCCCCCGAATAAAATGCAATCGTCGACCGTAAACACACAAAGGTCACCTATTTCTGACCGCCGGACAGCGCCGGCGAAACCTAAAATGAGCTACAACAAATCGGATTTATCATAAGAGACCCCTCCAGTTGGGCGTAAGATGATTGCAAACAATCCCAGCCCCTTTTCTAAAGCTTATCAAAAGAATACTTCAGAAGTTTTGAAGAGAAAGCTTGTAAATTAGGTACCGACAGAGGAGTACGGCCAAACTGTCAACTCCGGTTTGACATCAAGTTACCCCCTTTATTCCCCTTTCTTCTACTACAAAGACCTTAAAATATTTCCACACTAGGCTCCCTTCTCCCAACCTCATGTTCAACTTCCGAAAAAGTATGTCTCTGTAATGAGCGATTTCCTTTTTTGGTTGTCCTTATGTGTTGTCCCTGAATAATTTTGTCGAAATATTGGTTGTTTTTGTTTTGCCGAAATATTTATTGTTTAAAGTGTAATTAACTGTGAAGGGGCGAATACGCTGTCTAATTTAGTAATCAACGAGCCGTAGCGGACATGCTGGCGTTAGGGTTGGCGAGACATAGAGGATCAAGACCCTGTCCCACCTCTCTGCTGGTTATCCCCAGAAAACTGGATAGCCCGGATAACGGTGCAGAGACCACCACAGTCCCCGTGGGGAGGGGGGTGGAGTTTGCTAAAGAACCACTGCACATCCCCTGCTTTTAGCAGCCATGACCCGCTCCCAAGCCGACGCGATGAAGTGTCTCAACATCTTCACCGCATCACCTCCAAGCCGACGCGATGAAGTGTCTCAACATCTTCACCGCATCACCTCCAAGCCGACGCGATGAAGTGTCTCAACATCTTCACCGCATCACCTCCAAGCCGACGCGATGAAGTGTCTTAACATCTTCACCGCATCACCTCCAAGCCGACGCGATGAAGTGTCTCAACATCTTCACCGCATCACCTCCAAGCCGACGCGATGAAGTGTCTCAACATCTTCACCGCATCACCTCCAAACAACATCAGCTCGCAGTTCTAAAGAAGAAGTATAAAACTGGACCATCCTACACGTCTGCTTGATGGTACTACTGTTACTATTTACACTTGTCTCATCTCATCATCAAAGACGTAACAACAGCAACAACAACGCACTATAAATAGCATGGCACTCCACGACACACGTTTCCTGCGCTTAGCAAATTTCAAGAGAGATTTTAAATGTCAAGCAACGACCAGGGACAAAACGTTAGAGCGACAACGCCCACGTGTTTAACTTAAAACAAAAGACAATATCCCCCCTCCCCCAAAACAGAAACAAAACAAACAAGATGGCATGTATGTATGCAGCCCTGCTCTATACAATTTTATTTATCTTCAGCTTCCGTTGCACATTTCTTTTTGTTCATTTGGATTTTTTGTTCTCACTCCTTGTAGTTTAATTATCACCAGAAATTACATACATTAAAATATAACACCAAGATTCACATTAAAATAAAGGCAAACGAGCTGTCTAGAACAGCAGAAATTGGGGAAAGTTGAACCCCTATCGTCAGCTCATACTGGCCGGTATACACAAGTCTGGTTACAGGGAAATGAAGGAAAACTAGGCGTGGTTACACAGAATCTGCAGGAACAGATTAGTCTGTCAGCAAGGAATGTTACAGAGAAATGAGACTATTTTACAGAGAACATGGGAGCACATGAGCCTAGCTATAAATAATATGCACACTGGTTAAATAAAACTGGTCAACACGGACATGTTCATCTGTTTAGAATGAACATAGTGAGACATTATCCTGGCTAGAACGTACATATAATGACATTAGCCTAGTCAGAATGAACATATAACGCCACTGTATAACTACCCAACACAGAGAAAGTGGGAGGTCTCCTTATGAACATGAAACCGCCCGTAAGAAAGAGATAACAAGGACTTTTGCCGACAAGATCACATACGACTGTACACATACACATACACAGTATCACACAGTCTGACAGCTCAGATAACGTAAGAGAGCATGAGACACTCATCGACACTTGTAGATAAGAAGCAGTAAACGGAATCCGCCGTGGACTTCTTTATCTCGATAAGAACAGCAAGTTCACCCCCGTGACTTACCTCGCCAGAACATACAGTATCCACTATATCTCCCCGCGTTCAAAGTTTCAGAACACAAATCTTTGGACAGGAACTGGATATGGACTTGTCCGCAACGTTCCTCCCCTGACACTGGTAGTCTATCTCTCGGAGAGTAATTTCCTCACCCCCCCCCCCCCAACCCCTCTGATTTAGCTACCAAAGGAATGTAAAACTGACCAACCGATGAAACCAACCTGGAGAATGCTCCTATCATTTCTAATCACATGGTGATGACAGCTACGCCTGATAGGACGGGGATTAGCTTGGAGGAGATGTTTACATGACACATTTCTACCGCAAGGAGAGACTTTCACAAAATATTTGAGTGGGAGCTATACATCTAATATACAATAAGTGTAGATGCAGAAAGCGTCAGTGATCATCAGAAGACTATTGTTTTCATTCACAGCTTAGCAATTCAGACTACGGTGTTAGCTCTGACTTCTTAAGCAGCTCTGGTTCCTGCAGGGGCGGAGTACAGTTTTAGAACGAGTGCTATATTAGAACGAGTGCTATATGGATATTAATAACATCTGTATATCTTGCACATAACAGACTTGAACGTGAGGTCTAGCAACATCTGGGGCTGAAGCTTGGGTGGGTGGCGGGGGGGGGGGGGGGGGGAGAAGGAGAGAGGATGTCGAGAAACCCTGAAGAAAACTGTGAACTTCATTCTGGCAACAAGAAGAAGAAGACTGCTGATTTGTCTGCTTCAGCAACCAGAAACTGGATGCTATCTCGGGGAGCATTAGTTCAACAACCCAGATTCATACTGTATCGACCTCCCGCTATCTCGGACCATTCAGGCCGTGGTACAAAGTGGCCCTGGTCACTTTAACTTTGGCAAGTGTCGCACAAACTCTTTTGACACAAGATAGCATATGAGTGCTAAAAGCCACAGCCGTGACCTGTAACAAAGGCCGGCAGTAAGAAAAGACGCATGCGTTAACAAACAGTACTTCCGCTTTAAAACAGCACATTTCCTTATCTACCTAATACATTTACGCGAAAGTAAAGCTCGTCTTAACAGGGCAGCGCCTACGAGTTGTCGCCAGCTTGTGCGGATGTATCTCATGTGTCTCAAGTGAGAAAACCAGGAGACGTGACCCATATACATACATATAAACTTAACAAACAAGGCCTGAGTCACTCCAGTGTTATTTATGTAGAGATCGGATACTGGGAGAGTGTGGGGAAATAGGAGAGAGAGAGAGAGGGAGAGTTTCAAGTTTACAGTTAAGGACATACAAGTATCACTTCCCAGCAACCATCTGCTATACCAACAGCTCGTGTGAATGCGTGTAACTCACCATATGTGTGTGTGTGTGTGGACTTAGTGTGACTTGCACTGCTGCAGCGATGGTGAACGATTTGGAAGGCGCTGGGACATAGAAAGAGAGCATGACATGGAGAGTGTGGACATTCCTTTAAGGACTGAAGAGCCTACTATTTGTTTTTAACCGCACAGCTCATGTAACCGGATCTTTCATCCTTATTCACACACTACATATTTAGCACTTAAGAAGGGCACGCTTCACATACAAGCTTAGATGAAGAATGAACATAGCATGCTACACATACAAGCTTAGATGAAGAAAGAAAGGCACGCCACACATACAAGCTTAGGTGAAGAATGAATATAGCACGCTACACATACAAGCTTAGGTGAAGAAAGAAGGGCACGCCACACATACAAGCTTAGGTGAAGAATGAATATAGCACGCTACACATACAAGCTTAGATGAAGAATGAATATAGCACGCTACACATACAAGCTTAGATGAAGAATGAATATAGCACGCTACACATACAAGCTTAGATGAAGAATGAATATAGCACGCTACACATACAAGCTTAGATGAAGAATGAACACAATATGTACATCTGTACGCCCACACAAGGCACTGGCCCCTCACATCAACCAGTCTTTTTTAAACAAAATATGCTCTGCTATGTATAAAAACGGTCACTGTGTATTCTTAGCACTTCAGCGCTGACATACAGCGCTTCTCATGTTTTTTACACGAATCTCCCCCCTTTTTTCCCCTCTTCCTTATTTACATCCTTCTTTTTCGCATTGTCGGATGCGTCTTTTCATCTTCGCCCGCGATTTCGGTTTTCCTAAATCTGGAGCCCTACTGCCATGGCGTACTCGACTCTAGATTTTTTTTGGCACTCTCCATCAGATACAAGCCCTCCAGTCAAGTCCGGTGAATGAACTGTGAGGCACTCTTGTACCGCTGCTTTGAGGGCCTGTTTTTACACTGATATCTCTGTAATCATTTCCTGATTTTACTCTCCCTTTCAATCAGTTTTATCAACAAGTAAATTCCTGACATATTTTCCTCGCACTGTTTTTACAAACCCAAGTTGACCAATACGAAACAAGCGCGCTTTCTTGTTGCTAGTCACATCTGTACAGGGCGGTGGCCTGCACCAACTTCCCAACAATGGGGTGAGCTGAAAGATTAGACCGATGAGTCAACATTCCCTTTCCTGCTATCTCAGCACTACCACGACTCGGCTATAAGCAAGCCCTTACTTTAGCCTCGACAAATATGCGACCTGTCTTCGACGTCATCACTTCTAGGGATGGGTGGAGCTCGGATTCCTATTTTTAAAATACATATTAAAAGAAAAAAAAATTACTTGGCCTTCTAAAGTGGCCATAAAGAGCAGTGAACTTTTCAAACAAAGAGCAGGAAAGCGGGAAAGGATTGAGTCCCGCACTACATAAGCAAGCATGCACGCAATGGTCTGGTAGTATGTACAATTACCGTAACATTCTGTTATGTTTGTGCAGTATGTAACGTGCTATGCAAAATATTAAAGGTCAGGCGTTTGTGGGAAACCCTTGTGAAGCCTCGTGTGCTTAGGGCACTTAAGGTTCAGAGAGAGAGAGAGAGAGAGAGAGAGAGATGTTAATTATACCAGCGCATGCTCAATTTATACAACTACAAATTTAAAAAACAAAAGTGGCCCCTAGCAATTGTGGGGATGAACTTACAATATGACAATAAAAGGATCATGCCGGGATAAGGAGTGGGCTATTGTGTCACTACTCGTTTCCCACATCAGACACTAGAAGCAAACACCTAAACCGGCTCCACCACTACAGACACACATCTCTCGTCAGTAAAACTATGACAGCAATATCTCTAACATTGTAACACTCGTCTCTAGAACACTCCGTTATGCTTACTATATCTAACCAGTATTTGAAGCGAATTGGGGGAAAAAACAACTAACGAATGAGATAACGACAAATAAACATACACGCACATAAACCTAGACACAGATACATTCACAGGTGTGCGATGACACATTAATAATCTATCAGAACTTTGACCAGCAATGTTGTGAAAGCTTTGCTTGCAGGTTTTATCAGGGGCGTTTCTACCCTCCCTGTACAGGTGGCACGTACTTCTCTATGCCAGAGTCCAAACATTCTCGTCTTTTATATGACCTAAGAATTGAAGTATCTCTCAAAAGTAGCGGATCCTGGAGAAATGGACGATCCCAAATTCCACGTAGGAAAGTAAAGAATGACACAGTGACCCACGGGAAGGAAAGAGAAAGAGAGTCTGGGGAAGGATAACCTGACGACCTGTGGACAGCATGCAGCAACACAGCTCAGGTTCTATGCACAAGCTGGATACAAGCTGTTAGATCTGGAGAGAATATGTTGCTGTCTTTGCATGACGACAAAAAGGCGTACCTGGAGGTGGCTTCTCAGACCAAGGTTTCTCGACCCTAGGGTTCCGCGAAGGATCTACAGGAGTTCGGCCTGAGATCGTGACAAAAACCTCTCTTTGGTACTTCTCGTGGAACCTTAGGGCTTACCTACACGCTTTTGTTTTTGTCCAAGACAGGTTAGTTTTTTTTTTTAAGTCATTTTAAATTCTACATAAGGAAACAAAACCCTAGTCTTCCACGTGTCATATACCACAAGCCAGACCTGGTTACCATTTTGTATACTAGACATTTATTATTTTTCTTCTTGGTGGCTGAGACTTTTACTGGACATACTTAATGGGAAAACTTTTGTTATGTCTACACTAGTCACTTTATTCGAATATTTTATGGTTGTGGAAAAGGGTGGGGGGGGGCATGCTGGTAACGGGGACATCTTGGATGGGTTATGAAGCGAAAAATGATTGACGGTAAATATTTTAATGCAGGAACTCGGGTGGGGGAATTGAAAACAAAAATTATTGCAAGGCCTTCGCGGGTGTGGAAAGGTTGAGACAGACGAAGACGATCACTGTCCCGTGACGTGGGTGGGTGGATGGATGGATGGATGGATGGATGGACGGACGGACGGACGGACGGATGGATGGATGGATGGATGGATGGATGGATGGATGGATGGATGGATGGATGGATGGATGGATGGATGGATGGATGGATGGATGGACCAACTTTTGACTTTAACATCCTCATCACGACTATCACCGACAGCCAACAACTTAAGCCCACAGCCACATAAAGGTTCACCACACAACAAAGCTGTAATATTAATCTTGTAAAACTCTCTGTAGCAAGTGGTTTCTTGTAAGCCTTTCATGACAGCGGGACATTTTTAGACACAAAACAAAGTCCGCTAAGTCAAGAAAATACCAGAGTCACTGACGCGAAAATAAAGTCCACATAAAACTCAACAATGCATGACCTGACCAAGAAGCGCTAATGCTCTACAAGAAAACAAATACTTTTTCTGTGAACGTCATTAACCTTCCACCGCTGTTTTCTGCTGTTTTGTTTTTTTTTAACAGTAACTGATGAAAGCATTTGGAGGAAATATTGATTTATATTTTGTTTTTACTGCTATGAAAAATATCTTTATTTTTTTTTTCTTTATAATGTCATTTCTTCCCCCTACATTTTTTAAGCCCTAAGGTCAAGAGGTCAGCGACCTGGACCTGGTCACGTAGATATTAATCAGCCTAAGGGCTGAGACTGTTAAAGTAATCAGTTATATGTGATCTCTCCTTTCTTCTCCACCTCCTTCTCCTTCTTTGCCTCTTTCTTCTTATACGCCGTTCGATCGCAGAAAGTTCTTGTTTGCAGTCTTCCCTGTAGACGATATCGAGGCGCTGGCGCCGTGTTATATTAAAAGAATGGATTTACAGTGGCTTCTCTGAAGAAGACGTGAAGCAGAACCCAAAAGAAAACATTCTGAGCAGAATCCACCACCAAAGGGATTATAGCAAATCCTATACTTATTATCCTGGCTGCTAGAATACTATTACTAGGTGCACCAGAAAGAGGCAAAGTAGGGTCTTGACCTGCAGTACAACTATTTTCAAACAGACTGTGCAAAAAAAAAGTTTTATATCTATGGTAATATGTATTCACTATTTCCATTTTACTAAACTGTATTTGTGACAATATAATGTAACAGTTATTCTACAGTTAATTACAACTATTGTGTGTATGAGTATTAATTAAGATAATGAGTGTACGAACTACATAAATCTTTGAGAATGTGTGAAAAAAAAAGAGAGATGGTGAGTTGAATGCCAGAGAGAGGTGCTAGTTCAAATCTTTACTTTAAAAAAAATGAACAAACAAACGAAAGAATGTTCGCTAGCAAGTTGTCAACTAGGAAGACATTCATTTCTTTGTACTGAAATTAATAATGTGCTGAATCATCCAATGGCGAAGCATGAATGAGCGCGTGACGGACAGATCGAAATGGAAAGCAGTTGTTTTTTTTCTTTCCTAAAAACATGATATTCTTCTGCTTCTTCTTCCACATCTTCTTTGATGTTCATGATACTGAGAGAGAGCCTTTGTTTCCCTTCAGCTGATGCCGCTTTTTATTATGAGCTATAACCATAAATCCTGGACAGCCCAGTAAGGTTGCCTGGGTTTACTTTGAAGCCTAGAACATAGGTCCTAAAGGTTAAACTTCTAGGCAGTGACTTTTAGCACAGACCTCCCCACTCCGGCTTATACCGTTTCCGTGTTAAACTTAGTACGGGCTCCCCTCGGATCTATACTGTTCCCAGGTTAAACTTAGTACGAGCTTCCCTCGGATCTATATCGTTCCCAGGTTAAATTTAGTACGGGGCCCCCTCAGATCTATACCGTTCCCAGGTTAAACTTAGTACGGGCTTCCCTCGGGTCTATACCGTTCCCAGGTTAAACTTAGTACGAGCTTCCCTCAGATCTATACCGTTTCCAGGTTAAACTTAGTACGGGCTCCCCTCAGATCTATACCATTCACAGGTTAAACTTAGTACGGGCTCCCCTCAGATCTATACCGTTCCCAGGTTAAACTTAGTACGGGCTTCCCTCAGATCTATACCGTTCCCAGGTTAAACTTAGTACGAGCTTCCCTCAGATCTATACCGTTCCCAGGTTAAACTTGGTACGCCCCCCCCCCCCCAAATAACGTTTATCTCCTGATATAAAAATTCATAAAACAATAATTTGTATTCTCATTCTGTCCACGACATCGGGCCCTAGGCTTAAAAAGCATGTTCACCCTAATGGGTAATCCGCCACTGCTTCTATGCAGGCTCCACAACCTTGGGACCCTGAATGTGCCGAGCCCTACCCCGTTAGCCAGGCTAAAGATTCGTGTAATTTACTACATTCTCTGTCAAACAGGCGGGGTAGGTTCTTGGCCAATCTCGAATAAACTGCAGAACTATAAGTAAGATGCCCAACTAGGGTGACTTGCATCCGTTGGATACAAACCACCGACCTTTGCTATGAGAGACTAGTGAACTACTGTGACACAGAGGCTAACCTCTACCAGTTACTGTGACGTGGGGGGGGGGGATCTTTACCAATTATAACCACAAGTTATACAACTTCATAATACAAAACAACGTGATACTAAAATGGCCACAAACTAACAGCCCCTTGCTGCATGTTACACAAGAAATCCAAACAAACAAAAACTACTAACCTTTTGCTGAGCCTCCAAGGCTATTCCACTCTTTGTTGCTCTGTTTGATGCCATTTTTTTTTCTTCTCTGAATATTTCTAATCTGTGGTTTCAGTTCGATCGTGAAGTTGAGAGAGCTAGTAACTGCTGGGGAAATGTTAGCGCGGCTACTTAAATGTTTGAGACCGGCCTGCTGGTCTGTGACGTCTGCTACAACACCTCGTCCTTGTTGACACTGCCGCAAACGCCATTTATAACCACGTGACGTCACAACCAGCGCTTTTCATTGGCCAGCTCTGAAGAGGGCGCGACTACTTGAGGCTCCGCTCAGGTCACCAATATCGCATATTTAGCAAAGTTTTATTTTTAGCACAGTAAAATTAACATTTTTTAACATGAAAACTTCAATTTATAAAACTACAAGCAGATAATTCATTCAAATAAACAAATTTCTTTATAAACTGTATAAACATATTTTAGTTGACCCGGGCAGCTACTCCAAAGTTTATGGCGGAAATTCGTTATTTTGTAAAGTGGTAAGGGCGTGTCCTAGATAGGGTACATTCCTCTGTCGAAAAGGTTCTAGTTCTCTCCATGCCCACGTCATTTGTCACGTATGGTTCAGAGAAGGGGAGAAAGGTAGTTACTCTTTTCCTTATATGGAATTGTGCAGTTTGCTATTATGCTTTATAATTTTTCATTCATAAGTCGAGATTTAAGGCCAAATCTGGCTCCAACGTTCGCAAAGTATGCCTGAAATAGAAATGCTGTGGGTGTTGTTTGTATTGTTATAGATAGATAGATAGATAGATAGATAGATAGATAGATAGATAGATAGATAGATAGATAGATAGATAGATAGATGCCATGTATAAACCAGCAGCAGGAAGATATTTTTTAAACCGAATAGATGAAAGATAAAAGACGCTGCAGATAACTATCAGGATTTTGTTCCCACGTCTGGCTCAAACTGGATCGCAAAAACTAGTACAGCTCTGTCTCTGACACAGTAACTGATTGAGATCTGTCTGCCACAGTAACTGGTAAAGCTATGTTTGTCACAGTAACTGTTTGAAATCTGTCTGTCACAGTAACTGGTAAAAGACTGTCTCTTGTAGCAATAGCCGGTAAAGATTTGTCCCTGAATTACAGTGAGTGGTAAGAATTACCGTGAGTGGTAAGAATTACAGTGAGTGGTAAAGATCTGTCTCTGAATTACAGTGAGTGGTAAGAATTACCGTGAGTGGTAAGAATTACAGTGAGTGGTAAGAATTACAGTGAGTGGTAAAGATCTGTCTCTGAATTACAGTGAGTGGTAAGAATTACAGTGAGTGGTAAGAATTACAGTGAGTGGTAAAGATCTGTCTCTGAATTACAGTGAGTGGTAAAGATCTGTCTCTTAATTACAGTGAGTGGTAAAGATCTGTCCCTTAATTACAGTGAGTGGTAAAGATCTGTCTCTTAATTACAGTGAGTGGTAAGAATTACAGTGAGTGGTAAAGATCTGTCTCTTAATTACAGTGAGTGGTAAGAATTACAGTGAGTGGTAAAGATCTGTCCTGAATTACAGTGAGTGGTAAGAATTACAGTGGTAAGAATTACAGTGAGTGGTAAAGATCTGTCTCTGAATTACAGTGAGTGGTAAAGATCTGTCTCTTAATTACAGTGAGTGGTAAAGATCTGTCCCTTAATTACAGTGAGTGGTAAAGATCTGTCCCTGAATTACAGTGAGTGGTAAAGTTCTGTCTCTTAATTACAGTGAGTGGTGAAGATCTGTCTCTTAATTACAGTGAGTGGTAAAGATCTGTCTCTGAATTACAGTGAATGGTAAAGATCTGTCTCTTAATTACAGTGAGTGGTAAAGATCTGTCTCTTAATTACAGTGAGTGGTAAAGATCTGTCTCTTAATTACAGTGAGTGGTAAGAATTACAGTGAGTGGTAAAGATCTGTCTCTTAATTACAGTGAGTGGTAAGAATTACAGTGAGTGGTAAAGATCTGTCCTGAATTACAGTGAGTGGTAAGAATTACAGTGGTAAGAATTACAGTGAGTGGTAAAGATCTGTCTCTGAATTACAGTGAGTGGTAAAGATCTGTCTCTTAATTACAGTGAGTGGTAAAGATCTGTCCCTTAATTACAGTGAGTGGTAAAGATCTGTCCCTGAATTACAGTGAGTGGTAAAGTTCTGTCTCTTAATTACAGTGAGTGGTGAAGATCTGTCTCTTAATTACAGTGAGTGGTAAAGATCTGTCTCTGAATTACAGTGAATGGTAAAGATCTGTCTCTTAATTACAGTGAGTGGTAAAGATCTGTCTCTTAATTACAGTGAGTGGTAAAGATCTGTCTCTTAATTACAGTGAGTGGTGAAGATCTGTCCCTGAATTACTGTGAGTGGTAGAGATCTGTCTCTGAATTACAGTGAGTGGTAAAGATCTGTCCCTTAATTACAGTGAGTGGTAAAGATCTGTCTCTGGCAGGGCCGGCTGTACCGATAGTACACCACCATGTGTGCAAGGGGCGGCAAGTTGGGGATGGGGGAGAGGGTGGCAAAAATGGGGAAAGCAGGACGAACTTTTCAAAATATGAAAACAAATTATTTGTTTAAAACAGACATTTCATTTATTTTCCACTCATAAGAGGTGGATGTCCCCCTACATTATCCTTGGAAAAGGATTTAAAATGAATTTATTAGTTACAGTCTGTACTCCAGATGTAGGTTGTATTGAACAATTAACATTATTTGCAAGATTTGTTAATACAGATCCAAATGATATCAGTTTTCATGAGTATTTTCTTTGTTTCATTCCTGCAGAAGTCACTGCAGGCACAGTGTTAACTGAGAGAATCTGTCAGACATGAATATTCCATTCGCAGGCATGCGTGACCATGGCAGGTCCTTGGGTCAAATATGAAAAGGAAAACATTCAGGAATTCGACAATGCAGTAGAGACTTTGAACCCGCGATCTTTTTTGTTTTTAATCTCTTGTTGTTATCATTGTCTCAACTTAGTTGTCTATAGAAGAAGTTTCTTCCTTTGTTCAGAAACTGTTTTTGTTTGTTTGTTTGTTTGTTTGTTTGTCTGTCTGTTTTGTGTGTGTGTTCATGATCAACATTTCTTTGGCGAACCCTTGTCAAAATATATTACAACTTTAACACTCTAAGAACCAACCGCTGGATATCTATTATCGGAGCCATTCGTCTTTTTAAAAGATTCTAATAACGAGATTGTATGATGTCTTTGATGGGAACTGTTGATGATGAGTCAATGGACAAAATGACGAGACAATGAAAACACTTGCCCTTAAAGTCAAGAGATCTTAAATTGTGTATGTTGTCTTTGCATATGGCGCTTTATTTTGAATGAATTAATGTTGCTAGTAAGCTTCTTTACACTCATCAATGGCATAGACAGGATTGGAAGGACTTGCCTTGATTTGGGACAGGGTCTTGGTCAGCTATGGGTCGCTGATTGCCTAATTGAACAGAGTCTTCACTCCCCACTGTCCGTATATAAAATATATCCCAGGTGTCGTCATCTTTAGTAGTAGACATGTTGGTATATAACAGGGATGATGATGATGATGATGATGATGATTTCGACAGTCTGATGAAGGGAGTACGGGGGGATGGTCGATCAACTGGGGGGAGAAGGAGGTGATGTATATTATAACAAGGTTAACTCTTTCACTACAAGACAAAACTAGCAGGGTTGGTAGATCATGCACGCCGATGTAAATCAGTACTCACGGCCGTTTTATTAAGCTAACTGTAAAAGGTAATCCTCTCATGCCTTAGAGGCACATAGGGATATGGTGTTAGTGCCCATATTTTATTATTATTAGGCTAAAGTCTAAATAAAATGAAAAAGTGGCACATTTCTAACCTAATCTTTCCTTTCAAACTATAGAATGAAAAAAATGTCACAATTCTAACCTAATCTTTACTTTCAAACTATAGAATGAAAAAGTGGCACATTTCTAACCTAATCTTTGCTTTCGAACTATAGAATGAAAAAAATGTCACAATTCTAACCTAATCTTTACTTTCAAACTATAGAATGAAAAAGTGGCACATTTCTAACCTAATCTTTGCTTTCGAACTATAGAATGAAAAAGTGGCACATTTCTAACCTAATCTTTGCTTTCAAACTTAGAATGAAGAAATGACAATTTTCTAACCCAATCCTTTCTGTCAAACTATAGAATAACTTCTTTCCAGTTTCTTTCTACCAACATTTTTCAGCAAAATGTATTCTAGCAGAGCGTGGAACTTAGTCCAGGAATGATGATGTTAAGAAACCCCCTTGTGTCTACATTGATGATCTTTCTATAAGCATAGGCGGCAGTAATATATAGAACAAATGTCGGTGTCTTTTGTTCTATCGCAGAGGCACCAGAAAGACACCTGTTGCTTCAAGGTCTTAATATTGGTCATTTTCCTTATCTTGTGTGTATGTGTATGTATGTAAGATATACTAAGGGAGAGGTAGACGAGCGGTTGGGGAGGCGGGGGGGGGCGTGGGTTGCTCTGACACTTTTCTTTTACAGAAAGATAGCACTGGACCCATATAACGACCCAATTACCTGCAGAGAGATAAAGGCTGTTACCAGGTTTAATGAGATTTGAGGAAGGGGGGGGTGGGTTCACTGGTTCAGCCCTTACAAGGCTTCCCTAGTTTTAATGAGGGTGGAATGTGGAATAGTCATACTCATCATCATCAGGTGCCGTGCCGACTAGCGTTGGGTATTATGCTTCTCCAGAGGACACGATCCTTCATGCAGGCCATTAGCTCAGCTGGTGATCTCCTCTCACACCATCTCGTCTGACTGTCCAGTATCATTTCTCTTGGTCTTCCCCTGGCTCTTCTTCCTTCTATTTTTCCTGTTCTTATAATATTTTCAATGCCCCCTCTTCTCATTGCATGTCCTATGAAAGTACATTGTCTCTCTTTCTTATTTTTTTACAAGATGTTTTTTTTTTGTCTCTCAAGTTCTTCTCAAACATTCTTCATTAGTTATTTTTGCTATCCAGGAAATTGGACCTAGATGTAAGCAAAGAACCTACATGTAAGCAAAGAACCCACATGTAAGCAAAGAACCTATATGTAACCAAATAACCTATATGTAAGCAAAGAACCTACATGTAAGCAAAGAACCTACATGGAAGCAAAGAACCTACATGGAACCAAAGAAAACCTACATGTAAGCAAAGAACCTAAATGTAAGCAAAGAAAACCTACATGTAAGCAAAGAACCTAGATGTAAGCAAAGAACCTACGTGTAAGCAAAGAACCTACATGTAAATAAAGAACCTGATTCAGTTCATGATCTACAAAAACAACGGGAGACCACCTTGCTCCAGCTTCTGAAACTGTCGGTTCTGCTCCGCCTTGTTAAGATCTTCCAGATGAACTAGCGCGCCCCTCATGGGGTGGAGTACACACTTAAGAATGTTTGTTCCAGAAAGGTCCAACGCCTGTATACCTCCGCAGCCACACTTGGGTACAGGGTGTGGATCAAACACAGAAGCCTTCTGCAGAGAGAAAATGTATTTTTTAAAATAATGCACAACATCCTGGCAACAGAATTTCAGTCTTAATGTGCTCTAGTATAGAAGTTGACAAAGAGGGCGTTACCGCCCTGTTGAGGAAGATAGGAAGATGGGGGGGGGGGGGGAGAGGCGAACCAATGAGACTAAAGGGAGCGGGGGTGAAAGTGGATGTGAGTGGTTGCAATAAAACATTTCATAAAGGTAACAAAAGTGTATGATTCAGTTTTACAAAATAAGCGAAAAAAGTATTCGTTTATTTGTTGTTGTTGTTGTTGTTGTTGTTGTCTAGACATTAGAACTAGATCATGTGTATTTTTGTGCTTCAGTATTTAGTACCTGCGAGAGGCTGAATCTAAGCGATGGAATTTCTATCTCATGATCTCGTTTCATTTCCAGGTGTCACGATTATAGACAGGCATTGGTGGCTTCGCTGTCAAACACCTTTTTATCTTTCGGGGCGGGGTACAAGACAGAGAAGTTTATTCACGCTTTGTTGTGGTTAGTTGGAGTCCGAGCTAACTCTCTTGTAATGTTTCTTTCTCTTACGTCAAAAAAGTGCTTTGTTTATGTTTTTTTCATCGAAGTCCATCTATATAGTATGCAATATGACCAAACGGTCATATTAAACGTCATGAGAATTTAAGAAAGACAGTCTTAGAAGGGTACATAATGGGAAAAAAGAAAGAGAGGAAGACCAAGGCGAAGATGGCTGCAAGACATCGTTGATAATCTGCAAATGGATGCAGCAGCTGCAGGGTGTCCTGCTCACAACCGAGAGGCCTACATGAGAGCTGTTAGGGAGGCAAAGTTCCGCAAGGGGCATACAAATGACTGACTGAACCATACACTATTATGTTCTAATGCTTCACTATACGAGAGCCTCGTTGTTTTCTATTTGTAAACATTTGTATCCGAATCAGTTATTTATATCTCGCTTAATCTGCTTTTTATTTTTATCATCAAACTTCAAATGTTTATTTCTGAAATCTATTTTGCACTTATTTTAACCCTCGAACTCCCCTCCCAGTATCTTATATGTCCACCTACTTCCCATTGTCCTTATCAGCGCCTCCCTCCAGTCTACGTGCCTCGATTTGACAGTTATCTCCTTTGTCATTCATCCCCTACTTAAGCCCTTCCCTTCTAGAATCCTCAGCTTCGATGGCTGGGTCTTCTTGGTCCACTCTCCTCCATATCAGCTCTCTGGACAAAATGCGTGGTGAACAGGATACATATAGGAGTAGATAAAGACGTAAGTGGGAACTATCAAAGGGCACTGGTTGGTCTAATACAAGTTTGCGGTTAATTTACTTACCTAGTGTTGCCAACTTCGTGTGCACCCAGACACATTTACACAAGCAGGATAAACAAACAAAAGCCTTCATGGGATGAATAAAATCTTTTTTAAGCAAAGAACCTACATGTAAGCAAAGAACCTACATGGAAGCAAAGAACCTACATGGAACCAAAGAAAACCTACATGTAAGCAAAGAACCTAAATGTAAGCAAAGAAAACCTACATGTAAGCAAAGAACCTACATGTAAGCAAAGAACCTACGTGTAAGCAAAGAACCTACATGTAAATAAAGAACCTGATTCAGTTCATGATCTACAAAAACAACGGGAGACCACCTTGCTCCAGCTTCTGAAACTGTCGGTTCTGCTCCGCCTTGTTAAGATCTTCCAGTTGAACTAGCGCGCCCCTCATGGGGTGGAGTACACACTTAAGAATGTTTGTTCCAGAAAGGTCCAACGCCTGTATACCTCCGCAGCCACACTTGGGTACAGGGTGTGGATCAAACACAGAAGCTTTCTGCCGAGAGAAAATGTATTTTTTAAAATAATGCACAACATCCTGGCAACAGAATTTCAGTCTTAATGTGCTCTAGTATAGAAGTTGACAAAGAGGGCGTTACCGCCCTGTTGAGGAAGATAGGAAGATGGAGGGGGGGGGGAAGAGAGGCGAACCAATGAGACTAAAGGGAGCGGGGGTGAAAGTGGATGTGAGTGGTTGCAATAAAACATTTCATAAAGGTAACAAAAGTGTATGATTCAGTTTTACAAAATAAGCGAAAAAAGTATTCGTTTATTTGTTGTTGTTGTTGTTGTTGTCTAGACATTAGAACTAGATCATGTGTATTTTTGTGCTTCAGTATTTAGTACCTGCGAGAGGCTGAATCTAAGCGATGGAATTTCTATCTCATGATCTCGTTTCATTTCCAGGTGTCACGATTATAGACAGGCATTGGTGGCTTCGCTGTCAAACACCTTTTTATCTTTCGGGGCGGGGTACAAGACAGAGAAGTTTATTCACGCTTTGTT
The DNA here is from genome assembly GCA_009760885.1 of Achatina immaculata. Lineage (NCBI taxonomy): Eukaryota > Metazoa > Mollusca > Gastropoda > Stylommatophora > Achatinidae > Lissachatina > Lissachatina immaculata. The sequence goes on from CM019711.1 coordinate 28,985,484, forward strand.
GTGGTTAGTTGGAGTCCGAGCTAACTCTCTTGTAATGTTTCTTTCTCTTACGTCAAAAAAGTGCTTTGTTTATGTTTTTTTCATCGAAGTCCATCTATATAGTATGCAATATGACCAAACGGTCATATTAAACGTCATGAGAATTTAAGAAAGACAGTCTTAGAAGGGTACATAATGGGAAAAAAGAAAGAGAGGAAGACCAAGGCGAAGATGGCTGCAAGACATCGTTGATAATCTGCAAATGGATGCAGCAGCTGCAGGGTGTCCTGCTCACAACCGAGAGGCCTACATGAGAGCTGTTAGGGAGGCAAAGTTCCGCAAGGGGCATACAAATGACTGACTGAACCATACACTATTATGTTCTAATGCTTCACTATACGAAAGCCTCGTTGTTTTCTATTTGTAAACATTTGTATCCGAATCAGTTATTTATATCTCGCTTAATCTGCTTTTTATTTTTATCATCAAACTTCAAATGTTTTTTCTGAAATCTATTTTGCACTTATTTTAACCCTCGAACTCCCCTCCCAGTATCTTATATGTCCACCTACTTCCCATTGTCCTTATCAGCGCCTCCCTCCAGTCTACGTGCCTCGATTTGACAGTTATCTCCTTTGTCATTCATCCCCTACTTAAGCCCTTCCCTTCTAGAATCCTCAGCTTCGATGGCTGGGTCTTCTTGGTCCACTCTCCTCCATATCAGCTCTCTGGACAAAATGCGTGGTGAACAGGATACATATAGGAGTAGATAAAGACGTAAGTGGGAACTATCAAAGGGCACTGGTTGGTCTAATACAAGTTTGCGGTTAATTTACTTACCTAGTGTTGCCAACTTCGTGTGCACCCAGACACATTTACACAAGCAGGATAAACAAACAAAAACCTTCATGGGATGAATAAAATCTTTTTTAAAAAAAGCAGCAATTAAACTATTAAAATAATTGTGCCTCAACTGTTAAACATACTGGTTTCTGAACTTCAAAAACTTGAGGTTGTATGTTTAGGATTGGCAACCCTGCGTGCACACAATGGCGTACCTCGCATTTCTATGACCTACTTTTATATTCAAAAATGGCGAGGACACATTTTATATACAGTATTCATAAACCACGAATATATCCGGCTTTTTCTCGCGCTCAGCTCAGATATGGCCCATAATGGTTTGTTGCCCTGCACACAATGATCAATGCAGCGAACTCTGATATCACAAATCGACATTAATTCCACTTGTAATTTTTTCTAAATGTCTGGTGGGAACTCCATCGCCAAGTTGTTTGTACATGCCCAAACTGTGACGAAGATAAATGTCAAAACATGGCAAGATAGGATTGTCAAAATAAATTAATAGTAGCTTTTTTTTTTTGTCATCTGTAAGAAATTATGATTCAGTGTGGCATGTTGACTTTCTGTTGATTATTTCTTGCTTCCTTTATTTGGTTCCCGTGCTCCCCCCCCCCCCAACCGATTCATTTGGCTCGTTACACCGTCATTTTATTCCCCTAACCCCATTATTTGGTTCCATGCCCCCCCTCAATCATTTTATTCCCTTAACCCCACTATTTGGTTCCATGCCCCCCCCAATCATTTTATTCCCTTAACCCCATTATTTGGTTCCACCCGCGGCCCCCCCCCCATTATTTTATTCCATTAACCCCATTATTTGGTTCCCATACCCTTATCATTCGCTTTTGATACTCGCGTCATTTGATTCCCATACCCTCACCATTTGGTTTCCATACTGCCATCATTTGGTCCTCATACCTTCATCATTTGGTTCCTCATACCTTCATCATTTGGTTCCATTGCCCGCACCCCATTTTTTGGGTCCCATGCTCCCACTATTTGATTCCTACACCCCAAGGGTTTTTATACCCCTGATCAAGAACCTCTGATCAGAGAAAAAAAAAGATTTCTTGAGGCATTCTGATGATTTTTGTGTGTGATCCCTTTTCTTTTAAAACTGATAACAAACAATATTAGAATCAGCACAAAATCTGTCCCGGGTGACTTCATTTTGTGTTTATTTGTATGTAAGAACTGGACGGTAGGTTTTACTTCTTCTTCTTCTTCTTGGAGCTGCGAGCTGGTGTTCTTTGAAGCTGATGGGTTTCGGGTTCAGGGTTAGGTTCAGGTTCACTTTTTCAGGTTTAGGTTCACTTTTTAGGTTCAGGTTCATGTTTAGGTTTAGTTTCAGACTCCGGGTTAGGTTCAGGTTCGCTTTTTTAGGTTCATGTTCAGGTTTAGGTTCAGGCTCAGGTTCACTTTTTAGTTTAGGTTCAAGTTTAGGATCAGGTTAAAGTTCAGGCTCAGGTTTAGGTTTAGGTTCAGGCTCCGGGTTAGGTTCAGGTTCACTTTTTTAGGTTTAGGTGGGGTTCAGATTCAGGTTCAGGTTTAGGTTCAGTTAAGGTTTCGGCATCACGGCAAATGAAAATATCCCATAATTTGCTCCGCCACCTGTGCCAGTGACAGGAATGCGCCAAAAACCGTCCCATAATGAGGAAAAGTGATCCGTGCACGATGAATGCGTACATCTCCGCAAATGTCCTCAGTTGGAGAGGCATTCATAGCTACACGGCGCCAACCTTCCAAAGAACACAGCGGAATACATCCGCCATGTTAATCAGCGACCAATCACCGTCAGGGAAATCCGTGCGCCACTGAAAGTCACGTCTCTCAGTGGCGCCCCTGAGCACTAAACTCAGTAGCTAGGGCGCTAAACCGGGGCTCGCAACTCCACAACACAAAGAAACCAACGCAGACAGAGGCGCACACAGGCGCAATCATCAACGGCCACACTCGCCCTTCCGCCATGTTGGAACCGGAAGGCCGGTGAAGATGTTGATGCACCACATCGTGTCGGATTGGGAGCGGGTCATGTCAGACACGTTTTTCTTTCCCTGACTGGGATTAAAAGACAACCAGGGAGTGTGCGGTGCTTCTTTAGAAGACTCCACCACCACAGGGACTATGGCGATCCCTGCCTAGTTAGTTAGGCTAGGCCTGTTACTGGGGCCACCAACGGAGATGTGGGGAAGTCAAATGAAAATACTACATTGCTGTAAAATGGTGATCTTCATCATTTGAGTCTTCAGCGAAAGGTAATCGTTTTTTTTTTTTTTTGTTCGTGGAGAGTCTTGTATCCATGTTGATGGATATTGACTTGTACCCATGTTGATGGATGTTGACTTGCATCCATGTTGATTGGATGTTGACTTGTATCCATGTTGATGGATGTTGACTTGCATCCATGTTGATGGATGCTGACTTGTATCCATGTTGACGGATGCTGACTTGTATCCATGTTGATGGATGTTAACTGATCGAGGTCCTGTTTGCTGATGTTTGCGGTGACCGTGGCATTTTCTTAAAAATAAAATAATAAAAGAAGTCTGCCCAACTGACTGACTGAGTGAGTGACTGAGTGACTGACTGACGCGTCCTTTGAGCAAAGGATTTCTCTGTCGCTTCTTCTTCGTTCCATTGTTCTAGTCTCAGACATCTATATTTATTACGCGGAAAAATTGTGCAGTATTGTGTGGGTCACGTTTTGTACACCAAAGTGTGTCTTTCATTGTAGCTCCCTATAGCCAAAGCTGGGTTCATGCTTCTAGGTAGGGGTGGGGGGAGGGGGAGGGGGCTAGACCTGGAGGATGTACTCTGGGGTCTGAATGTCTGTTTGGCAAGTGCAGTCACGTGATAGCGTTATACTCGCAGTAGAGCTTCTCTGAGAGGGGACCAGTCTTCACAAACTGCTGATACTGATTCTATCAGGTTTCGACCTCTGACGGCCTTCTAGGACCAGTCTTCCCAAACTGCCGATACAGTTTCTACCAGGTTTCGACATCTTACACCCTTCTATGACCAGTCTTCCCAAACTGCTGATACTGATTCTACCAGGTTTCGACATCTTACACCCTTCTATGACCAGTCTTCCCAAACTGCTGATACTGATTCTATCAGGTTTCGATCTTTCACGGCCTTCTACGTTCTGATATTTTTTTCGCTAAAATAATAAATAATTTCAAAAAGATAGATATGTGACTCTCTCCCTTGCACACTTGGAGTGAAAAAGGAAGGGGGGGGGGCATTTTTCGGATTCAGGCCTAGGTTTAAGTTTAGGCCTAAGTTTAAGTTAAGGCTTAGGTTTACGTTTAGGCCTAGGTTTAAGTTCATGCCTAAGTTTAAGTTAAGGCTTAGGTTTACGTTTAGGCCTAGGTTTAAGTTCATGCCTAAGTTTAAGTTAAGGCTTAGGTTTACGTTTAGGCCTAGGTTTAAGTTCATGCCTAAGTTTAAGTTAAGGCTTAGGTTTACGTTTAGGCCTAGGTTTAAGTTCATGCCTAAGTTTAAGTTAAGGCTTAGGTTTACGTTTAGGCCTAGGTTTAAGTTCATGCCTAAGTTTAAGTTAAGGCTTAGGTTTACGTTTAGGCCTAGGTTTAAGTTTAGGCCTAAGTTTAAGTTAAGGCTTAGGTTTACGTTTAGGCCTAGGTTTAAGTTTAGGCCTAAGCCTAATTTTCAGTATAATAACAATGAGAAAGTTTGAAATACAGACAGTCCTCGAAATATGAGCGATCGACATACGTATAACTCGTACATACGAACAACACCCACGACCCACACTCACACACACACACCCACACGAACATTCCCCCCCCCCTTTCTCCCACGGATTTAACATTACCCTTCTACGGCGGTTCGCCGTCTCGTGGGCGGGGCTTAGGACAAAGACACAGTTAATTGTTAATTAAGAACGCCCACTTCTGGTATACAAGCATCAATAGAAACTAGGTTTAAATTTTAATCATTATTCCCCCTCCCCCCTTTTCCCCTAATCTAAACTGTTTAAAAAAGAAAGTGTTTCTTTAATGTTTTATACCTACACACATTCTACTTCTCCTCTCTCTCTCTCTCTCTCTCTCTCTCTCTCTCTCTCTCTCTCTGTCTGTAAATACTGAAATTATTATTATTATTATTGCTGTATCATTATATGTGAATGCTGGAAAATCACCAAAACCATAGAAAACAAGTTGAATTCTTTCCAGACTAAATTTTTACGAAGAATTAGAAAAATATTTTGGCCAAACACCATAAGAAATATCATCTTGTTGGCAGAGATGCAGATGAAGCCACTGACAGCAATTATTGAGGAAAGACGCTGGCGATGGTTGGGACATGTGCTCCGAATGACTGACAACTCACTACCAAAAATAGCGCTAAGATGGACACCACAGGGGAACAGAAGTAAGGGTAGACCAAAAGAGACATGGAGAAGAACAACAGAAAGGATGTTGAGCAATAGAGGGCTCACCTGGGCAAGAGCACACAAAAAAAAGAAGGCAAAGGACAGGCATTTGTGGAAAACCCTTGCGGAAGCCTCATGTGTCGTGCGCACTTAAGGTTCAGAGAGAGAGAAAGAGAGAGAGAGAGAGATATTATGTGTAAAGTGGGGAAGGGGAACAATCAGCGACCTGTAGCTGATATTCTAGCGTCGGGGTTAGCAAACCATAGCTGACCAAGACCCTGTCCCACCTCTCCGTTGGTTCCCCCAAAGTAACAGGCCTAGCCTGGCTAACGGGGCAGGGATCGCCATAGTCCCCATAGTGGTGGAGTCTGTTAAAGAAGTACTGCTCAGCCCCTGCTTTTTAGCTGTACTCCGGGACTGAAAAAGTAGCTGCTATAACCCGGTCTCACGTCGATACGATGCTGTGCCTCAACATCTCTACAGCATTAGCTGCAAAGAACACTAACTCGCAGTTACAGGGAATGAATGATCTATATTTTTAAAGGATAAAGAATTCGCACGCAGGCCCGTCTTACATTCTGCCCTTCATCACGCCATCTTTCATTCTTTCCACACTCTCGATTTAATATATACAAATTATACAAGTATACAAATTACATTAGGAAAAAAAACATATCAAAAGAGTGTTAGATTAAACTATTACATTCAAAGTAAAAGAGAAGAAGTAATTAACCGAATAAAATAGCTCTCACACACACATACATGCACACACAGACATATACATAAACGAAAATACATTTTCAATACAGATCTTCTAACATATGTTTTTTAACAAACATTAAAATAATTTCTAACAATATCTAACAAGTAACTTTACGAACTATGTCATTTTAGTATTTGATGGCTGGCGAGTCATGGGTTGAGAAAGTGCTGGTTATTCTATGGGGGCATATAATTAAAAGCAAGTAAATAATGAAACAGGTTTGAGTTTAAGCATGAAGTATTACCAATGGATTTTAAATGGTTGGGTGGGGGGGGGGGGTGTTTCAAAGGTGTACTGCAGAGTATACAAGGCTTTTCCTGGACAGATTAATACTGGGTTTAGGAAGAAGACAGTTTTTTAAACGCTGGCTAGATAGCACAAGACAAATCAAGACAAGACATTATGTGTAAGATGTTTCAGTGTATATGAAAGTGTGTCTTCAATGTTTTTACGCATAGAAAGGCAACACTGTATATTATATAGTGTATGCAAAGACAAGCATTTGACTAATCGACGTCAGATATGAACAGTACATAACTGCCCCGACATACGTACAAACTCGACTTACGAAGAGACGTAACAACGTAACTCGTTCGTAAATCGAGGACTGCTCGTATTGCGAGAACTTCCAGAATATGACAGGAAGACAGGAAGCGACAGAAAGCGGTAAACAAAATGACGCAGATCAACATGATGGCTGCGATGTTGCCGGAAGAAAACATAAGGAAAACAAAAGGCCAATTCTGAAAACTGAATAATATGAAGAAAGCATTTGCTTGGCTCAGTACAGCGAGGTATATCTGTGTTCGTGTTGACATTTTATCTGTCTCGTGCATAATTCAAAATTGTGAATCAAGATAGCGGGGTCGCACACACGGGCCAGTTCAGTTAATGATGATACAGAGAGGGCAGTATCTCCCATCTGGTAACTCTGTCCTGTTGTAGATAACTGAAATATAGAAAGGCTGGTTACGTTTTCATTGGAGGATGTACCACTGGATGTCGCAAAATGGTGTTAATAAATGTCGCAAAATCGTGCTAACAAGCAGTCATAACACTAGCTCGGACACGCCCTCGTGAGACGGGGTAGGATAAGCTGACAGGTTGAGAATCACTGATTTAAACATTTTTTTTATTTTTTGCGGGTGCGTGGGGGGAGGGCAGCATTTTGATTTAGAGATGAGTCTTGGACAGTTTTTTTTTCTTTTTTTTTCTTTTCCTTTCTTTTTTCTTGTCCTTTCGTCCCTTTTTTTCTTTTTCTTTTCTTTTCTCTTTCTTTTCATTCCTTTTTCTGTTATTTCTTTTTTTTCCTTTCCTTTTTCATTTTCTTTCCCTTTCTTTTCCTTTCCTTTTTTTCTTTTCTTTTCCTTTCCTTTCCCTTCCTTCCTTTTTTTTTTTCTTTTCCTTTCCTTTTCCTTTTCCTTTTTTTCCTTTTTCCTTTTTCTTTCTTTTTCTTTTTTTTTTCTCATTTCTTTTCCCTCGCACGGAAGTACATTTAATATCCGGCAGGAACAAGTAACAACATCTCTAAACTTATCTAGAAATTGAAGAAAAACATAATGTATGTGGGATTTTATCTGCTGAACTAATGTATGTGGGATTTTGTCTGCTGAACTAATGTATGTGGGATGTTATCTGCTGAACTAATGTATGTGGGATTTTATCTGCTGAACTAATGTATGTGGGATTTTATCTGCTGAACTAATGTATGTGGGATTTTGTCTGCTGAACTAATGTATGTGGGATTTTATCTGCTGAACTAATGTATGTGGGATTTTATCTGCTGAACTAATGTATATGGGATTTTATCTGCTGAACTAATGTATGTGGGATTTTGTCTGCTGAACTAATGTATGTAGGATTTTGTCTGCTGAACTAATGTATATGGGATTTTGTCTGCTGAGCTAATGTATGTGGGATTTTGTCTGCTGAACTAATGTATATGGGATTTTGTCTGCTGAACTAATGTATGTGGGATTTTGTCTGCTGAACTAAAGTATATGGGATTTTGTCTGCTGAACTAATGTATGTGGGATTTTGTCTACTGAACTTCAGGCTGATGGTTTAAGGGAGGGCATTTTGAAGGTTTATTACATAAACTGACGGCCAGGTTGGCTGAGTGGTTTAGGCGCTCGGTCCCTAATCAGTGGTTCCGGGTTCAAGTCCCAGCAGTGGGGGGATTTTTTTTTCTTTCTCCTGGTACCACCTCACCAAAAAGGCCCCAGGGTCCACATAGCCAATAAAAATGGGCACCAGAGAAATCTGGGAAGGTAAATGCGGCCAGGGCGTGATACTGACCATATCACACTTTCATGTGCTGAAGGTTTCGGAAAATACGGGCCTAACACCGTATTCCCCAATATGCCCTCATGGCATGGAAACAGGAATTTTACCTCTATCTTTTTTATACATTTGTTACCAAAGGCCTCCATCATCATCATCATCATCAGTCTTGCCCGTCACTCTTGTAGAAGTTTGACTCCGCCCCCCCCCCTAAAAAAAATGAGGAAATAAGCCAGGAGGAATAAATCGCGCCTATTGCTTGCATCAGCAGGCGAGGATGATGATCGATAGATGTAGCCATTCAGCGACCTATATTTGACCTATATCGAGGCCAGAGTTGACAAATCATGTCAGAACTAGACCCTTGTCCCACCTCTCCGTTTGTACCCCTACCCTGGTTATCGAGGGGTGAGGGGGAGGGGGAGGCAGGGATCGCTACATGGTGGTGAAGTACGGTACGGAAATAATGTTATCTTCTCTGATTTTCTTTGCTTCTCTCAAGAGTCTGAAGGAAAAAAATGGCCACCGTAAACCCACTCCTAATCCGACACCTTCACTGCATCGGCTGCAAAGAACACCTTGCTCCCAAGTCCCATGGGGTTTAGAGAAAGAACAAGAACTTTAATATCCTTGCATGAAATGATCAAACTCAAAAAAGAAATTCACAGAATAGTAACACTGAAAGACTGAAAAAAGAACAATGATCAAGACATTCATGGTTAGATCAATACATTCATAGAACAATGACCAGGACATTCGTGGTTAGATCAATACATTCATAGAACAATGACCAGGACATTCGTGGTTAGATCAACACATTCATAGAACAATGACCAAGATGGTCATGGTTATATCAATACATTTACAGAACAATGACCAGGACATTCATGGTTATATCAATACATTTACAGAACAATGACCAGGACATTCATGGTTAGAGCAGTACATTCATAGAACAATGACCAGGACACTGATGGTTAGAGTAATACATTTACAGAACACAGAACAATGACCAGGACATCCATGGATAGAGCAATACATGACACTCACAGCTAGAACAGCGGTACTTGATGGTTAGAACAATGCCTTCCACTCACGGAACAATGACAACAAAGCCAGTGGTAATACAAAGTATTTAATACACCGACACAAATCAGTCACATTTCACCCCAAAATTAGCACATTTATTTGTAGATATGATACATCGTGTCACATTCCACAAGCATCAGTATACAACATGTTTCAACGTTATTTACTGCATAGTCTTTTTTTTAAAATGTACCACGGAAAAAGAGAGCTAGAGGCAACAGAGATGCGGCTTCTTATAAGAATGTTAAGAGCACCATGGACAGTTAAGACGACCAACACGGAGTGTCTAAGAAAAGCAAATGTAGAAAAGAACCTAAGAAAGCGACAATCATCAATCATTGGACATAAAATGAGAGGGGGTGGTGCGCACAATGAAAAAAATGTCATAACAACAGGAAAGATAAATGGGAAGAGAAGCATGGGGTGACTAAGAGAAAAAGAACATCATGGATGGTCTAACGCGATGGCACAGTAAAAGGTCACCAATTGAGATGATGGACAAAACATAAAAAAATGATGAATCGAGATTTACGGAGAAGCTCAACTACGGATAAGCAGGCAAGGCGCTCACCTGGAATCTACAGGTGAAAGAGAAGACATAGAAGACATAGAAATACCTGGTCAAGATGTCCTAAAGCAGAGATAAAAAAGATCGACTATACGTGGATAGAAGAAACTGACCAGGACAGAAATAAACGGAGACCCCCAGATGTGGGGGGGGGGGGGGGTAAAGAAGACAAGGAAGGACAACTACAGACACACATCTGAAGATGATGATGATGATGATTTTTTTTTAAAATAAAATTTGTTTCCTGAACGATGTGATCATTTTAAATTTTCTTTATCACATTTACTGATAAGGGCGCAGATAAAATTTATTGTTTAAATCAGTGGTCCCAAACCTGGGGTCCATGGAACCCGCAAGGAGGTCCACAGAAAGGTTTTTGTGGGTCTACGGACCACAAAATGGATTGCTGGACTAATTTTAAAAAATCCTAGCATCATTTACGTTCCATTTCTCGCGTTATTTTTAATGAGAGTCCCAAGCTATTCTCACGAATGCCACGGAGTCCATGGCTACAAAAAGGTTGAGAACCACTGGGTAAGTGATCAAAATGTCCGCCAAAGGCACGAAGACACAAGCAACACTTATTAAACTGGGCCTAGAAACGGAGAAGACATAAGGCATACCTGCTGAAATATTAGGCAGCTACTAGCTCAATTCCCTTTTCCATGGCAGTCATATTATGTGAAAACTGGGAAACAACTAAAGAAATAGACAAGAAATTAGACTCTTTCGAAAACAAATGCCTCAGAAAATACTTGGTATAAAGTGAAACGAATTTAAGAACAACACAGAGATAAGACAGATGAGCAAACAACAACCTGTCTCATGAGTGATCAGAAAAAGAAGATGCACATATGTAGGGCATGTGATGAGAAGAAACAGTCAGAGAATACCAAAACAAGCTATCAAGTGGAGCACAACAGGCCGAAGAAAAAGAGGTTGACCACGTGAAACTCTAAAGAGGACACTGTTAAGGGAAGCCAGTTTAGTTGGCATAATATCCCTTGATGAAGTTGAAAATCTCGCCGAAAACAGGAAAACTTGGCAAACAACTATGCGAGCCCTATGTGACGTTTGACAGCAAAGGAAGCATGTAAAATGTAAGATGTAAGAATCAAGGGTAGATAAAGCACATTTCTAACCTGGCCCGTGTTTTTAAACTATATAGAATCGTCCTTCTAGTTTCTTTCTGCCAAAATTTCTCAACACTTGTGCAGCAAGGGAAATAATTCAGTAGTGAAAGAGTTAAGACCAAGACTTTAAAATGCGATAAATAAAAACTGAAAATATGTATGACTTTTTGCGAAATACGACTTTTTTAAAAAAGTATGTATTCATAATTTGGAAACATTCCGTAGTACAATGGTCTAAATAGTCTTGAGCAGAGAACTGTCAGTAATACACATACATATGTTCTGTACTGGACGAAGTTGTGAGCAAGAATGCATACACACGTTATGTACATAGGCAGTTTTAAGCAAGACTGTACATATACATATGGTACATAAACAACATACAGGCAAGACTTACATACAGTTAACCTTCGATTTAACGGATCCTAATTTAATAGACAAATAATTTTTTTTCATAAAAAATTTAACGCTGCAAGGTACATTTTTCATATTGCAAGTGTTTTAAGTTGCCTGAAGTAGGCTCGTTTTATTTTAAAGTTAACGTTGGGTTCAGGTTCTGTATAAAATGTTTACGTTAAAAAACAGTTTAAAAAATAGACCACCATCCACTCCTCGGGTACATTCGATTTAATGGAATTTCGACTTAAACTGACACTCCGACCCAACATCAGTCCGTTAAATTGAAGGTTTACTGTGGGAGCAAAATATCGACCTCTGTACAAGTCATGTCATATTACTACACATAAGAAATTCAAGCAGATTCATTCATTCATTCATTCATAAGAATCAAGCATTCATTCAATCATTTATTATGTGCCGTATCAAAATAACATTGTTGGTGAATCAAGGCTGAAAGAAGGTTGGCTATTCAAGAAGGTTGGCTATTAAAGTAGGTTCGTTAGTAAAGAAGGCTGACTAGTAAAGAAGATTAAAGAGAGAACGCTTAAATATATTGGACATATTAAATGTCATGAGAATTTAGAGAAGGCAGCCTTGGAAGAGTACATAATGGGAACAAGAAAGAGAGGGAGACCAAGGCGAAAATGGCTGCAAGACATCGTTGATGATCTTCGAATGGACGCATCAGAAGCAGGGCTTGCAACCAAAAAAGACATACAGGAGACCTGTTAGGCAAAGTTCCACAAGGGATATGCAAATGACTGACTGACTGAGTGAATCTTGCTTTCTTCATAGTGTGCGATCTTTGTATTTTCAAACAATTGAAACCTATACTTTGGTATTTTCAAACAAATGAAGAGCATAATTTGGTATTTTCAAACAAATAAAACACATACTTTGGCATTTTCAAACAAATGAAGAGCATACTTTGGTATTTTCAAAGAAATAAAACATATACTTTGGTATTTTAAAAAACAAATGAAGAACATACTTTGGTATTTTCAAACAAATAAAACACATACTTTGGCATTTTCAAACAAATGAAGAGCATACTTTGGTATTTTCAAAGAAATAAAACATATACTTTGGTATTTTCAAAGAAATAAAACATATACTTTGGTATTTTAAAAAACAAATGAAGAGCATACTTTAGTAATTTCAAACAAATAAAACCTATACTATGGTACTTTCAAACAAATGAAGAAATGATCTTTAAAATTCGGCGCTACACCCAAAGTACAATATTTACTCCGAGAATAATCAAAGAGTAATGTGCACAAAGTCTCAGCAAGTGTTATCACACGTTGCTTATATCGGTACAAATGTTTGTTGGTTGGTTTGTTTAAGGGTAGTCAAATATATATATGGGGTGCGGGGGATGATTATCACGTGATAATATTTTTATAACTTAATACACGGTAAGCGCTATGTAAAGTGCACTCCTCTCTGCCTCTTCTTGCAGGACAAAAATGTGTCACTTTCACAGCCATTTTTCCATGTAACTAACGGATCAGGTACTCATTTTTTTCCAGCTGAGCTGCAACATGATGGTGGATGGTCTCTTACTGTTTGCCCCCAGAAAACGAACGTTGTTCCCTACAGCTTGTTCTACTCCCTTCTGAAGTGCACCTCTAAATAAGCCTTGATTTCTTCTCCTGTTATCTTCCTCAAATATTTGCCGTTTTGTGGGTTAACAAAAAATAAACAAAACAAAATGAACCTTCTCTATCTCAGTCGGAACCTACGTTACGTTAATCTTGGTTGTGAAAATGTCCTCTGATACATTTCTATCAGACCTCTCTTTGATATGGACGTCTTAAAACGTCATGTATTTTGTTTTCGTGATGTTAAAGATGTATTAAAACATTTTTCCTTTCTCTGGTATGGACGTATCAATATGCCATGTATTTTCTGTTCGCGGCGCTAATCTTCATTATTCTAACTAATAATGGAGATACAATGAAGGAGATTAAAAGGAGGACATCTATCGCTCTTCAAAAAGTAAAACAACTAAAGAAGCTGTGGAGAGGAGCAGACAGAACCACAAAAATAAGATTTTTAAAGGTATGCATCTTTCTCACCGCAATATATGCCTGTGAGACCTGGACACCTAACAAAACAGCTGAGAAACACATACATGCCTTTGAATGTAAATGCTACAGAAGAATCCTTCAAATATCATGGACACACAAAAAAAGCAAAACAAACAAACATATCCATACTACAAGAACTTAATATTGAAGAAGGCTGGCTAGTAAAGAGGATTAAAGAGAGAAGACTTAAATATTTTGGACACATTAAACGTCATGAGAATTTAGAGAAGACCATCTTGGAAGGGTACATAATGGGAGAAAAAAAAAGAAAGAAAAAAGAAAGAAAGACCAAGACGAAGATGGGTGCAAGACATCGTTGATAATCTGCGAATGGATTCGTCAGCAGCAGGGCATCTAGTTACAACCGAGAGGCCTACGGGAGAGAGCTGTTAGGGAGACAAAGTTCCGCAAGGGACATGCAAATGACTGACTGACTGGTACTAAGGATGTTCAAAAACACTGAATTGTTCCCTCTTTATAGTATTGCATTATAAAGGCATTAAGACTCCTGGTTTTTTCTCTCTCTCTCTCTCTCACATGCCAGTGATATGGGCGTATTAATACGTCAGGTATATTCTATCCGTGGTTTTAATGACGAGTTAAAACGTCCACATTTAAACGATGCTGTTGACGGGCAAACGTGTACCACAGCGAGCGACTTTATAAATACATTTTCAATACTCATAGAGCCTGGTGGCCTGGTTGGTTGGGTGGTTAGACGCTCCATCTACTAGTCCTGCGGTACAGGGTTCAAGTCCCAGCAGTGGGGGGATCATGTCTGGTACCACCACACCAAAAAGGCCCAGGGGTCCACCCAGCCTCTAAAAAATGGGCACCAGAGAAATCTGGGAAGGTAAATGCAGCCAGACATGATACTGACCACATCAGACTTTCATGCGCCGAAGATCTTGGACATAGGGGCCTAAAACCGTATCCCAAATATGCTTTAATGGGGATTTCTTTTTTTTTTTAATCTCTCTCAGAGACCACACTGTGCAGGAAGAATACATCAGCAGAAGCGTGCAACTAAACTTCACTTGGGCACTTCCATTCTTCTAACAAAACCAGCTCTGTGCTGCCCTGGGGCAGACTTTTGACCCCGGGCAAACAACAACGGAGCCTCTGTACACGAGAGAAGAGATGCATACGTGATGCAAAGAACAAGAATCTGCAGAGACCAGATAAGAGCAGAAGGGACAGAAGCAGAGTCAGCCCGACCTTTAGAAATACGCTGGACAGAGTAGTTCACCCATCGCGCCTTACACTCTCAGACAGATTATATCCCTGCAGTATTATCATGGGGTTGATAATACTCTAATAATAATAATAATACTCTATAACATCATAATAATATATAATAATATTGATAATACTCTAATAAATAATAATAATCGCACAGCACAAACTACGTTGGAAGGGAGAGAAATTGCCTCAAACTAAATTCTCACATCTGAAGCAAAATACAGAAAAAGGGAAGAGAAGAACAAATACATGTGATTAGCAAATAATAAGCTTGTTTTCCCTTAAAGTAAATAAGTTTGTAATGTAAAAAATGCTATAAAAAGTCTTCACTTAAGAAAGAAAACGAAACCATCTATATGCTGTAGGTTCTACGCCAGACATGCTAAAAATTTTACGGGAGATAACCAAATATATATATATTTATTTCCAAATAGGATTATCTCACTTGCTAGTCTATTAGAGATGTTAAGGCAGGGAACGTGCTTGAGGCACCAAAAAGGCGACAGTAGACCACATACTGCAGGAAAGCCCACTACATGAGCAACAGAGAGGACAAATATGGCCACCTATCACACCAGTCCAAAACAAACTGTATGAGGATGTCTACACCCTCCAGATGACCACCAACTATTTCAAAAGTATACAAGTCAACATCTGAAACTGATCGAAGAAGAAGAAGACAGCAGGGAAGACACACAAAGCCATCACTAACATCAGTCCAGACCAAGCTGTATAATCATCATCATCATCATCATCATCATCGCCTTCCACTCTCTTGAGAGCATAGGCCACGGATAAAGGCGCTCCAGTCATCCCTGTTCTTTGAATTATTCTCTGCTCCCCTTCATGTGTATCCCTTGTCTCTGAGCACTGTCATGGTGTGTAGCCATTTTGACAACATAAACTGGGATTGATGCATTCTTCTGTGATATCCAGCTTCATGTCTGATAATGTTCCTCTCTCTCTCTCTTTCTCTCTCTGTCTCTGTCTGTCTGTCTGTCTGTCTGTCTGTCTGTCTCTCTCTCTCTGCTCCAGGCCAATCAGGCGTCGTTGGTCATCATTGATTTCCACAACCATCTGTCTGTTGCTCTTTCTATAAGAGATGTATTGGACCATGCTCTGTGTCACTCTTTTAGTCCCTCAAGTATCTTGTTTCTATGTCTTCCTCTGCCCCTTTGAAGATTATATATGTTGTTGTTGTTGTTGTTCTTCTTCTTCTTCTTCTTCTTCTCTGGAACTGTTGGCTGGTGTTCTTTGCAGCTTATGCAGTGAAGATATTGAGGCGCAGCATCGTATCAGACTGGTACTGAGTTATAGTGACTATTTTTTTTTACTTCTTTAATAGAGTCCACTACCATGTGGACTACAGCAATCCCTGACCTTGTTTGCCAGGCTAGATCTGTTACTGGGGTTACTAACAGAAAGGTGGGACAGGGTCTTGGTCAGCTATTGTTTGCCAACACTGATGTCAACCATGTCATTTCTTTTTTTGGTAGCTGATTGTCAAACCAGACAGGGTCTTGGAGCCCAAGTTTTGTGACAAATGAATAATGTTAACATTAGTGTAAAATTTCTGATAGTAACTACAGCATCATTCTTCATTTTATATTTTGCAAGTATGACCTGTTCCATGCGATCTATAGTTAATATTCAAACTGATAGTCCCTGTTTCATGCGATCTATAGTTAATAATCAAACTGATAGCCCCTGTTCCATGTGATCTATAGTTAATATTAAAATGGACAGCCCCTGTTCCATGTGATCTATAGTTAATATTCAAACTGATAGCCCCTGTTCCATGTGATCTACAGTTGATATTCAGACTAATAGCCCCTGTTCCATGCGATCTATATTTAATATTCAAACTAATAGTCCCTGTTCCATGTGACCTACATATAATATTAAGACGAACAGTCCCTGTTCCATGTGATCTACATTTAATATTCAAACTTAATAGTCCCTGTTCCATGTGATCTACATTTAATGTTTAAACTAATAGTCCTTGTTCCATGTGATCTACAGTTAATATTCAAACTGACATTTCCTGCTCCATGTGATCTACATTTAATATTCAGATTAATAGTCCCTGCTCCATGTGATCTACATTTAATGTTTAAACTAATAGTCCTTGTTCCATGTGATCTACATTTAATATTAAAACTGACATTCCTTGTTCCATGTCTCTCTCTCTCTCTCTCTCTCTCTCTCTCTCTCTCTCGCTGAACCTTAAGTGCCCAGGGCACATGGGGCTTCCGCAAGGGTTTTCCACAAATGCCTGTCCTTCGCCTTTTTTCTGCTCTTGCCCAGGTGAGCCCTCTATTGCTCAACATCCTCTCTGTTGTTCTTCTCCATGTCTCTTTTGGTCTACCCTTACTTCTGTTCCATGTTATCTACATTTAATGTTCAAACTGATATTTACAAGGTAAGATTCCCGTTTCCGTGCCATTAAGACATATTAAGGATACGGTGTTAGGCCCGTATTTTCCACGACCTACGGTATATGAAAGTCTGATGTGGTCAGTATCACACCCGACCCCATTTACCTACCAAGATTTATCTAGTACCCCAGTTTTAGAGGATGGGTTGACCCCTGATATTTGGCCACCAAAAAAAAAAAAAAACCAAAAGAAACAATCACATATTTATATTCAACTAATTACACAGAAGTTGGTTTTCAGTGCACCTCTGCTGTATGCACATGTTGCTGGCCAACCAGGAAGGAGATGAACAGACGTCTCTGAAGTTACTTTCACACCCTCGTCTCAACTGCACCGGATGATTCGTCCTGAACTTCTGCCAGATTCAAGGCTACCTCCGACATGCTTCTGGACGCAACTATGGATAGAAAATTCCAGGAGAAAGAATGAAACATGATACAAACATAATTAATCAGATGTTATACAGGGTGGGTCACAGAACAAACCCCAGCCACAGAGACTATATATACAGTCTGTTACAAACACTTTCATAAAAAAAAGCAAAAAACGATGGCAACGCTTTCATGGGATTTGTGAAATGGGCTGGGTTTTGTTTTGTGTGGCCCTCATTCTAATAATGAAAATACACATACAAGTTGAACTCCAGCTTTTCTACATCCTTAAGTCTCATTAACATTTTTTCCGCATAAAAAAAAGGTCGAATTTATAAGTGCTTTACAAAATGATTATTATTATATCCATAGTACAAGAACTTAATATTGAAGAAGGCTGGCTAGTAAAGAGGATTAAACGAAGAAAACTTAAATATTTTGGACACATTAAATGTCATGATGATCTAGAGAAAACTGTCTTGCAAGGGTACATGATGGGAAAAAGAAAGAGAGGAAGACCAAGGCGAACATGGCTGCAAGACATCGTTGATGATCTGCAAATGGAGGCATCACCAGCAGGGCATCTTGCTTACAACCGAGAGGCCTACAGGAGAGAGCTATTAGGGAGGCAAAGTTCCGCAAGGGACACGCAAATGAATGAATGAATTACAAAATTGTTACTTGAGTAAAATAAGCATAAAATAATGGAACTACCACGAATGAATGCAAAGTAAGTAATAGAAATCGTACCTGATTCTGTCAAAAGTCAGAAAGCATTGATTGTCCAACATACATCCAGTGGCTGTCCAGCAAACCGCATGTTATAATTTCACCGCAATTAAAAGATACGACAAATCATCAGTTTCCCCCCCCCCCCCCAAAAAAAAAAAACAATATCAGAGATCAACCTGTATCAAAACTTCCGTGTTATCATCGTGTGACGTGTCCTGTCCAGGACGTTGTCCCTCTCACACTACTTCCCTGAATGCAGTACGGTCTTGAGCAAGTTGACCGGCGTCTCGCAATGACAGATTCAGACTTTCCCTGATGTCCCGAGTCCACCCGCGGCGATGCTGTCCCTTTTCTCTTTTGTCAGGAACTATGCCTTCTCCTATCAACTTCTCCTATCAGCTTCTCCTATCAACTTCTCCTCTTGATGCGGCTAAGTATCTCAGCTTTCTAATTTTGATGTTGTTTACAATATCTAATCCCATCAATATCTCTTTACTTGTTTTTCTTTATCTGATTTTTTTTATTCAGTCCCTATGTAAACAAATAACACTTTATAACATTGTAACTAGAATCTCATCATTCACAATTTTACTTTCATCAGGCCATCTTGCTCACAACCGAGAGGCCTACAGGAGAGCTGTTTGGGAGGCAAAGTTTCGCAAGGGACATGCAAATGAATGAACGAACTGTAAGATGTATTTTACTCTCTTCCTTTCCTTTCTCATCATTTTTTTCTACCATAATTTTGAATCTTATTTACAAAACATTATCCTCTATACCTAGTAGGCGCAGTTATACTTTTAGCATCTATGTCAATATTTTCTGTATAAAGGTAAAAAAGGTAAAGTAAAATCCCCATTTCCATGCCATTAAGACTTGGGGGAGGGGGGGGGGTACAATGTAAGGCCCGAATGTCCACGACCTCCAGCACACGAAAGTGTGATGTGATCAGTGTCACACCTGGTTACCTTCCCAGATTTTTCTGGCACCCAATTTTTAGAGGCTGTGTGGCCAGTGGGCGGTACCAGGAAAAAAATCCCCATAGCTGGGACTTGAACCCAGTACCGCCAGATAACTAAACCGAGTGGCTAACCACTCAGCCAGCCAGGCCACCATTTTCTGTATCAAGACACACAACAACAACAACAACAAAACCAAACAGACGAGACAAAAAATTAAACATCTACTCAAAAGTTTAGATTTATGTCCTAGAATATAAATATAACCATCAAATTTTATCTGAATCTGGATCTGTAATCTCACAGGAGATTTTTTTAAAAATGTAGGTCTTGAATTTCTGTTACCTCTTTCTTACCATTGGCCAAACTCTCTCCCTGATCATCTGTGGCGTGCAGACATTTTCTGACATTCACCATCGAAGAGTTGGCAGTTATGAATAAGGCTGGAACATTTTCTGGCCCACCAAGCAACAGCTCCTACGATAATCCAGTACCCAAAAAATTCTTAACCCTACGTGCACGAAATTAATTTAAAACAAAAGGTGCTGAAAAGCTAATTCATACCAAAACAAAGCTGGACTCCCAAGATCACATAGATGGTTCTTCATTTACAAAGTACTTTAGGTATATTCATATCACCATCATCATCAGTCTTCTGTACTCCCAGTGGAGCATAAGGCATCAACAAAGGTTCCCCAGCCAGACCTATCTTGAGCAAGTCAGGATACATCAAACCATCTCCTTCTCTGCTTCCTTTAGTTCTTCCTGTGTTGTGCGTCTGCATGTCCCCAATGGTCTGCCCCTCTTTCCTTTTCCCTGAGGTGTCAAAGTCAAGGTTGTGTAAGGGTGTATTTTTTTCCATTCACATTATGTGTCCCCGCCCATCTCCATTTTTGTCTTTTGACCTCTTTACTGTAGTATTGTTCTCAATGCCTATACATTTGATTAGTTCCTCATGTGTCACGCATTCTTTCGATTGTATTCTAACAATTTTTCTAAGGCATCTTCTATATTCAATTTCTTTAAAATTCCATTGTCCATGGCATTCACATTATGCATGTGAAAGCTGGAAAACAGCTAAAGAAATAGACAAGAAATTAGATTCTTTCGAAAACAAATGCCAAAGGAAAATACTCGGTATAAAGTGGAACGAAATCAAGAACAACGCAGAGATAAGACAGATGAGCAAACAACAACCTGTCTCATGGATGATCAGGAAAAGGAGATGGAGATATGTCGGTCATGTGATGAGAAGAAACAATCAGAGGATCCACAAACAAGCTATTAAGTGGAACACAACAGGCCGAAGAAAAAGAGGTTGACCAGGTGACACTCTAAAAAGGACATTGTTATGAGAGGCCAGTTCAGTGGGCATAACATCCCTTGATGAGATTGAAAAACTCGCCGAAGACAGAACATCTTGGCGAACTACCATGCGGGCTCTATGTGACGTTTAACGGCACGGGAAGGATGTAAGATGTAAGATGCCATTAAGGCATAATGAGGAATAGGGTGTTAGGCCCATATTTCCCATGATCTTCAGCACATGAAAGTGTGATGTGGTCGCTACCATGGCTGGCCACATTTACCTTCCCAGAATCCTCTAGTACCCATTTTTAGAGGTCGTGTTGACCCCATGGCCTTTTTCGGCCTTGTGCCTGAAAAAAAATCCCACTGCTGGGACTGAACCCCATACCACCGGATTAGTAAACCAAGCGCCTAACTACTCAGCCAACGAGGCCTACACAGGTAAACATAAATAATGTTATATATTATTTCAAAGAAAAATGAATATACAGTTATATTTTGTCACACAAAAAACTATGAAAGAATAAAAAGACAGTTTTTCTCTTTTTTTTCTTTTTTTGTTCAATCATTTCCTTGGTACTCTGATCATGTGGCTCAGGTGGTACCGAGAGCTGATCTGTAGCCACATGGGAAGATCATATGATCTCAAGTCTGTAGCCACATGGGAAGATCACATGATCACAAGTCTTAGCTCCCGAGATGTGTCTGTAGTTTCTAGTACGATAATCTTTCACTGATCCCTTTCAGGTTGGTCTGTCTCTCTTAAGAAGCAAAAGGAGTTCTTCTTCTTCTCCAATCTCTCAGGAACTGCCAGGCGCTGGTGTTATTTGTAGCCGATGCTGTGAAGCTGTCGAGGCGAACGTGTCGGATTGGGAGCTGGTTATGGCGGATACTGTTTTCAGCTCCTGAGTGGAGTGAACAAGTGGGGTGGGGGGGGGGAGCGTGCAGTACTTCTTTATCAGGCTCCACCACCATGGGGACTGTGGTGTCTATGCCCTGTTAGCCAGGCTAGGCCGGTTACTGGGAGGATGGGGTACCAGTGGAGAGGTGGGACAGGATCTTGTTCAGCCATAGTTTACCAACCCTTTCACTAGCATGCCAGCCAACCCTGTCACTAGAATGCCAGACAAACCTTTCACTAGCATGCCAGACAACCCTGTCACTAGCATGCCAGACAACCCTGTCACTAGCATGCCAGACAACCTTTTCAATAGCATGCCAGACAACCCTTTCAATAGCATGCCAGCCAACCCTGTCACTAGCATGCCAGACAACCATGTCACTAACATGCCAGCCAACCCTGTCACTAGCATGCCAGACAAGCCTATCACTAACATGCCAGCCAACCCTGTCACTAGCATGCCAGACAACCATGTCATTAGCATGCCAGACAACCCTTTCACTAGCATGCCAGCCAACCCTGTCACTAGCATGCCAGACAACCCTCTCATTAACATGCCAGCCATCCCTGTCACTAGAATGCCAGACAACCCTTTCACTAGCATGCCAGACAACCATTTCACTAGCATGCCAGACAACCCTGTCACTAGCATGCCAGCCACAGGTAGCTGAACTGGACAACGTCATCACCTCTAATCAAATGGTATATTTTTTTAACAGAAAGAAAAAAATCAATGCCCTGACCTGTATTTTGTATAATTTGTCACTTATGTCCTTGCCAACAATGTTCGTAAACACATTCCACAGGAAAGGGTTGGAGGTGAGATAGGCTCTCAGAATTGGTATCACCCAGGATATAATCAGGCATTCCTCGCATGCTGTAATGGTAACCTGGAATGTAGAATGTACAAGCACTTTGAAACTGAAGATTGTAGAACAAACATCATCATGTGCCGTGCCGACTGGCGTTGACTATTATGCTTCTCCAGAGTACCAGATCCTTCACGCAGGCCATTAGCTCAGTTGGTGATCTCCTCTCACACCATCTCATCAGATTGTCCATATCATTTCTCTCGGTCTTCCCCTGCCTCTTCTTACCTCTATTTTTCCTGTTGTTACAATATTTTCTATGCCTCCTTTTCTCATTGCATGTCTTATGAAAGTACATTGTCTCTCTCTCTCTCTCCTCTCTCTCTCTCTCTTTTGACAAGATTTTTTTATCTCTCCATCTCTTCTCATACATTCTTCATTAGCTATTTTTGCTGTCCAGGGGATTCGCAACATTCTTCTAATAAACTACATTTCTGCTGCTTCCAGTGATGTGTGTGCAGACCTGCCTATTGTCCATGATTCACTTCCACATAATAAGATAGAATATGGTTATTGTGGCTGATGATACTAGCGTAATGTTGGTAGAAACGGCTTTCAGATGATGAGAATTTTTTATAGTAAAATGAATAAGAACATTAGCATAACATAAATCGCTCTTTCTTCTGAACCTTTAGGTAGCCAAAGGCACATGGGGCTCCTTCAAAGGCTTTCCACAAACACCTGTCCTTTGCCTTTTTCTTCTACTCTTGCCCATGTGAGCCCTCTGTTACTCAACATCCTCTCTGTGGTTCTTCTCCAAGTCTCCTTTTGTCTGCTCTTCTGTTCCCCTGAGGTGTCCATTTCAGCGCTATGCAATGAGTTAACAGTCATCCAGAGTACTTGGCCCTTAACTTTGCTACCGTCTTTTCTCTATAATCGGAGACAATGGCTTCATCAGTGTTTCTGCCAGTAAAGTGTTATTTCTTAATTACGTGACATAATTTCTTTTAAAAAAATGTTCACTTCAAGCACTTTCTAATTATTCTGAAAAACATTTTCATTTTAAAAATCTAATACAACCAATTATCTATTTTCAAATTATTTTTAAAAAACCTTTTTTCATTATTTAAAGATCTAATGTAAGTAAATAACCCCAGATATCATCAAAAGGACCTTGAGACATGGCATGGTTATTGATACCTTGAGACATGGCATGATTATCAGTACCTTGAGACATGGCATGATTATCAGTACCTTGAGACATGGCATGATTATCAGTACCTTGAGACATGGCATGATTATCAGTACCTTGAGACATGGCATGATTATCAGTACCTTGAGACATGGCATGATTATCAGTACCTTGAGACATGGCATGATTATCAGTACCTTGAGACATGGCATGGTTATTGATACCTTGAGATATGGCATGATTATCAGTACCTTGAGACATGGCATGATTATCAGTACCTTGAGACATGGCATGGTTATTTATACCGTGAGACATGGCATGGTTATTGATACCTTGAGACATGGCATGACTATCAGTACCTTGAGACATGACATGGTTATTGAGACCTTGAGACATGGCATGATTATCAGTACCGTGAGACATGGCATGATTATCAGTACCTTGAGATATGGCATGATTATCAGTACCTTGAGACATGGCATGATTATCTGTACCTTGAGACATGGCATGATTACCGTGAGACATGGCATGGTTATTGAGACCTTGAGACATGGCATGGTTACTGATACCTTGAGACATGGCAAGGTTATTGAGAACTTGAAACAAGGCATGGATATCAAGACCTTCAGACATGGACACAGTTATCAAGACCTTGAATCCAAAACCACTCACTCTGGTTAACCAGTAATGATGTCTCTCTGACATCACTGACTGTACTCCTAATGTGTGAAGCAATAACAAATAACAACAATGCGTAACAGTAACAATATGAATAACGACAGGTGAAAGGTCTGGTCTCACCTGGAACTTCTCTGTTGTACTGGAAGAATGAAATGGCACAGAATCAAACTCTGGTGAGTCGACAAACTCGTTCGGATCTATCGAGTGAAGAAAGATGCCATCATGTGCCGTGCCGACTGGCGTTGACTATTATGCTTCTCCAGAGTACCAGATCCTTCACGCAGGCAGTTGGTGATCTCCTCTCACACCATCTCGTCAGACTGTCCAGTATCATTTCTCTCGGTCTTCCCCTGCCTCTTCTTACCTCTATTTTTCCTGTTGTTACAATATTTTCTATGCCTCCTTTTCTCATTGCATGTCTTATGAAAGTACATTCTCTCTCCCTCTCTCTCTCTCTCTCTCTCTCTCTCTCTCTCTCTCTCTCTTTGACAAGATTTTTTTTGTCTCTCCATCTGTTCTCATACATTCTTCATTAGCTATTTTTGCTGTCCAGGGAATTCGCAACATTCTTCTAATAAACCACATTTCTGCTGCTTCCAATGATGTGTGTGCAGACCTGCCTATTGTCCATGATTCACTTCCACATAACAAGATAGTATATGGTTATTGTATCTAATGATACTAGCGTAATGTTGGTAGAAACGGCTTTCAGATGATGAGAATTTTTTATAGTAAAATGAATAAGAACATTAGCATAACATAAATCGCTCTTTCTTCTGAACCTTTAGGTAGCCAAAGGCACATGGGGCTCCTTCAAAGGCTTTCCACAAACACCTCTCCTTTGCCTTTTTCTTCTACTCTTGCCCATGTGAGCCCTCTGTTGCTCAACATCCTCTCTGTGGTTCTTCTCCAAGTCTCCTTTTGTCTGCTCTTCTGTTCCCCTGAGGTGTCCATTTCAGCGCTATGTAAGGAGTTAACAGTCATCCAGAGTACTTGCCCCTTGAGTTTGCTACCGTCTTTTCTCGATAATCGGAGACAATGGCTTCATCAGTGTTTCTGCCAGTAAAGTGTTGTTTATTAATTACGTGACATAATTTCTTTTTAAAAAATGTTCACCTCAAGCGCTTTCTAATTATTCTGAAAAACATTTTCATTTAAAAAATCTAATACAACCAATTATCTATTTTCAAATTATTTTTAAAAAACCTTTTTTCATTATTTAAAGATCTAATGTAAGTAAATAACCCCAGATATCATCAAAAGGACCTTGAGACATGGCATGGTTACTGAGATCGTGAGACACGGCATGGTTATTGAGACATGGTATGGTTACTGATACTGTGAGACATGGCATGGTTATTGATACCTTGAGACATGGCATGGTTATTGATACCTTGAGACATGGCATGATTATCAGTACCTTGAGACATGGCATGGTTATTGATACCTTGAGACATGGCATGATTATCAGTACCTTGAGACATGGCATGATTATCAGTACCTTGAGACATGGCATGATTATCAGTACCTTGAGACATGGCATGGTTATTGAGACCTTGAGACATGGCATGGTTATTGATACCTTGAGACATGGCATGATTATCAGTACCGTGAGACATGGCATGATTATCAGTACCTTGAGACATGGCATGATTATCAGCACCTTGAGACATGGCATGATTATCTGTACCTTGAGACATGGCATGATTACCGTGAGACATGGCATGGTTATTGAGACCTTGAGACATGGCAAGGTTATTGAGAACTTGAAACATGGCATGGACATCAAGACCTTCAGACATGGACACAGTTATCAAGACCTTGAATCCAAAACCAGTCACTCTGGTTAACCAGTAATGATGTCTCTCTGACATCACTGACTGTACTCCTAATGTGTGAAGCAATAACAAATAACAACAATGCGTAACAGTAACAATATGAATAACGACAGGTGAAAGGTCTGGTCTCACCTGGAACTTCTCTGTCGTACTGGAAGAATGAAATGGCACAGAATCAAACTCTGGTGAGTCGACAAACTCGTTCGGATCTATCGAGTGAAGAAAGATGCCATCATGTGAGACCTTCAACCTGCGGCACGATAATAGCAGCATTACTCATGTGAGACCTTCAACCTGCGGCACGATAATAGCAACATTACTCATGTGAGACCTTCAACCTGCGTTACGATAATAGCAACATTACTCATGTGAGACCTTCAACTTGCGGCACGATAATAGCAACATTACTCATGTGAGACCTTCAACCTGCGGCACGATAATAGCAACATTACTCATGTGAGACCTTCAACCTGGGGCACGATAATAGCAGCATTACTCATGTGAGACCTTCAACCTGGGGCACGATAATAGCAGCATTACTCATGTGAGACCTTCAACCTGCGGCACGATAATAGCGGCATTACTCATGTGAGACCTTCAACCTGCGGCACGATAACAGCGGCATTACTCATGTGAGACCTTCAACCTGGGGCACGATAATAGCAGCATTACTCATGTGAGACCTTCAACCTGGGGCACGATAATAGCAGCATTACTCATGTGAGACCTTCAACCTGGGGCACGATAATAGCAGCATTACTCATGTGAGACCTTCAACCTGGGGCACGATAATAGCAGCATTACTCATGTGAGACCTTCAACCTGGGGCACGATAATAGCAGCATTACTCATGTGAGACCTTCAACCTGGGGCACGATAATAGCAGCATTACTCATGTGAGACCTTCAACCTGCGGCACGATAATAGCAGCATTACTCATGTGAGACCTTCAACCTGGGGCACGATAATAGCAGCATTACTCATGTGAGACTTTCAACCTCCGGCACGATAACAGCAGCATTACTCATGCTGTCACTAACAACTTGCGACATCAAAGTATATGTTTGCAACGTGATTGTGTTACAGATGCCATTATTCCCAGTATGTGACAATCGCTGTCATTCATATGGCAATGGTTTGCAAAAAGATACCAGCATACGAGTATTACCAACATGAGAAATCTCTCTCTCTCTCTTTCTCTCTCTCTCTCTCTCTCTCTCTGAACCTTAAGTGCCCAGGGCACATGGGGCTTCCGCAAGGGTTTTCCACAAATGCCTGTCCTTCGCCTTTTTTTTTCTTCTCTTGCCCAGGTGAGCCCTCTATTGCTCAACATCCTTTCTGTTGTTCTTCTCCATGTCTCTTTTGGTCTACCCTTACTTCTGTTCCCAGGTGGTGTCCATCTTAGTGCTATTTTTTGATAGTGAGTTGTCAGTCATTCGGAGCACATGTCCCAACCATCGCCAGCGTCTTTCCTCAATAATTACTGTCAGTGGCTTCATCTGCATTTCTGCCAAGAAGACGTTATGAGAAATATATAAAGTAACAATGTTACTATTCCCACTGTTACTAGTATATGACGATTATATATGACTACCGCCAACAAATGAGAATTATTTGAGCAAAATGTAACAATATTACAAACATGTGAGAATTATATGTCAAAGTAGCATCATGGATGCCGCTACTAAAAATACATGAGAATTATGAACACTTAGTATAATGTAAAAATGTTACAAATGCTGCTATTATCAATATAAAATCATTATGTATGCATAAAGTTACAGTGTTATGGATACCACCATAAATGAGAATCATGGTGTACAACATACTGATGTTACTACTTCATTTGTCACCATTATGTGATGATTTTATATTGTACATATAGCGTAAAAGCACACATCATTTTATGAGATAACAAGGGAGAAAACTCTACATGCAAAACATAACCTAACAAAGAAAAATGCAACCACAAAGAGAAAAGGAACCAATCCTATCACCAGCTGCGCCCAATGGGTGGCGGGACAGCCCTTAGATATAATGGTCAGCTGCGAATATCTGAGTAAACAGAAGCAGACCAAAACAATGTACCCCGCTGCCTTGCGGGTCAGTCTCTTTAGACAAAGGCTAATGGAGAGAACCATGTATAAACTGAGCAAGAAGACAAAGGGAAACTAACCCAGTACCATCATTTCCTTGTTAAATCATGCTTCATAAATCTATCAAAACACTAACGACTAGACAAGAGAGAGAAGCATAATCACTAATGCCATCTGGCACAGCACATCATAATAATAATAATAATAACAAAGAGGTTTCTACTAGATCACGATGGTGTCCTGGGCAGTGAGAGAGATGACAGCCAACCGACAGGTCGTGCTGACATTGTTAACTTCCTCACAGAGCTTGGAAGAACAGAGGTCTCTGAGGGAGGTAACTCGACATTGCTGTCTCTGACATACGAGATGGGAGTGAAGGATGGCATCGCAAAGATTGAGCGGCATTCCCAAGTGCCTGAGAGGAACTGCCAGTCAACATCGACCTGGCACATTTAGTCACTGAGAGATATACTAAGAGGGAGTCTGGAGCACCTATGGACATGTCCGGAGTGCTGTGATGATGATCCATCTATGGCATAATGTAACGTAATATAACATGAAAAAACATAACAACAACTATGTTTTATAACAAAAATGCAAACCTTCCTCGTAACAACATGGAAATTTTTTCTCCACAGGGTGTAATATTCTCCATGGAGTAGCATCCCCCCTTCCGAAGTGGCACAACAAGCCCCAGGTTGCAAAGGTCAGCAAAATCTCTCCTACAGACCCTCAAAGGCTTCAGTTTCTTGATGTACAGCTCATTCAGGTTTGGATTGAAACGACTCTGGAAATAGGTCAGCAGAAACCGGATTCTACCGGGTAAAATGTACATACAAAGAATGAGACAAACCTCCTTGTCTCCAGGCAAAGCAACAATAAAAGAAAGAAGAACACAAAACAGACTGACAAACAAAAACATCTCTCTCTCTTCTCACTCTCTCTCTCTTTCTCTCTCTCTCTCTCTGAACCTTAAGTGCCCAGGGCACATGGGGCTTCCGCAAGGGTTTTCCACAAATGCCTGTCCTTTGCCTTTTTTTTCTGCTCTTGCCAGGTGAGCCCTCTATTGCTCAACATCCTTTCTGTTGTTCTTCTCTATGTCTCTTTTGGTCTACCCTTACTTCTGTTCCCCTGTGGTGTCCATCTTAGTGCTATTTTTGGTAGTGAGTTGTCAGTCATTCGGAGCACATGTCCCAACCATCGCCAGCGTCTTTCCTCAATAATTGTTGTCAGTGGCTTCATCTGCATCTCTGCCAACAATATGTTATCTCTTATGGTGTTTGGCCAAAATATTCTTCTAACTCTTCGTAAACATTTAGTCTGGAAAGAATTCAGCTTTTTTTCTATGGTTCTGGTGATTTTCCAGCATTCACTTCCATAGAGTAGTACACTTAGAACATTACTCTTAAATATCCTGATTTTCGTCTTCATGCCTAGTTCAAACAAAAACATGGAACAGCATTATAACCACACACACACACACACACACACACACACACACACACACACACACACGCACGCACGCACGCACGCACGCACGCACGCACGCACGCACGCACGCACGCACGCACGCACGCACACAAAATTATCGTACTGCAGAAAATGATGCATTAACATGTCAAGAATGTGAAAGAAACACAAACAAATGCCCCTACGGTTTTGGTGTCTGGACGCCAGGGCATGTCCTGCAAACCTGTCGGACCTACTCAAACCTCTGAGCACAGATCTGACATGAGGGACAGGAACTGAAAGAGAAGCTACGGCCCCCCCCCCCCCCCGCCACTCAAGCCTGGAGAAGATGGCGGACTTCGTCGGGGCAGTGGGGCCCGCAGATACAGCATGACCAAACAACGCTCGAATGCAGAAGTCGGCAACACTGCTCTATGGCATGTGAAGGGAAAAAATATTTTGAACTGTTGAACCAGATCTTGCTGGATAGAGCCAGTATCACTAGTGCTATAAAAGAAGCTGATCGAACAAAGAATTTCACTGAAAACTGTGAATCAATGCCGTTGTCAAGCATGAAGGAGCTGAGCATCACTGTCAAGAATGAAGGAGCTGAGCATCACTGTCAAGAATGAAGGAGCTGAGCATCACTGTCAAGCATGAAGGAGCTGAGCATCACTGTCAAGAATGAAGGAGCTGAGCATCACTGTCAAGAATGAAGGAGCTGAGCATCACTGTCAAGCATGAAGGAGCTCAACATCACTGTCAAGAATGAAGGAGCTGAGACTTATCATCACTGTCAAGAATGAAGGAGCTGAGACTTATCATCACTGTCAAGAATGAAGGAGCTCAACATCACTGTCAAGAATGAAGGAGCTGAGCATCACTGTCAAGAATGAAGGAGCTGAGACTTATCATCACTGTCAAGAATGAAGGAGCTGAGACTTATCATCACTGTCAAGAATGAAGGAGCTCAACATCACTGTCAAGAATGAAGGAGCTGAGACTCAACATCACTGTCAAGAATGAAGGAGCTGAGACTTAACATCACTGTCAAGAATGAAGGAGCTGAGACTTATCATCACTGTCAAGAATGAAGGAGCTCAACATCACTGTCAAGAATGAAGGAGCTCAACATCACTGTCAAGAATGAAGGAGCTCAACATCACTGTCAAGAATGAAGGAGCTGAGACTTATCATCACTGTCAAGAATGAAGGAGCTCAACATCACTGTCAAGAATGAAGGAGCTCAACATCACTGTCAAGAATGAAGGAGCTGAGAACTTGGGAAGGTGAAAAATAAATGATTCATCAAGAGATCCAGATGGATAATCGGCCAACAAAGAACAGGTGTAAATAGTTACTGTACGACAAAGGGGATGCTTAAGATGAGTCTGGAGCATCTCTGGGTCTGTCTAGAGCAGTGGTTCCCAAATGTTGGTCCGCTGACCCCCTGGGGTCCGCAGAACCTGCCGGTGGGATCCGTGACGAAAATTAATGTTGCCTTTTTAAAAAAAATTTGCCCTGTGAAATATTTAACAACTGATGTGAAGCCAGATGTAGAAGCCATTGTTGGAAATAAAAAGAGACATGATTTCTCTCACCATATTTAGTTAACTGTTACACATTTCACATTATGTTCATTTGTTAGAACAAGTAGAAATGTTAATATTTCAAAATATGTCAGTATTTGTGGTTTTACTTTACATGTGGCTAGCTAGGAACACAAAAGCCGTAAGAAACATTCTAATATCAGAGATTAAGCCCTTTAACCCCCAAATATTATTTTTTTTTATTCTCGAGGACCTGTGGATAACCTCTGTTTGAGAACCCTTGGTCTGCAGCATTTCAAGACTTTGAATAGGAAGTCAAAAAAATTTTTTAATTTAGTGGCAAGTTAGTAAAAATAATTATAGTATCACTTTCATAATAAATGTATTCATGTTTACTAAAACAAGAAATTATTATTTTTTTAACATTCAGCTGAACAGTTAAATTCAGCCTTCTGTACATTTACATTCTGTATAACTCTTCCTCTAACATGTTTCTCTATCAACTGCCCCTGTTTTGTGGGAACAGAATCAACCAATCAAGTGCCGTGCCGTGTGGCGTAGGCGATCATTTCTCTTCACAATTCCCTGTCCTTAGACTTGATTATGAGATCCGACTGTGACTTTCTTCCTAGCCACACTTACAGCCCATCCAGTAACTTCTCTCTGTCTCTGTCTCTCTTTCTCTCTCTCTCTCTCTCTGTCTTCCTTTGTCTCTTCTTCCCTCAACTGGGCTTACTGGAGAGTTTATTGTAATCCAAGCAAATTATGTGGACAATTTACTGCAATGTTCTTGTAGGCCAAGCAAATTATGTGGACAATTTACTGGAATGTTCTTGTAGGCCAAGCATATTATGTGGACAATTTACTGGAATGCTCTTGTAGGTCAAGCAAATTATGTGGACAATTTACTGGAATGTTCTTGTAGGCCAAGCAAATTATGTGGACAATTTACTGGAATGTTCTTGTAGGCCAAACAAATTATGTGGACAATTTACTGGAATGTTCTTGTAGGCCAAGCAAATTATGTGGACAATTTACTGGAATGTTCTTGTAGGTCAAGCAAATTATGTGGACAGTTTACTGGAATGTTCTTGTAGGCCAAGCAAATTATGTGGACAATTTACTGGAATGTTCTTGTAGGCCAAGCAAATTATGTGGACAATTTACTGGAATGTTCTTGTAGGTCAAGCAAATTATGTGGACAAATTGCCTAAATGTTATAGCATGCCAAGTAGATTATGTTTTATGTTGTTAGTTCGTTGGAATGTTATTATACGTCAATGAAATAATGCGAGCAACTTACCGGAATGTTATTGTAGGCCAAGCAAATTATGTGGACAAAGTCCACAATGAAGAAGACACAGTTCCACATCAGCACGTCCATCATGCACACAAACAGACCCGCCCACAGTATGAACAGGAGGTAGGCGATGAGCAGAAGGCAGCGGAGGAATAGGAGGTGATGTCGGAAGCTGCTGGGCGTAAGGAGGGACACGGCTGCACAGAGGTTGGCCAGCTGATAATGCAACAACAAATGGGTATGTAAAGATAGGGAGGCAGCTGTAACTATTTTAACTTCTGTCATGTTAAATGCCATGTTATTTTTACTTTCAAGCTATGCTACGATGATGGCTGGCCCTACGGACAGTACAAATACATGCATTAGCGTGGGGTGACAAGTTTTTGGGGGCAGCAAAAATGGGGAAAAATGGGATAACAAGGGAAAAAATAAATAAAATAATGTGAAAATAACATAATTTCATTTAATTACTTACTTCCCTTTGCTTACTTGTGGATCAGGCCAATATTATCTTGGGAAAAGGACTCAAAATGAACTGACCAGTCACCGACTGCATCTCCAGATGTAAGACATGCTGAACGATTAACATTAAGCTGCAAGATCTGCGAATGCAAATCCCAAGTGGTATCGGTATTCACGAGCATTTTCTTGGTTCCATTCCTGTAGAAGGTCAGGGTAGGTGAAGCAAAGCTGATAAAGACCCTGTTTCTCATCTCTGTTAGTAACCTCTCTTCCCCCCCCCCCCACCCTCCAGTAACAGGCCTAGCCTGGCTAATGGAGCAGGATCTTAAACAGTCCCCCATGGTAGTGATGGCCGTGATGCCTGCTAAATATACATTTGCACACCGCCTGCTTTTTAGATGCATCCAGGGACTTAACTGTTACAGCCTACTCCAAAGCCAAGACGATGTTGTGTCTCAACATCTTCACAGCATCGGCTGGAAGGAACACCAGCTCACAGCTCCAGGGGAGGTAGAATACAAGAAGAGACAAGACAAGCCATACACCGTGAAAAATAATTCATTCATAATAGCTAATATTTTCATGTATTAGTGAGAATAAAAAAAAAGTAACTGCAGTGTGGGAAGCAACCACAGTATTTTATGCAAATGCATGCATTCAGCGAAATATCCATGAAATATTGAGGTTATTTCCCATACTGCAGTTGCTTTCTGACTTACTCTCAGATTAACATTTACAAATAACACACTGCCACCAGATTGGAAAGAAAATAAAATATGGCTAAAAAGAAACATAATCCTATTAGATTAACCCTTTCTTTTCCTAATAAATTTAGCCTTTGCTTGCCTATTATTTTTTAACTCTTTGATGTCTAAACAACACTGGCAGTGTTGATAGACCTTAAAGATTCCTATGCCAATCGACGCTTAGAGCCATGTTTAGGCAAAGCCTAAATAAATCGAAGAGAAGCACATTTCTAATCCAGTTCATATTTGTAAATTATAGGGTAATTTCATTCTGTTTCTCTCTACCCAAATTTGTTATAAAAATTTATTCTGGCAAAGTGTGGAAATTAATTCAAGGGTGAATGTGCAAAATGTCCCATTTTAATGAACGTTAAACTTAAACTTATGAAGAGGATTTATTCATGAACAATTAATTAACTTGAATAAATTATACCCTTTGTATTTAATCAGTAATACAATTTGTGTGAGATGCTTGACTCACTCAGTCATTTGCTTGTCTTTTGCAGAACTTTGCCTCCCTAACAGCTCTCTTCTGTAGGCCTCTCGGTTGTAAGCAAGATGGCCTGTTGCTGATGCATCAATTTGCAGATTATCAACGATGTCTTGTGGCCATCTTCGCCTTGGTCTTCCTCTCTTTCTTTTCCCCATTATGTACCCTTCCAAGACGGTCTTCTCTAGATTATCATGACGTTTAATGTGTCCAAAATATTTAAGTTTTCTCTGTTTAATCCTCTTTACTACCCAGCCTTCTTCAATATTAAGTTCTTGTAGTATACATATAGATTCTGGACTATTGTCCAATAAATCTTTGACACATGGCAGAAAGGGGTTAATCTCTCTCTCTCTCTGAACCTTAAGTGCGCAGGGCACATGGGGCTTCCGCAAGGGTTTTCCACAAATGCCTGTCCTTTGCCTTTTTTTCTTTTCTTGCCCAGGTGAGCCCTCTATTGCTCAACATCCTTTCTGCTGTTCTTCTCCATGTCTCTTTTGGTCTACCCTTACTTCTGTTCCCCTGTGGTGTCCATCTTAGTGCTATTTTTGGTAGTGAGTTGTCAGTCATTCGGAGCACATGTCCCAACCATCGCCAGCGTCTTTCCTCAATAATTGCTGTCAGTGGTTTCATCTGCATTTCTGCTAATAAGATGTTATTTCTTATGGTGTTTGGCCAAAATATTTTTCTAATTCTTCGTAAACATTTAGTCTGGAAAGAATTTAACTTGTTTTCTGTGGTTTTGGTGATTTTCCAGCA
Source organism: Achatina immaculata (assembly GCA_009760885.1). NCBI lineage: Eukaryota > Metazoa > Mollusca > Gastropoda > Stylommatophora > Achatinidae > Lissachatina > Lissachatina immaculata. Next base: position 29,020,374 of record CM019711.1, read on the forward strand.
TTCACTTCCACTTAGAACATTACTCTTAAATATCCTGATTTTCATATTTATGCTTAGTTTTTTTTTATTTCCATATAGTCTGCAGCATTGCAAAAGCCTGGTTTGCTCTAGTAAGTCTGCTGTTGATGTCCTCTGTGCTGTATTAATAATCAATTAATAAGTTCGGATTCTTCACCGAACTTTGACGTGTTAACAGACAGAGAAGTTTCATGGGCCATGGCATAATCAGTGTTGAAAGTAGGTTAATAGAAAAAAAAAACATCAACATTGGCAAAAATATGAGAAGTAATTGTCAGACCCAGCGTGGAATGGGGAGTGAGGAGGGGAGTGGGGAGGGGAGTAGGGGTCCAGCAGCTGGGGGACTGCTTCATGATCCTGATGGGCTTTGAGAGGCCGGTTTATGCAAATGCATGCATTCAGCGAAATATCCATGAAATATTGAGGTTATTTCCTATACTGCAGTTACTTTCTGACTTACTCTCAGATTAACATTTACAAATAACACACTGCCACCAGAATGGAAAGAAAATAAAATATTGTTAAAAAGAAACATAATCCTATTAGATTAACCCTTTTTTTCCTAATAAATTTAGCCTTTGCTTGCCTATTATTTTTTAACTCTTTGATGCCTAAACAACACTGGCAGTGTTGATAGACCTTAAAGATTCCTATGCCAATCGACGCTTAGAGCCATGTTTAGGCAAAGCCTAAATAAATCGAAGAGAAGCACATTTCTAATCCAGTTCATATTTGTAAATTATAGGGTAATTTCATTCTGTTTCTCTCTACCCAAATTTGTTATCAAAATTTATTCTGGCAAAGTGTGGAAATTAATTCAAGGGTGAATGTGCAAAATGTCCCATTTTAATGAACGTTAAACTTAAACTTATGAAGAGGATTTATTCATGAACAATTAATTAACTTGAATAAATTATACCCTTTGTATTTAATCAGTAATACAATTTGTGTGAGATGCTTGACTCACTCAGTCATTTGCTTGTCTTTTGCAGAACTTTGCCTCCCTAACAGCTCTCTTCTGTAGGCCTCTCGGTTGTAAGCAAGATGGCCTGTTGCTGATGCATCAATTTGCAGATTATCAACGATGTCTTGTGGCCATCTTCGCCTTGGTCTTCCTCTCTTTCTTTTCCCCATTATGTACCCTTCCAAGACGGTCTTCTCTAGATTATCATGACGTTTAATGTGTCCAAAATATTTAAGTTTTCTCTGTTTAATCCTCTTTACTACCCAGCCTTCTTCAATATTAAGTTCTTGTAGTATACATATAGATTCTGGACTATTGTCCAATAAATCTTTGACACATGGCAGAAAGGGGTTAATCTCTCTCTCTCTCTGAACCTTAAGTGCGCAGGGCACATGGGGCTTCCGCAAGGGTTTTCCACAAATGCCTGTCCTTTGCCTTTTTTTCTTTTCTTGCCCAGGTGAGCCCTCTATTGCTCAACATCCTTTCTGCTGTTCTTCTCCATGTCTCTTTTGGTCTACCCTTACTTCTGTTCCCCTGTGGTGTCCATCTTAGTGCTATTTTTGGTAGTGAGTTGTCAGTCATTCGGAGCACATGTCCCAACCATCGCCAGCGTCTTTCCTCAATAATTGCTGTCAGTGGTTTCATCTGCATTTCTGCTAATAAGATGTTATTTCTTATGGTGTTTGGCCAAAATATTTTTCTAATTCTTCGTAAACATTTAGTCTGGAAAGAATTTAACTTGTTTTCTGTGGTTTTGGTGATTTTCCAGCATTCACTTCCACTTAGAACATTACTCTTAAATATCCTGATTTTCATATTTATGCTTAGTTTTTTTTTATTTCCATATAGTCTGCAGCATTGCAAAAGCCTGGTTTGCTCTAGTAAGTCTGCTGTTGATGTCCTCTGTGCTGTATTAATAATCAATTAATAAGTTCGGATTCTTCACCGAACTTTGACGTGTTAACAGACAGAGAAGTTTCATGGGCCATGGCATAATCAGTGTTGAAAGTAGGTTAATAGAAAAAAAAAACATCAACATTGGCAAAAATATGAGAAGTAATTGTCAGACCCAGCGTGGAATGGGGAGTGAGGAGGGGAGTGGGGAGGGGAGTAGGGGTCCAGCAGCTGGGGGACTGCTTCATGATCCTGATGGGCTTTGAGAGGCCGGCTGCAGCGGATGAGAAGAGAGGGCCCTACAGAGGATTACAAATATTTCTCTTGCAGTGTCCTAGTAACCGTCTTCGAAAATCCAGGTACTGGCTTAAAAGTTCATTTTGTCCCCATCTGGGAAACTGATGATTCTCACTTATAAGTTCGTTTTCTCATCTGGGAAGCTGATGATTCTAAGTTCATTTTCTCATCTGGGAAACTAACTAATGATTCTAAGTTCATTTTCTCATCTGGGAAACTGATGATTCTAAGTTCGTTTTCTCATCTGGGAAGCTGATGATTCTAAGTTCATTTTCTCATCTGGGAAACTAACTAACGATTCTAAGTTCATTTTCTCATCTGGGAAACTGATGATTCTCACTTATAAGTTCGTTTTCTCATCTGGGAAGCTGATGATTCTCACTTATAAGTTCGTTTTCTCATCTGGGAAGCTGATGATTCTCACTTATAAGTTCGTTTTCTCATCTGGGAAGCTGATGATTCTCACTTATAAGTTCGTTTTCTCATCTGGGAAGCTGATGATTCTAAGTTCATTTTCTCATCTGGGAAACTAACTAATGATTCTAAGTTCATTTTCTCATCTGGGAAACTGATGATTCTAAGTTCATTTTCTCATCTGGGAAACTAATGATTCTAAGTTCATTTTCTCATCTGGGAAACTAACTAATGATTCTAAGTTCATTTTCTCATCTGGGAAACTAACTAATGATTCTAAGTTCATTTTCTCATCTGGGAAACTAACTAATGATTCTAAGTTCATTTTCTCATCTGGGAAACTAACTAATGATTCTAAGTTCATTTTCTCATCTGGGAAACTAACTAATGATTCTAAGTTCATTTTCTCAACTAGGAAATTTATGATTCTCACGTTTAAGTTGATTTTTCCATCTGAGAAATTAATGATTCTCACTTATAAGTTCTTTTTCTCTTCTGGGAAATTGATGATTCTCACTTATAAATTCTTTTTCTCTTCTTGGAATTCCAGGGCACTCTATCAAAGTGCCGGAGGACATTGGCTTGGGGCAAACGCTTTGGGGCTCTTATCAGAATCTAGAGACGACTGCGAGCTTTGCTATGTCAACAGGGATCATGATCTGACATAACCAACAACCTCAAACACAGAAGAAGGAGGATGAGAAGGAGGAGGATGAGAAGGAAGAGAAGGAGGAGGACGAGAAGGAGGCGGAAGGAGAAGAAGAATAGTGAGGAGGAGGAGGAGAAAGAGGAAGAGGAGGAAGAAGAAGGAGAAGGAGGAAGAAGGGGAGGAGATGAAGAAGAAGGAGGAGGAGGAGGAGGAGGAGAAGAAGAAAAAGAAGGAGGAGGAGGAGAAGGAGGAAGAGGAGGAGGAGGAAGAAGAAGAAGAAGAAGGAGGAGGAGGAAGAAGAAGAAGGAGGAGGAGGAGGAGGACACTCTATAACAAGTTCATGTACTCATCTTATATTTAATCAAACAGTGCAAGTTACACGTGAGAACTGTACCTGAAACAAGGTGTGCTGAGCATCCAGCCAGTCATGGCAGTTCCCTGTTGTGGATGATGCTGCTACCGGCTGTTGGTGGTTATTCTTGTCATGGTTAAGAATGGATGCAACACCATGGATCTCACCACTGTCATATATATGGACAGCAGGTAAAGTGAGGTTTAAATCCGGTGTCCAGTTTGTGTAAGGGGAAGGATGTAGATGACTGTCATTCATCTTATGTGTGTCCAACTTGAGAATCTGTTTCTAACTTCTGCCAGTAAGAACCACCTACTGCTTCAACTTTCCGCCTAGGAAATTTAACACTTCATGGCAGTTGTTAACTTCGCTTGCATGTTTTTAACCCGAAAACAAGCACAGAGGAATGAAACTTATCCTTTTTACCATCTGATATGTTCTATAATGTAAACTTCCTGAAGATATTTAAGTTATTGCCCCTGTTTTGTGGGAACAGAATAGGAGGTTGGTTTTTTTTCCTCATAAATTCTTTTCGGGATGAATTTGTTCACAAACTGTTTGTGTGTGATGGGCACATGATGGAAGGGGGGAGAGAGAGAGAGAGGTTTATCAGAGACAACATGGGTGAGGGAATGAAGAAATAGAGATGAAAAAAAAAAAATGTAACATGTTGGGGGAGCAAGCAAGGGCTGGCCATAGATCATGATTTGTTGATGCTTCCCTGCAAGACCTCACAGGATGTACCAGGCAGTGGCTGCTCAGCTGATGGCTGACCAAGAGATGTGTGTGTGTATATGTGAACTGTATGCATGTGTCTGTATGTGTGTGTGTGTGTGCTCAAAAGAATAATTTATATATAGCAGAATTTTATGCTCTTGAACAAAATTAGCATCTCAGAATTTCTTCATTCACAACTGGCATGGATTACATACATTCTATACACTTTATAATGTTAAATATTTTGATCAGAAATTTTACTCTTTGCATCTTTTAGCTGGGGGCTATTGGGATACAAAACACAATACAACAGTCACATAGAAAAATAAAATGTATGGCAAGCCAATTTTTCACATCTTGATAAATGTGTCAGTGGTACATTTTTCTTTTCTTTTTAGATTTGAAATATTTTACTCATCTAAACTTGTCAGACGCTGGAGATCTAGTGCAAAGAATTTTCTATTCTAAAAAAAAAAAAAGCTAAATGGATGAGGGTCTGTCCATGTATATTTCATTGTGCTGTGCTATATTTAATACAATTTGTTTCGATTGTGGTGATAATCAAATAACTTTTTTAAAAATCTTATTTTTAAGTTAAATTGTAACAGGTAATACAAAAGTAACATATCTATACGCACATGATTGTCACATCTCACATAGTAACTAGGTACAATGTGGGAGATAACTTAAGAAATATGGCATTAGATACAGTATATGAAAAAAAACCTATGTTTTCCATTTTTATCTATATATAGTATCTAGCACTGTTATGTTACCTCCATATGTGGTGTCTAGCACTGTTATGTTACCTCCATATGTGGTATCTAGCACTGTTATGTTACCTCCATATGTGGTATCTAGCACTGTTATGTTACCTCCATATGTGGAGAAAATGGGGTAGAGATTTACTGGATATTAAAATTGCTAGACCAAAGGAACTCATCCCTTCTGACAGCTTGTGTTGAAACAAATGACAGTTCTAGTAGTCTCGAAATAAGAATATTGTAGGCACAGCATGATTTAAATTATCACATTCAGTTCCCTAAGTTCAGTGAGGACAATCTTACATCTTACATCCTTCTCATGCCATTAAACATCACATAAGGCTCACATGGTAGTTTGCCAAGTTTTCCTGTTTTCAGCGAGCTTTTCAACCTCATCATGGGATGTTATGCCCGCTAAACTTGCCTCTCTTAACAATGTTCTCTTTAGTTTCATGTGATCGACCTCTTTTTCTTCGGCCTGTTGTGTTCCACTTGATAGCTTGTTTTGAGACTCTGTGATTGTTTCTTCTCATCAGGTGACTGACATATGTCCATCTTCTTTTTCTAATCACCCATGAGACAGGTTGTTGTTTGCTCATCTGTCTTATCTCTGCTTTGTTCTTGAATTCGTTCCTTTCTTTACCGAGTATTTTCCTTAGGGATTTGTTTTCAAAATTGCATAAATGAGAGTGGATATTACATTTGAAATGAATAATCTTTACTTGGTTTATGTGCTTATAACTTTTTAGTGCTATATGTTCTCAAGACTCTTGAAGGTCAGTGCTGCTTTTGCAATTCAAATTCTAACTTCCTTTCTGGTGTCACAATCCTGGTCTATGTAGATGCTGAAGTATGAAAACTGGTTTACTTCTTCAACAGCTGTTCCATCTATGTATATTTTTCCTTCATGATTAGTGAGAAATTTCATTAGTTTTGTTTTTTCCTTGCTAATTTCAAGTCCTATTTTACTAGCCAGTGAAGACAGAGTATCTGTTTTTTCTTGCATGGAATTCACATTGTCACTGATAATAGTTATGTTATCAGCAAAATCAAGATCTTCTAGTTGGGTCCCATGTACCCAATCAGTGTATGTTTTATTTGTGCAGCATTTTTTCATTATGAAGTCTGTGGCAATTCCAAAAAAGAAAGGGAGATAGTACACATCCTTGTTTCATGCCTGTTTCAGTCTAGAACCATTAGCTCATTCCTTCTTCTGTGTTGACTGCACAAACATATCCATTGTAGAGATCCTTAATTATGTTGACAGTTTTAGATGGTATTTCCATCTAAATTCTTAAAATTTTCCATAATGAATCTCTGTGTATGCTATCAAATGCCCTTTTTTTTAAGTCTATGAAGTTCAGGATTAATCTTAGAGTAAAGATTTGGTTGAAACAGGTTCTCTCTTTTTGAATCCTGCTTGTTCTTCTCTCATTGTAGTATCCACTATATCTTTAGGTCTATTCAAAATGACTTTGCAAACTACTTTTGGCAGAACTAATAGTAAGGTTACTCCTCTCCAGTTATTGCTGTCATTATTGTTGCCTTTTTTTGTGGGTATTTTAACAATGATTCCTTTTTTTCCATTTAGAAGGGATCATTTGTTCTTTCCAAACTTTATTAAACATTCTCTGTAGTTGGTTCATGTTGTCACTGTTAATAGCTTTTAACATTTCGGCTGTTATTTCATCTTCACCTGCAGCTTTGTTGTTAGCCATTAGATTCACTGCTGTTTCAATTTCATTCAATGTAATTTCATCTAGGCTGACATTTAGTTCTGGGATTGGTAAGTCAGTTTCAAGATTTATTAATTCATTTGAGTGTGGTTGATTAAGTATTTCTTGGAAGCCCATCTTTACTTTTGGTCTGTACTTGATGTTAATAGGGTTCCAGTTTTGCTAAGGACTGGTCTTTCTTTTGATGCAATAGTACCTGTTAGCCTCTTTTGTACGTTATATAAAGTTTTGATGTCTCCTGCTTTTGCTTCCTTCTCTGGTTCTTTCGCCATTTTGTCCATGTATTCTCCTTTATCCCTTCTAGCTGAACATTTTACTTTATTGTCTAGTTCTTTGTATGTTGCTTTTGCCAGATCTCTTCCAAGATCTGTCTTTACATTCAACATGTCTAATTTGGCTGCTCATCTTTCATGTATGTACTTCCATGCGTTATCTGATATCCATGCTTTTCCAGTATTCTGCAGTCCAGCACTTGTTTTTTTTTTCTGATTATGTGATTATTATTGCTTTTTTGTAATTTTGGCTGTGCTGTAAAAATTCCATAATTCATCTATATCTGTCTCCTCAATCTCACTGAGTGCTGCAAACTGTTTGGTAAGTTCCAGGTACTGTTAGTATTTTCTTCAATGAGGACAATGGATGGACAGAAATCCCCAAAAAAATCTGAGCAACCACATCATGTTCATTCATGACACTATCTCAGGCTACATGCATCAATCAGTTCAGAAAGTAATCTCTAAACAAATCTTTATTTCCATCAAAAAAATATACCTCAAGAACTTGGTGTGATGATACCTTAGAAATAAATATGAATGAAGAAACACCAGAACAAGTGATACAATACATACTTATCTACAGAGACATACAACAACAGACAGCTGGAAATATGGTATGAAAACTTATAGAAGAATATGAATGATCAAATGCAATTTCAGTAGAATGAAATAGGTTCATACATCAAAATATACAGCACAATAACTGAAGATGAGTGTCATAAAATGTTGTATATGAGTGTTATAAAATGTTATATATGAGTGCCATAAAATGTTATATATATATGAGTGTCACAAAATGTTATATATGAGTGCCATAAAATGTTATATATATGAGTGTCATAAAATGTTATATATGAGTGTCATAAAATGTTATATATGAGTGTCATAAAATATTGTATATGAGTGTCATAAAATGTTATATATGAGTGCATAAATCATTATATATATGAGTGTCATAAAATGTTATATATGAGTGTCATAAAATGTTATATATGAGTGTCATAAAATATTGTATATGAGTGTCATAAAATGTTATACACGAGTGTCATAAAATGTTATATATGAGTGTCATAAAAAATGTTATATATGAGTGTCATAAAATATTGTATATGAGTGTCATAAAATGTTATATATGAGTGTCATAAAATGTTATATATATATATATATATATGAGTGTCATAAAATGTTATATATATATATATATATATATATATATATGAGTGTCATAAAATGTTATATATGAGTGTCATAAAATGTTATATATGAGTGTCATAAAATGTTATATATTCTCTACACTTCAATGAACAAATGTCTTAAGAAAAATACTCCGTGTACAATGGAATGATTTCAAGACTAAAGCAGAGATAAGAGAAATGACCAGGCAGCAAACAATCTCAGCGGCGATGAAGAGAAGAAGGTGGACGATATGTGGTTAATGTGAGGAGAAGAAACAGAGAAATCACACAGCAAGCCATCAAACAGGAAACGTCTGGATAAAGAAGAAGAGGGCCGACCTTGAGAGACCCTAAAGAGAACACTGACAAGAGAGGCTAAGATGACTGGCATCAAACCCCTTGATGAGACTGATGAGCTCGCCGGGAACAGAGACTCACAGTGACACACTACGAGCCCTATGTGATGCCTGATGGCTTGGGAAGGATGTTATGTAATAGCCTGTACTATTCTATGATGTAAAGCATGGATATTGAATATGAAAATTGAAAAAAAAGAGCCCTGATATATGGATATATAGAAGAATATGGCAAATTTCTTTGAGAGAAAAGCTGATGCTACATCAGCTGAAATTTAAAAGAGAAATAAGAAAAGTCGTAAGAACTAGACAGTTAAAAATATTTTGATCATAATGAGGCATAGTACAATAATGAAAAGCACACTAAAGGGACAATATCACACTTTCATGAGCTGATGGTCTTGGAAATACAGGCCTAACATCGTATCCCCAAAATGCCTTAATGGAATGAAAACAGGAATTTTCCCTTTACAGTTTTCCCCTTTATACCAAGGGGGGAAAAGTAGTCGGGGAAAACAACAGGAGGGCAACAACAACAATAATATAGATGGGTGGACAACCTCAAGAAGCTGGGCTGAATTCTTTTTGGCCTGTTTCACTGCGACAATAAGGAATAGAGAAGGTTGGAAGACCATTATAGCCAATCTTCCGAGAGGAGATGAATTTAAAAACTGATATTAGTGAGGACTTTAAAATAGATCATCATCATCATCATTATACACAAATATCAGATGCTCATCACTGTTTAATATCATATTTTTATATATCTAATTTGGCATCTACTTGAACACTGCAAGAAACAATCAGAGACTGAGTGGCTGATTGGTTAGATTCTCGGCCTACTAATCCAGCGGTACTGGGTTCAAATCCCAGCAGTGTGGGGGGGGGGGGGGGGGGAAGTTCTGGTAACACCGCACCAAAAAAGGCCCCGGGGTTCACCCAGCCTCTACTTCTTCTTCTTCTTCTTCTTCGTTCACTTCTACCACCAAAACCGCACTGTGATCCTACTGAATTTACGCCTGTGGTCCTCGTTAGGTCCCGTGGTCTCCTGTGTGGTCCCCAAAAGGACCACACGAGATCCACGAGAGGACCACAAGGGGTTCAGAGTATCACAGTGCTTTAGCCTGTATTCTAACCCAGCCTCTAGAAAATGGGTACGAGAGAAATTTGGGAAGGTAAATCCAGCCAGGCGTGATACTGACCACGCCTGACTTTCATGCGCTGATGGTCTCGGAAAGACCGGCCTCTAACACCATATCCCCAGTATGTCTTAATGGCATGGAAACGGGGATTCTACCTACCTTTACCTTTAGCTACTCCCCAGGTTGACTGAGTGTCCCACAGTTAGTCAGGTTCTTATGGGCTTGTGACAAGCATAGTATGTTCCCTGATTCTGCTATGAGAGGCTTTTGGTCCAGTCGGTTGTCATAAGAGGACTCCTACTGGAAACATGTTCTGTCTAGCAATGATCATAAGACGATCCCTACTAGAGACACGTTTTATCTAGCAATGGTCATAAGACGATCCCTACTAGAGACATGTTTTACCTAGCAATGGTCATAAGACGATCCCTACTAGAGACACGTTTTATCTAGCAATGGTCATAAGACGATCCCTACTAAAGGAATGTTCTATCTAAAAATGGTCATAGGATGATCCCTACTAAAGATATGTTCTATCTAGAAATTATCATTGGACGATCCTTACTAAAGATATGTTATATCTAGAAATTATCATAGGACGATCCCTACTAAAGATATGTTCTGTCTAAAAATTATCATAGGACGATCCCTATTAAAGATATGTTCTATCTAGAAATTATCGTTGGACGATCCCTACTAAAGATATGCTCGATCTAGAAATGGTCATAGAACGATCCCTACTAAAGATATGTTCTATCTAGAAAATATCATAGGACGACCCCTAATAAAGATATGTTCTATCTCTAAATTATCATAGGACGATCCCTCCTAAAGATATGTTCTATTTAGAAATTATCATAGGACGATCCCTGATGAAGACACTAGATCGATTTTTTCTTCTGCATGAAAAAAAAAGTAATCAAGTGTTCAAAAATAAAACTTAAACAAATTGAGATACAACAACAGTCCGGATTGGTTCGTTTCTACTCTCAAAGAACCAATCATAGATCAGATATAATTTTCTAAACGCATGAGCATTTGCCCTGACCGTAAAGGATTGTAGAGTCAGTTCTTTCAAAGTATTTTTTTTCTCTTAAGATAACTATATGTTTTAGCTTTTTTTTCTATCATAATATACAGAAATATGTAAATCTGTTTTCGTGTGGCGGAATGCTAGTCCTGTTTCTGCGGATGTAACAGCAAACTACACCTACCACACACGTTAGAAGTTTTATTTAACTATTACTGTTTATTTAACACGAATTATATGTACAGATATCTTCACACATATCATAAATCCTATGTTAGCATATAACGTCCACGTATGAACAGTGTAATATTTATGCAATGTGTATTTGAATTAAATGCAGTTATATATATTTTTGCAAGGATCAGAACGCAATCACACAAGAAATTACATCAACGGCTTGCCATAAATAAAACATTTTCTGGAATACAAACGAATGCAGAAATCGCTTGCCCGCCCATCAGTACGATAACCCATTTTGTCATGTATAAGATTTTTACTTATTCTTGCTTCGGTGATATCATGTGAGTCGTAAATAGCGCTTCAGGACAAGGAATTATGCGCTATTTTTAGTTAAATTACAATCATTTGCCCTTATTTCCTTTTCGACAATTCCAGAAGTTACATTTTTTCTGTAACACAATATTCTTGAGGAGGCAGTTTGGCAAATTTATGTTGAAACGTCCGTTGGAGAAGATTTTGAATGTGTCAGAGAATAAAGCTGGCTCTCTTCAGCGGGTCGGAGATGTTTGTTTCCTTTGGTAAGAATGCATCAGCTGTGGAAGATATGTAAACACTGAAAGTTAGTTCAGCAAAGTCTTTGAACATTACAAATGGGAAAATATATCAACAGGCATGTGGAGTAACGAGTAAGTGGCCATGACCTGTTCTATGCCATTAAGACATGTATGGATTATAGTGTTAGTGGCCATGACTTGTTCTATGCCATTAAGACATGTATGGATTATAGTGTTAGTTGCCATGACCTGTTCTATGCCATTAAGACATGTATGGATTATAGTGTTAGCTGCCATGACCTGTTCTATGCCATTAAGACATGTATGGATTATAGTGTTAGCTGCCATGACCTGTTCTATGCCATTAAGACATGTATGGATTATAGTGTTTGTGGCCATGCTTGTTCTATGCCATTAAGACATGTATGGATTATAGTGTTTGTGGCCATGCTTGTTCTATGCCATTAAGACATGTATGGATTATAGTGTTAGTGGCCACACGTGTTCTATGCCATTAAGACATGTATGGATTATAGTGTTAGTGGCCACATGTGTTCTATGCCATTAAGACATGTATGGATTATAGTGTTAGTGGCCACACGTGTTCTATGCCATTAAGACATGTATAGATTATAGTGTTAGTGGCCATACATGTTCTATGCCATTAAGGCATGTATAGATTATAGTGTTAGTGACCATACGTGTTCTATGCCATCAAGACATGTATGGAGTATAGTGTTAGTGACCATACCTGTTCTATGCCATTAAGACATGTATGGAGTATAGTGTTAGTGGCCATACATGTTCTATGCCATTAAGGCATGTATAGATTATAGTGTTAGTGACCATACGTGTTCTATGCCATCAAGACATGTATGGATTATAGTGTTAGTGGCCATATTTTCCTTGACTAGTAGTTGCACAAGGAGACGATGAGGCCGGTAGAACGTGTTGTCATTTCTCTCTCTCTCTCTCTCTCTCTCTCTCTCTCTCTCTCTCTCTCTCTCTCTCTCTCTCCAGTAAGAACTAAATACCTACTTCCATTAGAAGACTATTTCCACGCTGGAACCACATGGTTTGAATTTGCAATTCAGCTACACCTTACATTCCCCTCTTCCACAATCATAATCCCTCCTCACTAAGTTCCACGCCTTTCGCACTTGTAACACATAGTTCAGAACCCCCTCACAGTGTCACATTACAACCCCTCTACCCCAACCATAATCACCTATTCCACCTTCTCCCGGCTAGATTACCATTTTATCGCTCTCTCCCCTTTCCACGGTACCCCTCCCCCTCATCCTTATTTACGATCCACCTATCACATATCACAAATCTCCATTTAAACATTCTCTACACTCCACAATGCGCACGTCTGAACACAGCCTCTTACAAGCCACAGCTTCTTACAAGTCATAGCTAAGTGCTCCAGTCATTTTATTTTATTCTTTTTTTTTAATCTTGTTTTTTACATAGCATTTATGTGAATTTATATTTTGTCTTCTATTTCTTCGTCCTGAGTGTTTTTATATAAGTAAGGCTCACTCCGAAACGTCACAACTGCGTGCTCGTTAAGTAGTAAATTGCTGCTACTACATACTTCCATTAGAGACCACTAACAGATATTATAGACCACTAGATGATATTAGAGACCACTATAGGATATTACAGACCACTAGATGATATTAGAGACCACTAGAGGCTATTAGAGACCACTAACAGATATTACAGAACACTAGAGGCTATTAGAGACCACTAACGGATATTACAGAATACTAGAGGCTATTAGAGACCAATAACGGATATTACAAACCACTAGATGATATTAGAGACCACTAACGGATATTACAAACCACTAGATGATATTAGAGACCACTAACGGATATTACAGACCACTAGATGATATTAGAGACCACTGGCGGATATTACAAACCAGTAGAGGCTATTAGAGACCACTAACGGATATTACAAACCACTAGATGATATTAGAGACCACTAACGGATATTACAAACCACTAGATGGTATTAGAGACCACTAACGGATATTACAGACCATTAGAGGCTATTAGAGACCACTAACGTATAATACAAACCACTAGATGATATTAGAGACCACAAACGAATATTACAGACCACTAGATGATATTAGAGACCACTAACGGATATTACAAACCACTAGATGATATTATAGACCACAAACTGATATTACAGACCACTAGATGATATTAGAGACCACTAACAGATATTACAAACCACTAGATGATATTAGAGACCAATAACGGATATTACAAACCACTAGAGGCTATTAGAGACCACTAACGGATATTACAAACCACTAGATGATATTAGAGACCACTAACGGATATTACAGACCACTAGAGGATATTAGAGACCACTAACGGATATTACAAACCACTAGATGATATTAGAGACCACTAACGGATATTACAGACCACTAGAGGATATTAGAGACCACTAACGGATATTCCAGACCATTAGAGGATATTAGAGACCACTAACGGATATTCCAGACCATTAGAGGATATTAGAGACCACTAACGGATATTACAAACCACTAGATGATATTAGAGACCACTAGAGAATATTACTGGTACTGTCTGAGGGGGGGGGGGCCTGTCTGAGGGGGGTACTTCCTCTGATGATCTGAATGAGTTGTGTTGTTGTTCCGCTCTCTACGGTAGAGAGTTTCCTGCATACAGACCACTAGAGGATATTAGAGACCACTAGAGGATATTAGAGACCACTAGAGGATATTAGAGACCACTAGAGGCTATTAGAGACTACTAACGGATATTACAGACCACTAGAGGATATTACTGACCACTAGAGGCTATTAGAGACCACTAACGGATATTACAAACCACTAGAGGATATTACAGACCACCAGAGGCAATTAGAGACCACTAGAGAATATTAGAGACCACTAAAAGAGACCATCAGAGGCAATTAGAGACCACTAGAGGATATTAGAGACCACTAAAGACTATTAGAGACCACCAGTGGCAATTAGAGACCACCAGAGGCTATTAGAGATCACTGGAGGCTATTAGAGACCACTAAAGGCTTTTATAAATCACTAGAGGCTATTAGAGACTTTGAGATCTTATTACTCTTGCGCCAGAAAATACACGTAGGTGAACAACTTGGATTTTTTGCAAGAAGAAGGCTGATAAAAACATGGATAAATAAGCCCACTGAGCTCTAGAATACAGCTTGTTAAATCTCTACTCCGCGCAGATAGTGAACATTCTTGCTGATGTTGTCTGTCACTGGAGCTGCCAGCAGACTGTTCCTGGTCGCTGATTATGTGAAGACATGCAAGCACTGCATCATGTCGGGTTCGCAGCCAACTATGGCAGCCTTTTTTTTTTAGACCTTGAGCGGAGCTACCAAAAAAAAAAAAAAAAGCGCAGGAAAGGGTGATGTACCTCTTTAACAGCCTCCACTACCACGAGGACTGTAGCACCCATTAGTCAGGCTGGACCTATGTATCGGGGCACCAGCTGAGAGGTGGGACAGGGACTTGGCCTGCTATGGTTCACCACCCCCCCTCCGATACTAACAGTCAGCTATGGGTCGCTCAGTGCTACATTAGTAGGAGTCTTCACACCCCCCCCCCCCCCAAATGTAGTAAACATAAAACTAACCACTTTCCTACATTCAGTTGCAACTCTCAGTTTATCCCGGTTCTGTTTATCTAATTTCCAATAAAGACCTCTTTATAACCACAGAGACATTTATAGCCACGTTCTGCAAGCTATTCTAGAAACATAGGGAAGAAAAACAAAAGTGTTCAACTGTTATTCCGTACTTTTTAAAAAAATTTTTCCCCTGGGTGCCAGGGGAGAAAAGCGATGGAGATTGATTTCCTCATAATCTCCTTCTAATTACCTTCTCTTGTTCCTCTGCGTGTTTTCTAAATGCCGGATATCGATACTGCCAGAACGAGAATGGATGGAACAAAATGTGACAAAACAACCAGTGTAAGGAAAGTTACTGTTATTATATATTCATCATCATCGTGTTCAGGCTACTTTTAGAGATTTGGCTGAATAGGACCACCAGCTTGCTCACATGATATTGCTTTTTAAATGTATTTAATGGTGCATCTTAAAGTAAACTACTCAAAAGATGGATCGATTCTTGTGCAGGAAAATCATGTACATTTCTGTTCTGTATTTTATTTTTGAGTTTTCTGTTTGTTTGTAAATTCTTTTCTTCTAACTAATGATCTCTCTCTCTCTCTCTCTCTCTCTCTCTTAAATCGACTGTGTGGGATGAATGAAAGATGGAGTGATGAAGGGCAGAATGTAAGACGGGCCTGCGTGCCCAATTTTTTACCCTTTAAAAATAAAGATTATTCATTCATTCATTCATTCTCTCTCTCTCTCTCTCTCTAGTCCATACCAGTTTGGAGTTGGTCATCACCGATTTGTACAAACATCTATCCTTTGCTCTTCCTATAAGATGTGTGCTGGGGCCGTGCTACATGCCAGTCTTTTGGGCCGTCAGTTATCTTGTTTGTTTGTCTTCCTCTGTCACTTTGTCCCTCCAATTTTCTCGCTGTCACTCTGTGTTCCAGTCTGCCTCTTCTCAAAACATGTCCTACAAATCTAGACTGTCGTTTTCTGAATTTTGCCATAATTTCCCTCTTTTGCTGTCCATGATATTCTCATCATTCTTTTTAAGAACCACAACTCCGCTGCTTCCAGTAGATTCTGGGTGCTCATGGTTACTGCCCCTGGTGTTGATCTGGACTAATGATCAGGACAGTGTCAAAAGTCATGACTTTCCACAAACCTGGGAAAGATGAGACAGCCAGGTGACCACTTCATCTTCTAATGTCCTGACAGGTCGAGGGAAAGATCTATCCTGCGTTCAACAAATAAAATTAACAACATTACATCCCTTATAATGACACCTTGGTCTTCCTCTTTTTCTTTTTTTCCACTTATGCACCTTTCCATAACTGTCTTAACTATATTCTCATGACGTCCAAAATGTGTCCAAAATATTTAAATGTTATCTGCACCTGAAGATGACATTATGCTGAAGCACAATCACAGTATCGGATGTGGAGTCGGTTAAGACAATTATCTTGAAGACCTGGAGTGGACTCAGTAGAAGATATGATAGACTTCCTCACATTTCTCCTTGCTTTTCTGTCCACATGTGTCAAACAGTGGGATATAAATGTGTATATATAAATATAATATAATCTCTCTCACTATCAAAAATAGCACCAAGATGGACACCACAGAGGAACAGAAGTAAGAGTAGACCAAAAGAGACATGGAGAAGAACAACAGAAAGGATGTTGAGTAATAGAGGGCTCACCTGGGCAAAAGCAGAAAAAAAGGCGAAGGACAGGCATTTGTGGAAAACCCTTGCGGAAGCCCCATGTGCCCTGGGCACTTAAGGTTCAGAGAGATATATATATATATAATCCCTCTCCCTCTCTCTCTCTCTCTCTCTATATATATATATATATATATATGTGTGTGTGTGTGTGTGTGTGTGTGTGTATGACCTCATATATTCAATTTCAGTGATACATTTGTGATCTCAAATATCAAGTATTCAATCATTCCAGCTTTCCGAGCATCTGTGGCTCAGTGCTACAGGCTTCTCTCAACTCCTGTCTGTTATTAGTCTTCTCCTGCTAGTTGTCTCCACTCTTCTCTGTTCTTAGTCTTCTACTGCCAGTTGTCTCCACTCCTCTCTGTTCTTAGTCTTTTCCTGCCAGTTGTATCCACTCCTCTCTGTTCTTAGTCTTCTCCTGCCAGTTGTCTCCACTCCTCTGTGTTCTTAGTCTTCTCCTGCCAGTTGTCTCCACTCTCTGTGTTCTTAGTCTTTTCCTGCCAGTTGTATCCACTCCTCTCTGTTCTTAGTCTTCTCCTGCCAGTTGTCTCCACTCCTCTCTGCTCTTAGTCTTCTGCTGCCAGTTGTCTCCACTCCTCTCTGTTCTTAGTCTTCTCCTGCCAGTTGCCTCCACTCCTCTCTGCTCTTAGTCTTCTGTTGCTAGATGTCTCCACTTCTCATTGTTCTTAGTCTTCTACTGCCTGTTGTCTCCTCTCCTTTCTGTTCTTAGTCTTTTCATGCCAGTTGTCTCCACTCCTCTCTGTTCTTATTCTTCTACTGCCAGTTGTCTATACTCCTCTCTGTTCTTAGTCTTCTGGTGCCAGTTCTCTCCACTCCTGTCTGTTCTTAGTCTTCTCCTGCCAGTTGTCTCCACTTTTCTCTGTTCTTAGTCTTTTCATCCCCCGTGTGGTACCCGGGATCTGCAAAGAATAGGACCACTGTACCCTACCATGCATGATCGTAAAAGGCGACTAAGGAGGGTTCAGCATAGGGCCAGCAACCCTATCTGGTAAAAAACAATCAGACTGCTACAGAAACAGAAGCAAGGGAAAAAGCAAATGCAGGTGGAAGGAGAAATGCGTATCAGGAAACTGAGCCCATGAAGGTTGTGGATGAAAGCCAGCCACTGGAAGTCCCCAGCCCGACTGCAGACCTCCTGGAACCTAAACAAAAGATGCAAATAGGCAGCTGGAATGTAAGAACACTAAAGCAGACTGGAAAACTAGCACAAACCATCAAGGAAATGCACAGATACAAACTAGACATACTAGGAATACAAGAAGCAAGATGGACAGGACAAGGCAGAAGGAAATTAACAACACAGCACACAGAAGATACAATAATATGGTCAGGTAAAGAAGATCTTCATGAAGGAGGAGTAGCATTGATTATAACAAAAGAAGCATCAAGAGCATTGCTGAAATGGACCCCAATAAATGAGAGATTATTATATGCACGGTTCAACTCAAGATTCACGAAGCTGTCTATTATAGTTTGTTATGCACCAACAGAAGCAGCTGAAGAGGAATTAAAAGAAGATTTTTACAACAGCCTCCAAGCCACAGTAGAAACAATACCCAAGCATGATATGCTACTCATCTTGGGCGACTTCAATGCAAAAGTAGGTGAAGGAAATGAAGATAGAAGAAGAATCATGGGAAGAGAAGGAATCGGAGAAATAAATGAAAATGGAGAAAGACTGTGCAGTTTCTGTGAAGAAAACATGATGACCATCGGAGGGACAATTTTCCAACACAAAAACATCCATAAGGTGACTTGGAGGTCACCAGATAAAACCACAGAAAACCAAATTGATCACATACTAATAAACAACAAGTGGAAACGGTCACTACAAGATGTGCGAGCAAGGAAAGGAGCAGATATAGGAAGTGATCACAACTTCTGGTAGCAAAAATAAAACTAAAATTAAGGAAAGCCAGAATCGGAGAACACAGAAAGATACATTTTGATACAAGAAAACTGATAGACCAGCAAACAAGAAATGAATTCTCAATAATACTTAAGAACCGCTTCAGTGTCCTACAAGACGAAGCAGAAATGTCCATATTAGAGTTCAATAAAACACTACAGGAAACAGCAAAAGAGGTGCTGGGATATCGGAAAAGGAGAAAAGAGGAATGGATAAGTGAGACCACATGGGAAAAGATAGAGCAAAGAAAAGAAATCAAGAAAAATTACTGAACACCAAATCACAACGGCTTAAAGAACGAGTTTTAAGTAATTATGCACAAAAAGACAAAGAAGTGAAGGAATCATGCCGTCAAGATAAACGTCAGTATTATGACAACTTAGCAGAAACAGCAGAGAAAGCAGCATATACAAATGACATGAAAACCATATATAAAATCACAAAGCAGATGACAGGTAACTTCAATACAAGATGTGAAAGTGCAGTAAGAACACAAAATGGACAACTGGTCATTGGAGAAAGAGAAAAAATTGAAAGATGGAGGGAACACTTTAACACCCTACTAAACAGAACACAAGCAGCACAAGCAATAGATATACCTGAAGCAAAAGCGGAACTAAACATCAATACAGGACCAATAACAATAAATGAAGTAAAAGAGGCGATAAAGATGCTAAAATCAGACAGGGCACCAGGTGAAGATGAAGTGACTGCTGAGATGTTGAAAGCAGAAGAAACAGAAACACCAAAACAACTTTGCCGGATATTACAACAAATTTGGGATTTAGAAAAAGCCCCAGAGGAGTGGAAAACTGGTCTTATAGTAAAACTACCAAAGAAGGGTGACCTCAGAGATTGCGGGAACTGGAGAGGCATTACCCTACTGCCACTCACTAGTAAAGTATTTTGCAGAATAATCATCAACAGAATTGTACCAACACTTGAGGAAAAACTTCGGAAAGAGCAGGCAGGATTTAGGAAAGGAAGATCATGCATAGACCATATATTTGTACTTAGACAAATATTAGAACAGGCAAATGAGTGGCATAGCACAACATATGCATTATTCATAGATTTTGAGAAAGCCTTTGACAGTGTCAACAGAGATGCACTGTGGAAAATCCTAAGATGGCATGGCCTCCCCCATAAAATAGTTAATGTAATCAAAGCCCTATACGAGGGTTTTCAGTGCAAAGTTATCTGTGGAGAACATACCTCCAGCAGCTTTAGGGTACAAACAGGAGTGAAACAGGGATGTGTACTATCACCAACATTATTTATCTTGGCAGTAGACTGGTTAATGAAGGAGGCAACATCAGACAAACGCAGGGGATTACAATGGACCCTTAACACAGTGCTGGAGGACCTTGACTTTGCGGACGACATTTGTCTATTATCAAGCAGTCACAAAGATATGCAAGATAAAATAAACAAGTTAACCCAGAATGCAAACAACATAGGACTAAAGATCAACGTAGGAAAGACAAAGTTAATGAAGCAAAATGTGAACAACAGAAATGTACTCAGAGTAGATAACAAGTTAGTGGAGGAGGTCAACGAATTTGTATACCTTGGCAGCAGAGTAGTAGAAAATGGAGACAGCACAGAGGACATCAACAGCAGACTTACTAGAGCAAACCAGGCTTTTGCAATGCTACAGAATATATGGAAATCAAATAAACTAAGCATAATATGAAAATCAGGATATTTAAGAGTAATGTTCTAAGTGTACTACTCTATGGAAGTGAATGCTGGAAAATCACCAAAACCATAGAAAACAAGTTGAATTCTTTCCAGACTAAATGTTTACGTAGAATTAAAAAAATATTTTGGCCAGACACCATAAGAAATAACATCTTATTGGCAGAAATGCAGATGAAACCACTGACAACAATTATTGAGGAAAGACGCTGGCGATGGTTGGGACATGTGCTCCGAATGACTGACAACTCACTACCAAAAATAGCACTAAGATGGACACCACAGGGGAACAGAAGTAAGGGTAGACCAAAAGAGACATGGAGAAGAACAACAGAAAGGATGTTGAGCAATAGAGGGCTCACCTGGGCAAGAGCAGAAAAAAAGGCGAAAGACAGGCATTTGTGGAAAACCCTTGCAGAAGCCCCATGTGCCCTGGGCACTTAAGGTTCAGAGAGAGAGAGAGAGTCTTTTCATGCCAGTTCTCTCCACTCCTCTCTGTTCTTTGTCTTCTCCTGCCAGTTGTCTCCAGTCCTCTCTGTTCTTAGTCTTTTCATGCCAGTTGTCTCCTCTCCTTTCTGTTCTTAGTCTTTTCATGCCAGTTGTATCCACTCCTCTCTGTTATTAGTCTTTTCTTGCTAGTTGTCTCCACTCCTCTCTGTTCTTAGTCTTCTCCTGCCAGTTGTCTCCACTCCTCTCTGTTCTTAGTCTTCTCCTGCAAATTGTCTCCATTCCTCTCTGTTCTTAGTATTGTCCTGCCTGTTGTCTCCACTCCTCTCTGTACTTAGTTTTCTCCTGCCAGTTGTCTCCACTCCTCTCTGTTCTTAGTCGTCTCCTGCCAGTTGTGTCCATTCCTCTCTATTCTTAGTCTTCTGCTGCAGTTGTCTCCACTCCTCTCTTTTCTTAGTCTTCTGCTGCTAGTTGTCTCCACTTCTCTCTGTTCTTAGTTTTCTCCTGCAAGTTGTCTCCACTCCTCTCTGTTCTTAGTTTTCTCCTGCCAGTTGTCTCCATTCCTCTCTGTTCTTAGTCTTCTCCTGCCAGTTGTCTCCACTCCTCTCTGCTCTTGGTCTTCTGCTGCCAGTTGTCTCTACTCCTCTCTATTCTTAATCTTCCTCTGCCAGTTGTCTCCACTCCTCTCTGTTCTTAGTGTTTTCATGCCAGTTGTATCCACTCCTCTCTATTCTTAGTCTTCTCCTGCCAGTTGCCTCCACTCCTCTCTGCTCTTAGTCTTCTGCTGCCAGTTGTCTCCACTCCTCTCTGTTCTTAGTCTTCTCCTGCCAGTTGCCTCCACTCCTCTCTGCTCTTAGTCTTCTCCTGCCAGTTGTCTCCACTCCTCTCTGTTCTTAGTCTTCTCCTGCCAGTTGCCTCCATTCCTCTCTGCTCTTAGTCTTCTGCTGCCAGTTGTCTCCACTCCTCTCTGTTCTTAGTCTTCCTCTGCCAGTTGTCTCCACTCCTCTCTGTTCTTAGTGTTTTCATGCCAGTTGTATCCACTCCTCTCTATTCTTAGTCTTCTCCTGCCAGTTGCCTCCACTCCTCTCTGCTCTTAGTCTTCTGCTGCCAGTTGTCTCCACTCCTCTCTGTTCTTAGTCTTCTCCTGCCAGTTGCCTCCACTCCTCTCTGCTCTTAGTCTTCTCCTGCCAGTTGTCTCCACTCCTCTCTGTTCTTAGTCTTCTCCTGCCAGTTGCCTCCATTCCTCTCTGCTCTTAGTCTTCTGCTGCCAGTTGTCTCCACTCCTCTCTGTTCTTAGTCTTCTCGTGCCAGTTGTCCACTCCTGTCTGTTCTTAGTCTTCTGTTGCCAGTTGTCTCCACTCCTCTCTGTTCTTAGTCTTCTTCTGCCAGTTATATCCACTCTTCTCTGTTCTTAGTCTTTCCTGCCAGTTATCTCCACTCCTCTCTGTTCGTATTCTTCTGCCGCCAGTTGTCTCCACTCCTCTCTGTTCTTAGTCTTCTCATGCCAGTTGTGTCCAATCCTCTCTGTTCTTAGTCTTCTCCTGCAAGTTGTCTCCACTCCTCTCTGTTCTTAGTCTTTTCCTGCCAGTTGTCTCCACTCCTCTCTGTTTTTAGTCTTCTCCTGCTAGTTGTCTCCACTACTCTCTGTTCTTAGTTTTTTCATGCCAGTTGTCTCCAGTCCTCTCTGCTCTTAGTCTTCTGCTGCCAGTTGTCTCATCTCCTCTCTTTTCTTAGTCTTCTCCTGCTAGTTGTCTCTATTCCTCTCTATTCTTAGTCTTGTCCTGCAGTTGTCTCCACTCCTCTCTTTTCTTAGTCTTCTCCTGCAAGTTGTCTCCATTCCTCTCTGTTCTTAATCTTCTGCTGCCAGTTGTCTCCACTTCTCTCTGTTCTTAGTCTTCTCCTGCCTGTTGTCTCCTCTCTTTTCTGTTCTTAGTCTTTTCATGCCAGTTGTATCCACTCCTCTCTGTTCTTAGTCTTCTCCTGCAAGTTGTCTCCATTCCTCTCTGTTCTTAGTCTTCTGCTGCCAGTTATTTCCACTCCTCTCTGTTCTTAGTCTTTCCTGCCAGGTGTCTCCACTCCTCTCTGTTCGTGTTCTTCTCCTGCCAGTTGTCTCCACTCTTCTCTTTTCTTAGTCTTCTGCCGCCAGTTGTCTCCACTCCTCTCTGTTTTTAGTCTTCTCCTGCCAGTTATCTCCACTCCTCTATGTTCTTAGTCTTCTCCTGCCAGTTATCTTCACTCCTCTCTGTTCTTCGTCTTCTCCTGTCAGTTGTCTCAACTCCTCTCTGTTCTTAGTCTTCTGCTGCCAGTTGTTTCCACTCCTCTCTGTTCTTAGTCTTCTCCTGCCAGTTGTCTCCACTCCTCTCTGTTTTTAGTCTTCTCCTGACAGTTGTCTCCACTCCTCTCTGTTCTTAGTCTTCTCCTGTCAGTTATTTCCACTCCTGTCTGTTCATAGTCTTCTCCTGCCAGTTATCTACACTCCTGTCTGTTCATAGTCTTCTCCTGCCTGTTGTCTCCACTCCTCTCTGTTCTTAGTGTTCTCCTATCAGTTATCTCCACTCCTATCTGTTCATAGTCTTCTCCTGCCAGTTATCTCCACTCCTGTCTGTTCATAGTCTTCTCCTGCCAGTTATCTCCACTCCTGTCTGTTCATGGTCTTCTCCTGCCAAGTGTCCGCTCCCAGAGCTCGTAGTTCTTCTTCCAGCTCCACAGTTGTCTCCGTCTGCTTTTTGGTCTGTCTCCGTTTATTAGTCTGTCTATTCTTGTCCATCCTTTCCAAAATTCCGGGCCATCTCAATCTATTGTTTTTCATAATGGTAGTTATAGGTGGAGACGCGAATAGAGTGTGGATTTCTTTGTAATTTCTTATTTTCCATTCTTGTGATATAGAATCTGTAATAAGTCCAAAAAATTCTTCTCAAAAATCTGTTTTCAAAGATCTGTAGCTGTGCTTCATCTTCTTTTCTGGTGCTCCATGTTTCTGATCCACACAACTGGTCTAATCTGTGTGTTGTGTACATTTAGTTTGGTGTTGTGGGACATGATTTTTAAATGCAACAAGTGTCTAAGGACATAGTATCAAGCATACCTGACTTATATCTGATGTCACATGTCCACATGTTGAGATATATCTGTGATACCAGATAACCCATCAGTAGAGATACATCTTGTGATACCAGATACCCCATCAATAGAGATACATCTTGTGATACCAGATACCCCAACAGTACAAATACATCTTGTGATACCAGATACCCCACCAGTAGAGATACATCTTGTGATACCAGATACCCCACCAGTAGAGATACATCTTGTGATACCAGATACCCCACCAGTAGAGATACATCTTGTGATACCAGATACCCCACCAGTAGAGATACATCTTGTGATACCAGATACCCCAACAGTACAAATACATCTTGTGATAACAGATATTCTCTTTTATCTAGGGTAAGATACAAATCTTGTCAAAAAAATAAAAATAAAAAAAATAAGAGAGAGAGAGAGAGAGAGAGATAATGTACTTTCATAGGACATTCAATGAGAAGAGGGGGCATTGAAATATTATAACAGGAAAAATAGAAGGAAGAAGATCAAGTGGAAGACCAAAAGAAATGATACTGGACAGTCTGACGGGATGGTGTGAGAGGAGATCACCAACTGAGCTGATGGCCTGCATAAAGGATCGGATACTCCGGAGAAGCATAATAGCCAACGCCAGTCGGCACGGCACATGATGATGATGATGATACACAGTACATGTTTACGAAGACGGGTCACAAAATGACCGCAAATCAAGAGATGTAACTATTTAAAAGTGTATGAGAAACTGGAGGGCGAGCCAGTCTTTTCATATACAGTAATTTTTTCAAATGTTATGTCCCTTGATTTGCCGTTACTTTTTTGACTCGTCCTCGTATCCACTCCCAGTCCGATACTACGCTTTGTGCTGCTCATTTTTACGTCATCGGCCGCTAAGAATGTGCTACTCGCAGACTCCAGACAAACAAAACACAAGCCAGAACTCTATGAGAAAGAGGTGCTAAGAATGTATGTGAATGTATGGTTTTCCAAGTGGGTTAGAGTTACGAGAAAGTATCTTTTGATGGCTCAGTGTTAGTACATAACCGCGAGTTTGTACACGCGCCCTTGTTTGTTTCTCGTGCGTTGGTAAGACAGTTTGTACTTTAAGAAATAAAACATAATTTTATAAAGAAAAAAAGAGTATGATATCTCTAAAGTTACGGACAATTTACAAGCATGGACTTTATCACACAACTACACACACCACACACGCGCACACGCAAATCCAATCCAACATTTTCTGAGTATAGTCTGTTTATAAGTGATCCACTTTGAACAAAAAACAATGCTTGAAACATGTAAACAGTCAACATTTCAATCTAAACATTCATTTTGTTGTAATGCAACTTACCTTGGTTGCTTTCATCATTCTTTCATGCGAAGAACAAATATCGCGCGGTAAAATAAATCGAAAAACTTGGTCAAATCACCAACCTTACTTTCTTTACGTAGATCTAAGTCACTGACTAATTTCTATTTCCACAAAGACCTCGTTGACTGTGTCAATGACGCCATTAACTCCTGCGGAATTGAATTAGAACTCTTTGACTTGACAAGAGAGAATAGACGTGGGGCTTGCGGGCCGGAAGTCACACTGGCTGTTTTGGTTTGTGGGCGGGACTGCGGCATCGTGTTTTGTGCTGTTGGCTTAACGGTGCATTCAACAATACGTGTAGTCCTCTCTCTCTCTCTCTCTCTCTTTCTCTTTCTCTCACTCTCTCGTTGTTCCCCTTGCTCTCTCTATACGGCCATTTTTATTTCGCATTTGCCACAACAAGCAGCTGAGAACCAAGACCTGCAAAATATCTTGGATAAAGTCGCCAAAGAAAGTGAACAGAAAGTTCTTACTTTGAACATCAAAAAGACAGAGCCTATGGTTATATCTAAGAAACAGAATCCACCAGCATGCAGTATAAAATTAAACGGAACTATTCTAAAGCAGGTGCAGAAATTCAAATACCTTGGAGCAGTAATAACTTCAGATGGGAAATGCACAACAGAAATTAGGAACAGAATAGGCCAAGCAAAGACTGCATTTCAGAGAATGAGAAACATATTATCCAACACATCCTTAGCAATGAATGTTAGAAAACAAGTCCTAAAATGCTATATTGAACCTATCTTGTTATATGGAAGTGAATCATGGACAATAGGCAGGTCTGCACAAAAATCATTGGAAGCAGCAGAAATGTGGTTTATTAGAAGAATGTTGCGAATCCCCTGGACAGCAAAAATAACTAATGGAGAATGTTTGAGAAGAGCTGGAGAGACAAAAAAAACTTGTTAAAAAAATAAAAGAGAGATAATGTACTTTCATAGGACATGCAATGATAAGAGGGGGCATCGGAAATATTATAACAACAGGAAAAATAGAAGGAAGAAGATCAAGAGGAAGACCAAGAGAAATGATACTGGACAGTCTGACGGGATGGTGTGAGAGGAGATCACCAACTGAGCTGATGGCCTGCATGAAGGATCGTGTACTCTGGAGAAGCATAATAGCCAACGCCAGTCGGCACGGCACATGATGATGATGATGACGATTTGCCACGAACCACATTTTCACTTGTTTTGGCAAACAAAATACCGGTCACGGGTTCCTTGCAAACTGAGGGTAGTTCACCAGAGATTGTCTTGGTCTTAAGAGGCTTATAGAAATATAAAGCTGAATATTGATATCATGTTGAGGTGAAACTTATGATGTCCATTTTGAATTAAAAAAAAATATATATATAATTCTGGACTGTTCGGGTGTCCATTTGATATTTTGAGCCTCGAACTGAAATGATACTCCACGAAAATGTTTTCTTTCTTTCTTTCTTTTTCTTTTTTGTTCTGCAATTGATTTCTCTCGACTTCTGTTTTTTTTTACAATTATCATATTTAATATCATGATATCATCTCTTTCTCTTTTTTTTCCAATGTTTTCCATCTCCATCCAGTTTTTTTTTAATCGCTTTTCTCTTCCTGCAACCTTTTCCTCACACGCGCGTCGTCGTCGTCATCGTCATCGTCATGATCATGATCTTGTTTTATAGTTTGATCTTCTACTGCTTCCGTCATGTTTTATACGTTGTTTCCCGCATACAAAGTAATATCATGCACACATCGAAACCTACACAAGGGCGTTATGAGGGTGTCCAGCCGATACATCGCTCTGGGGCCAAGAGGGTTTCCCTGTTTTGGGGGCCCAAAGGGTTAGGGGGAATGGGCCATATTGGATAAAAACATATAAGCGGAAAAGAAGGGTGGGGGAGGAGCAGTCACCAGATTACAAAGTTTCTCTCGGGGTGGGGGGGGGGGCGCCTGTTTACGCTCTTGAAAACAGGCCCAGGTAAGGCTAAGACATGACGAAGCTTCTTCACGGAGAAACCCAGTCACGTGACTATGTCCAGTAAGGTCACAATGCCCAGTCCCGTCACACAGGCAATGTGTCACAATGACCATGTCCAGCGACGTCACGTGGTGTGTCTAATAGTGTCACACTGACACTGTCAGATGACGTCACGCTGGCAGCTTTCATTTTACTTCATCAGCTTCTTCTTCTTCTTCTTCTCTTCAAACATTTTCAGATGTCGAACTGTATACTTTTGAAATAGTAGGTGGTCTTCTGGAGGGCGTGGTCAGCTGGAGGGCGTGGTCATCTGGAGGGCGTGGTCATATGGAGGGCGTAGACGTCTGGAGGGCGTGGATATCTTTAGGGCGTGGACATCTAGAGGGCGTGGGCATTTGGAGGGCGTGGACACTATCATACAGTTTGATTTGGACTGGTGTGGTAGTTGGCCATATTTGTCTTCTCTGTTGGCACTGCCGCAGTATGTGGATGTGGGCTGCTGTCATGTTACTGGTAGCACATGTGCATTCATCAGCTCATACTAACTTCATCAATAAAACAGCTCTCTCTCTCTCTCTATTTCTCTCTCTCTCTATATATATATATATATATATATATATATATAATTTCTCTCTCATTTCTCTCAATCCCTCACATCTCTTTCTCTCTCTTTCTCTATTTCTCTCAGTCCCTCACATCTCTTTCTCTTTCTCTCTCTCTCTCTCTCTCTCTCTCTCTCTTTATTTCTCTCTCATTTCTCTCAATCCCTCACATCTCTTTCTCTTTCTCACTCTCTCTCTCTCTCTCATTTCTCTCAATCCCTCACATTTCTTTCTCTCTCTCTCTCTACACACACACACACACACACACACACACAACCATCAGAAATTCTGTATCTATTAATGCGAGGGGCGTTCAGAAAGTAATGGACCACATCTTTTTTTTCAGCTAATAATGAAGATAGAAGCATGAAATTTTGCACACTTTAAATATGGCATGAGCCGATTGTGTGAACCAAATTGCACCGCAACTGGCCAAAGACTATGGCTGCCGTAACCTTGAAATGGAGCGAGTTAGCAACTTGAGGTATAAGCAGCGAATTGTGATAGAATTTCTCGTTGCAAAGAAATAAACTGTTGTGAATATTCACAAGCGTCTATGTGATGTGTATGGAAGTTTTGCAGTCGACAGGAGTACAGTCAGTCGCTGGGTCCAGAGAATCAATAAGTGGAGATAAGGAGTTGCATGATCGTTTGCTCTGTGGACGTCCTGCCACAGCCACCAAGGCAGAAATGTTGAAATGCGCAGATAGCATTATTCTTACTGATAGGCGTATCACTACTCAACAATTGGCCTTAAAGCTGTCAGTCATCAATGGTAGTGCAAATGCAGTTATAAAAGCTCTGGGATTTTCTAAGGTTTGCACAAGATTGGTTCCTCGAAGTCTCACAAATGACCATCGACTGCAAAGGAAAGCAACTTCTTCTGAATTGTTGGAGCGTTTCAATACTGAGAGAGAGAACATTTTGGCTAAGATTGTAACAGGTGATGAAACCTGGGCACATCATTTTGAACCTGAGACACAAAGACAGTCAACGGAATGGCATCATCCGCAATCACCACGAAGAAAGAAATTCAAGACAACTCCTTCAGCTGGAAAGGTCATGATCACTGTCTTTTGGGACGTGTGATTCTTGTGGATGTTATGCCAAGAGGAGAGACAATGAATTTGCAAACTTACATTAAGACATTGAAAAAAACTCAACGTTTTCACAGAGTTCGGCCTCACAAGAATCCAGCAGACCTTCTTCTCCTTCACGACAATGCGCGTCTTCACACAAGTCTGGCAACACGGGAAGCAGTCACCAAATTGGGTTGGACTGTACTACCCCATCCACCATACAGTCACGATTTGGCACCCTCTGATTTTCATCTGTTTGGTCCACTTAAAGATGCACTTCAAGGGGTAAGATGTGAAGATGACGAAGGAGTGACTCATGCAGTGAAGAAATGGCTACATAATCAAGAGAAAATCTGGTACGGGCTAAGAATACATGCACTTGTTTCGCGCTGGCTTAAACCCGTACAACCTAATGGGGATTATGTTGAATAATACCAATCTTTACATGACATATCCATGTATACTGTGTATAATTTGATGCTTTTTTGAATAAACAGCTCCTGAGAAAAACGATGTGGTGTATTACGCCCCTCGTATCTACCTCCTCATTGTTCTTTCTACAACGCCCGCCTTGTCAAACACTTATTGTGACGATATCACTACACCGAAAGGTAGGCCTTCCTTTCTTCTTTCCGCCATCCAAACAATCAATACAACTTCTTCTTCGTCATCGTTGTTGTCGTCGTCCTCTTTTTTTTCGTCTCAAAAGTGCATAAGATAGCGCTACATGCGCTCGTTCTGCTGATTTCTTTCTACTTTATCATTTTAAATTATACTTTGAAATTTTATGATGGGATGCAAATATGCATGTTTCTTTTAATATTTTGTGGACGAGTTGAACATTTTGCAGATGAACTACAGAACCTTAGATGGCAAAGTAATCTTTTCCGGCGATGTTTCGTCAACCCTGACGTAAACGGTGATCTATGGGTCGATGACTGCTATCTCATTTAAGCTTGATTAGTGGGCCTTCACACCAATTAAAACAACAATCATGTGACCACGGTCTCCAGGCAACTGTTAGAAACAACAGCATATCTGTTTCTAGGATTTCCTCTCTTTCCGTTCAATGCTCACGTAAACAGAGTGGGGGGATCTATGGGGTCAGAAGTGGGCGGAGAGACTGAACTAACAGACCAATAGCAAAGTTGGAGAAAAGTTGGCGAACTACAGAATCCTTGCCCCTTGTATTTTTAAAATAATTCTTTAGAGAAGCTTTTTTAAAATTAACTTCAAAGTAAGATCACACGAGAGAGATATGTCTAAAAGTGACTGGCTAGTTTATGCTCGTCCCGTATATACCTGACAGGCATTGTAAGACATCTAGGAAAAAAAAAAAAACTTTCTACACCTGCCATTCAGAATTTACTGGAATTCATATCCCACAGGAAGGAGGAGAAAAGAAGGTAATTTATATCAAACCTGGGCGAATAAGTAAAAATAAAATGGTAATTTATATCCAACCTCCGTGAAGAAGAAAAAAGGGGAATTTATATAAAGCGTACTCGTAGGAGAATAAAGGTAATTTATATCAAATCTGCAGCTAGGAGAAAAACAGGTAAATTATATCAAACCTACACAAAGAATAAAACAAATTTGTATTCTTTCTACAGTAAAAGGGAAAAGATGAAATTTATATAAATTCTGAACAATGAAGAATAGGTACTTTATATCCATTCTACGTAAATAATACGTAAATTATGACAAATTTATATCCATCCTACGCTAGGAATAAATAATTTATATCTATCCTAACAAGGAATAAATATGATAATTTATATCCATGCTGCGCTAGGAATAAATATGACGATTTATGCCCATCCTGCACTAGGAATAAACATGATCATTTATATTCATCTTCCGCTGTGGATAAATAACGTGATTTATATCCATCCTTCGCTAAGGATAACAAATAATTTATATCGCTCACACGCTAATTATAAATAAATTAATTTATATCCGTACTCAGCTAAAGATTAAAAAAAGAAAGGTAATTTATGTCCGCCCTACGCTGATGAAGAAAAGGCAATTTATGTTAGTCTGTAAAACGGGCGAGAATCCTGGTAAACGGGACATAAAGGATTCAACCCCATGCCCCTTTAAGACTGACCGAAGGATCGTAACCCTATTGACTCGGCCAATTCTACTTCCGATGTGTAGCGAAAAACAGCGGTTCTCAAACTATTTCGGGATGTCATATCCTTCCTTCCAAGACCACATCCCTAGCGCCTTCAAAAACATTTTTGTCATTTTCCCCTTTCAGTTGGTTCTGATGGGCCCTGCCGTATCTTTCCCCACCCCACCCCGCCCTCAGGGCCCCACTATAACATAGACTCTGGAAACCTCTGATCCGTGACATAAGATTGACAAGAAGTTGAAAATGGGGAATGAAAACATTGAAAAACTCTTGTGAACTTTCCACATCCATCATCATTTTAAGCAAGTTGGAAATTATACATACCAGACATTTATAAACACGGGTTATTTTCCTCGCCATTTTCTGTGTCAGAAAAGTAAACCTTGTTCTGGTTTTTCCCTTTTAAATGAGATTGCAATATTGTTTCGTGCGTTATGAAAAACGGTTTGACATTTTCACAAACTTGACACAAAATATGGAGACATTTTCAACATCTGTCATTTTGTTAAAGTTTACCTTGACATAACATTCACTGCTCTCATCGATCTAAACTTTATGATGTCTGTAAATTTGTGTGTGTGTGTGTGTGTGTGACTTACTCGTACTTAGACTAAGATCATGCTATTTGCTATAGTCACGTTTAGTAGAAGTGAACTCGTTAATCGCGAGCTATGGTTCAGTTATTCGCGAGGATTAGATTTGCCCAGTCAGTCTTTTGCGGAACTTTGCCTCCCTAACAGCTCTCCTTTAGCCCTAACAGCTCTCCTTTAGCCCTAACAGCTCTCCTTTAGCCCTAACAGCTCTTCTTTAGCCCTAACAGCTCTCCTTTAGCCCTAACAGCTCTCCTTTAGCCCTCTCAGTTGTGAGCAAGAGAAAAATCATACCGCATACAAAATTGTTCTTCAGCCGCGCATAAAACAAATAAATTAATAATGAAACTCTAACACAGCAGTGCAGTCATAGCAGGGCTCCTGGATGGCCTAGTGGTTAGTGTACTAGTCTCTCAAGGCAATGTTCAGGAGTTAGAATCCGGCTCCTGGAAGCTTCCCAAACACTCGGGCTGTTAGAAATGGGTAACCTGACTTTTTCTGGGGCTGGGGGAAGGACAGATTGACCAGGCGGACAACATCGCCCTCTAGAGTGCTCGCAGGTCAAGGAAAATATTGGCACTAACACCACATCTCCAAGATGTCTCAGGGCTACCTTTATTATTTATTTACAATAATAATAATAATAATAATCAGAAGAAGAAGAAGAAGAAAAAGTGCGAACGAAGAAGAAGAAGAAGAAGAAGAAGAAGAAGAAGAAGAAGTGCGAACGAAGAAGAAGAAGAAGAAGAAGAAGTGGGAACGAAGAAGAAGAAGAAGAAGAGGAAGCAGGAGTGTGAACGAAGAAGAAGAAGAAAAAGAAGAAGAAGCAGGAGTGTGAACGAAGAAGAAGAATAAGAAGAAGAAGAAGAAGAAGTTACAGTGGCGTACAATTGCTATAAGAGTCATTGAATTTAACTCAAATTCTTCATTTAACAGGCTTTACGTGTTCTGATTCATAGCTACCGATTATACGTAGGTCGAACATTCGTAATCCGAGGACCGCCTTCGTTGTTCGCGAGATTTAGAAATGAGACAGAAGCGACGTGGCTTCTGTGAAGTTAGTGAGAAAAGTTTAGATTGTTTCCTGGGAAGCTGCCTTTAGAAGAGGAAAAGTATGGGAAAGAAAGAAGACGAGAATAATGGGGAAAAAAACATAACAAAAAGAACAAGAATTTAAGACGAAGAACAAATGAACATCAATACCGAGAAAAACAGACGAAGAAGAAAGTAAGAAGAAAAATAAAGAGGAAAGAAAATACAGTAACAAGAAGTATATCAAGAAGAGTAACAAAAGGATAGCATTAAGAAAAATAAAATAACAAGTAGAATAACAAGAAGTATAGCAAGAAGAGTAACAAAATAATAACATTAACAAGAATAATATTTAACAAGGAAAAACAAAACCAAAAAAAAAAAAAATAAGAAAAATAACGAAAGTGAAATAAGAGTAACAAGCCATGTTTCAGTGAAACTTTTGGAAAGAGTTCGGTATCTTTCGTTATATTCTCTAAAAGTGTCCGCGACGAATAGTGGACACAGACAAAGTTCAGAACTCACCAGAAACTTTCTAGCGAAACCAAAACCCCCCTAGAGAGCAATATAAGAACAAGTTTCTTCGTCCACAAAGATTCATTTCAATCTATCTGTGCCCTCATTTGCATTCACAACACATCAGCTTGTATGGCCCCAGACAACTCGCCTTCGGAAACTCTGTCTCTTAGAAAGAATCGGCTTCTCTCCTCCCACAAGTGTGATGTTGGCCTCTCAAGTCCTGGGAGTTCTTCTTCTCCTCTTTCCTGGTTGGGGGATGGGGGGGGGGCAGATAATTTGATCATCCCTCACCGGGGCCACCCCTATGACAAGCCAACAGACTTGCCCTCCTTAAAGGAAAAAAAAAAAAACGGGGCAGATGAAAACGCGAAGGAGATTTCAGAAATTGCTCGCAAATTGATCAAATTCTGATGTCGTGTCGGCGGATGATTGGGTATTTCTTGTATGAAGGGAAGATAGAGGGAGCCGGTTGGGGATGTCATGGGGAATTTGGCTCTACTTTTTTTTGAAGGATATGAAGAAAAAAAAATGAGTTTCCTTGGAGCCAAGCTGGAAACTGTGTAGAGAAAACAAAGCAAGGAGAGGCACATCCATCAGCTGTGGGGTTATTTCTGCTCTAGACTGGACTCCAACATCTGACAGAACATGGTTCAGTAGGTAGTAGACTGGTTGAAAATTATCTTAATAAATGTGGGGGAGGGGGAATGTAGATACGGACGTGAACAGCATTAAAATGTGTGTTTAATACATTGTTATATTAGTTCCCCCCCCCCCACACACACACATCTCCCGTATAACACCTCCCACACCCCCACCCCCATGTAGCTAATTAGTTTGACGGTCCCCTCTAAAATCTACGTCCCGCACCATTTGCAAGCCGTAGGGGTGCGAAGTGTTTGTGCCTTCACATTTCTAGGCCACTACAGCATTTGAAGTAGGGATACAAACACCTGTCCTCGCTGCCTTTGTTTTCCTAGGGTGACCCCAGGTAGGCATACAAGCACTTGTCCTCTCTGCCTTTGTTTTCCTAGGGTAGCCCCAGGTAGAGATATAAGCACCTGTTCTCTCTGCTTTTGTTTTCCTAAGGTAACCCCAGGTAGAGATATAAGCACCTGTCCTCTCTGCCTTTGTTTTCCTAGGGTAGCCCGAGCTAGGGATACAAGTACATGTCCTCTCTGCTTTTGTTTTCCTAGGGTAACCCCAGTAGGGATACAAGCACCTGTCCTCTCTGCTTTTGTTTTCCTAGGGTGACCCCAGGTAGGGATAAAAGCACATGTCCTCTCTGCTTTTGTTTTCCTAGGGTAACCCCTGGTAGGGATACAAGCACTTGTCCTCTCTGCCTTTGTTTTCCTAGGGTAACCCCAGGTAGGGATACAAGCAACTGTCCTCTCTGCTTTTGTTTTCCTAGGGTGACCCCAGGTAGGGATACAAGCACCTGTCCTCTCTGCCTTTGTTTTCCTAGGGTAGCCCGAGTTAGGGATACGAGCACCTGTCCCCGCTGCCTTTGTTTTCCTATGGTAGCCCCAGGTGCTGGTTTGGCCCTGGTGCCGGTTGGGCCTAAAATATCCCCCCCCTTTTCCCCCCGAGCGCGATATCGAACCAGGGACCTTCTTATCTGCAGGTGAGTACATTAACCACTTCAGCACCTCGTGCTCAAATTCGCCACTTTTCGAAAATAAAGATCGTTCCTTCGTTCTTTCTAATCCAGATTTTAAGAAGAAGAAGAAGAAGTCTTTTAGCTACCAGCTTCTTCTTCTTCTTCTTCTTCGTTCGCTTCTACCACCAAGACCACCCTGTGATCCTACTGAATTTACGCCTGTGGTCCTCGTTAAGCCTGAATTCTTGGTGGGTCTCAGAAGCGGGATTGCGTGACACCGTAGTTTTAGTTGCACCAGTTTAGTCTAGGGTTGGACTTTCTCACCGGAAGACCTCGACATGTTTAGAATATCAGCGTATCTCCACTGGGTGAGAGGTGGTAGCCCACCCAGGCAAGAGTTGGACTTTCTCACTGGAAAACCACTACGTGTTTTGAGATACCCGTGTATCACCGCCAGGTGAGAGGTGGTTGCCCATCCAGTCCAGTGTTGGACTTTCTCACTGGAAAACCTCAGCGTGATTAGGATACGCATATATCCCCGCCGGGTGAGAGGTGGTTGCCTATCTAGACTGCCCTGGTCCAGTGTCTCTGACTTCAGCATTTTGTGGTCGTGGCCGCTACCTTTCTTAGTTGTGACCAAGATGGAGCTTTTGTCCAGGAGGACGAATCCTCGCCATTAGTGACTTCCACCCCTGGGTTGAGCCGGTTTAGGCATATTATTCCAGTATGGGCGTGTTTGGGACGTGACTGACCTCTAGAGCAGAGGTACTGTGACATACATAGCCTTCAAGATTCACCCCTGGTGTGAGGAGGTTTAGGCAAAATTCACCAGTATGGGTGTATATCAGGCATGACCGACTTCTAGAGCGGAGGTGGCGTGACATGCCTGGCCATCAAGTTTCACCCCTAGTGTGTGCCGGTTTAGGCATATTTCACCAGTGTAGGTGTATTTCGGACGTGGCCGGCCTCTAGAGCAGAGGTGCCGTGGTATGTGTAGCTCTCGCAGCGATACTACTGGACATACCGATTAAACTTCACTTTATCCTTTCCACCACCTTTTCACATCGTCACCGCACAGCAACCTTTAGTTCTTTTCCGCATTTTCTTCCTTGATCGGGAGGAGCTTCACACCACGGGCGGCACTCGAAGAATCTCGCCAGCAGTGTCTTAACCTCTGGGTTAAGCCGGTTCATGCATTTCACCCGATATGACTGCACTCAGGACGTGGCAGACCTCCAGACCAGAGGTGCCGTGATTTGACTATCTTTCTACCACTGTTTCCGCAGTGGTGCCGCGCGGCAACCCCATTTGCACCTTTCTTCATTGGCCGGAAAGAACACCGCTCTACGCACGGCAGCTGAAGAATCTCGCCAGCAGCGGTAGATGAGCTACCAAACGTGCCACTCATCTACCCTAAGTGTCTGGTTTTCAGGCGCCAGATATTCGCCTTCGCTCCTTCTCCTGTCAGTTTAAACAGTTCTGCCACGGGAAGGCCAGGAGCTGGACTTGACTGACAGAGGCTGTTTGAGACGCACGCCATTGGAGTGGAGATCGAATTCTTCACCCCACCTCCGGCAATAGCAGTCCTTAGAACCAGCTGCCAGCTAAATGTCTTACTTTTATATTTTCGTCTATCATCCTCGACAAACAAATGGAAAGCAACGTCCTCCAAAGTACCTATCGCGTAAGACACGGCGCATTACATTTGGCCAAGGGTAGGGGGTTGCAAATCCCCAACTAAATGCTAGATCACGGGCACCACAACATCGGAGTCACTTCCCTAAAACCGCTGAAGGATATCCTGAGGTCAAGGCCGAACACGCATGGGTATGTCCCAGGACCAGCAAACCAGCAATATGTACATGAAGGTGTACTGTCCAGACAAAACAGTTTACAGGGTGGAGATTCATTACACATGGCACATGATGATGATGATGATGATGATGATGATGATGGCTACTGGGAACTTATTTCGAATAAAAAAAGCAAAGAGAAAAATCGGCAGAAAGACAGACAAACAGCTGGACTAAAACACGAACGTACAGAAAGACATACAAACAGACAGACCGGACAGACAGACATACGGTTATACAGACAGACAGATAGAAGTGCGGTTATACAAACAGGCAGAGGGACATACTGTTACACATATAGACATACGGTTATATAGAAAACAGATAGGCATACGATTATACAGACAGACATACGGTTATACAGACAAACAGACAGACATACGGTTATACAGACAAACAGACATACATACGGTTATACAGACAAAAATATATACATACATACGGTTATACAGACAAACAGATAGACATACGGTTATACATACAGACAGATAGAAATACGGTTATACAGAGAGACAGATAGACATACACTTATAAAGACAGACAGATAGAGATACGGTTATACAGACAGACAGACAGAAAGACATATGGTTATACAGACAGACATACGGTTATACAGACAGACAGATAGACATTTGGTTATACGACAAACAGATAGACATACTGTTGTACAGACAGACAGATGGACATACGGTTATACAGACAAACAGATAAACATACGGTTATACAGACAAACAGATAAACATACGGTTATACAGACAAACAATAGACATACGGTTATACAGACAGGCAGACAGGCATAGGTTATACAGACAGACAGATGGACATAAGGTATACAGACAAACAGATTGACATACTATCAGACAGACAGTCAGACAGACAAGTAAATAGAGGGATGTGATGAAAAAAAAAAGAAAAATGCCAAGAACACGGAAGAAATGGAGAGAGAGAGAGAGAGAGAGAGAGAGAAGAGAAGAGAAGAGAAGAGAAGAGAAGAGAAGAGTAGAGAAGAGAAGAGAAGAAATTAAGAAGGAAACAAAGAAGTTTTAACCTGGAAGAAATCCAACAATTATTGGGTTATGAAACATCAAAGACTACGAAGCGATGACAGATGATATTCACTAATGGCCCCGGCATTGATAAGGTTAATGGTGATATATTGTTCTCATGTTTGTAAACGACATCACATTTCAGTGCTTCATATACAGCGTGGGTTGTTTGATGACTAATGGCCACGAGCTGAGCTATTTCTGAAATGACAAGTACGAAGTCTGTATAGCTTTGC
The DNA here is from genome assembly GCA_009760885.1 of Achatina immaculata. Lineage (NCBI taxonomy): Eukaryota > Metazoa > Mollusca > Gastropoda > Stylommatophora > Achatinidae > Lissachatina > Lissachatina immaculata. Next base: position 29,058,457 of record CM019711.1, read on the forward strand.
TATTATATTGTTGCGTCTTTCGTGTAGTCCCCCGGAGTAAGGTAATTTGCTGAAATATTAATTTATCTTTCTTGCCATTGGAAGCTTCTTTTTACTTTTATTATTCATCGGAAAATCCTTTTTTATAGAACACAGAAGGAAGTACTCAACAGATCGTCCTCTAGTGCAGTAGTTTTAAAGATTTTTTTGGCCGTGGTTCCTAAGAACATTTGCATGTCCTTTACGGAATTTTGTCTCTCTAACAGCTCTCTCCTGTAGGCCTCTCGGTTGTAAAGCAAGATGCCCAGCTGCTGATGCATCCATTTGCAGATTATCAACTATGTCTTGCAGCCACCTTCGCCTTGGTTTTCCTCTCTTTCTTTTTCCCATTATGTACCCTTCCAAACGGTCTTCTCTAAATTCTCATGACGTTTAATATGTCCAAAATATGTAAGTGTTCTCTGCACCTGAAGATGACATTATGCTGAAGCACGATCACAGTATCGGATGTGGAGTCGGTTACGACAGTTATCTTGCAGACCTGGAGTGGACTTAGTAGAAGAGGTGATGGACTTCATCACTATGAGGTAACCACGGCGTTATAACCCCCACGGCGATGTATAAGCCCCGTGGCGAGTTATAACCCCCACAGCGAGTTATAACCCCCACGGCGAGTTATAACCCCCACGGCGATGTATAACCCCCACGGCGAGTTATAACCCCCACGGCGATGTATAACCCCCACGGCGATGTATAACCCCCACGGCGAGTTATAACCCCCACGTCGAGTTATAAGCTCCACGGCGATTTATAAGCCCCACGGCGAGTTATAAGCCCCACGGCGAGTTATAAGCCCCACGGCGAGTTATAAGCTCCACGGCTAGTTATAACCCGTTGACTGAGCTTCTTTTTCTTTTCTTCGTACTGGCGATGGTGCGTGGTACCCTGATTTTTGTGATGCGCCTTTTGGCTGGGTACCTCCGACTTCAGCACCCTGTTGGCTGAGCTGAATTTGGGGATCATCTTATTACTGGGATCAACGCGAATCGGTAAGATAGGGTCTTCGCCAGCTCGTGTTCCAGTAGCTCCGATAACGGGGGCAAAATCTCTGTTGGACATGGCAATCAGCGACCCTTAGCTCACATGCTAACGTCAGGGCTGGCGAACCACAACTGACAAAGGCCCTGTACCAACTCTCCTTTGGTGTCCCCAGTAACAGACCTCCGCTGGCTAACGAGGCAGGGATCGCCATATTCCCCATGGTGGTGGAGTCTGTTAAAGAAGTATTGCACACCCTCTGATTTTTAACTCCGGGCAGGGATTGATTAAAAATGGTCGTTCTAACCCGCTCCCAATCCGACACGATTCTGTACCTCAGCATCTTTATCACATAGACTGAAAAGAACATCAGGTCGCAGTTCCAGAGAGATAAAAGAAGAAGATTTATGTTGGCCTAGCACGGCCATCTTTGCTCGCACATCTTCATTCATTCATTCATTTGCATGTCCCTTGCGGAACTTTGCCTCCCAAACAGCACTCCTGTAGGCCTCTCGGTTGTGAGCAAGATGGCCTGCTGCTGCTGCATCCATTTGTAGATCGTCAACGATGTCTTGCAGCCATCTTCGTTTTGGTCTTCCTCTTTTTCTTTTTCCCATTATGTATCCTTCCAATACGGTCTTCTCTAAATTATCATGACGTTTAATGTGTCCAAAATATTTAAGTTTTCTCTCTTTAATTCTTCATTACTCCATTAAAATATTCACGAACTGAGCGTTAAAATGATTTTTCCACATTTCGTAGCCTTCAGAATTTTCCTCTTTTGGCTTCCGTTCTAAAGCAGGTGCAGAAATTCAGATACCTTGGAGCAGTAATAACTTCATATAGGAAATGCAGAACAGAAATTAGGAACAGAATAGGCCAAGCAAAGACTGCATTTCAGAGAATGAGAAACATATTATCCAACACATCCTTATCAATGAATGTTAGAAAACGAGTCCTAAAATGCTATATTGAACCTATCTTGTTATATGGAAGTGAATCATGGGCAATAGGCAAGTCTGCACAAAAATAATTGGAAGCAGCAGAAATGTGGTTTATTAGAAGAATGTTGCGAATCTCCTGGACAGCAAAAATAAATAATGAAGAATGCTTGAGAAGAGCTACAGAGACAAAAAATCTCGTCAAAAATAATGTACTTTCATAGAATATGCAATGAGAAGAAGGGGCAGTGAAGATATTGTAACAACAGGAAAAATAGAAGGAAGAAGAGCCAGGGGAAGACCGAGAGAAATGATACTGGACAATCTGATGAGATGGTGTGAGAGGAGATCACCAGCTGAACTGATGGCCTGCATGAGGGATCGGCTACTCTGGAGAAGCATAATACGAGCCAACGCCAGTCGGCACGGCACATGATGATGATGATGATTGTCTTCTTTCACGGCCCCTTATTTCTATAAGATGCATTACTAAAGATGGATAAAAGAAACTTGTCCAACCGGACAACATCTGCGACACAAGAACATTTTTTCCTATCATATACGAAATATTTTACATGAAAATCATGTGATACCTATTTTTAGTATATCTGACAGTTTAAAAACACAAACTCCCAATTGCGGAACAAAACCATATGTTTGCCAGTGGAAAAGATAAGGAAAGGGCTAAGAATGCCGAGAGGCGATGTTATTTTGGCATTCATCGGAAATTAAAACGTGCCAGTTAATTAAGATGGCAGTTAATCGAACAATCGATTATAGACAAGTCCTAATTGTGAAGCTATACCTGGAACAGAGAGAGATAAGCCAAAATGGAAATACAAGGATATCAAAAGAACATCTTGAGATTGCCTCCCTTGCAGTTGCCCTGCGTCTGTTTCCTAGGAAAAGAGAACGAACGAACGGAGGGACATTTCAAAGGGTTAAGAATTGGGCACGCAGGCCCGTCTACCATTCTGCCCTTCATCATACAACTTTCATTCAGTCACAGATATTCAGCATTTGTTATATATATATATATGGGTGTCTGAGTGGAGAAGTGGTTAGTGCACTGGTCTCTCATGGCGAAGGTCGGGGGTTCGAATCCGGCCTGCGGCACCCCAGTCACCCAGCTGTAGAAATGGGTACCTGACTTCTTCTGGAGTTGGGGAAGGAAAGGCAGCAAGGCGTGAACTGACCATATCACCCTCTAGTGGGCCGACAGGTCAAGGAAAATATGGGCACTAACACCATATCCCTATGTGCCTCTATGGCATGACAGGGTTACCTTTACTTATATATATATATATATAATACTAAATATTACTTAAGAGTTGGTAGTTACAAGAATAAATATTACTTATAAGTTGGTAGTTATAAGAATAAATATTACTTATAAGTTGGTAGTTATAAGAATAAATATTACTTATAAGTTGGTAGTTATAAGAATAAATATTACTTATAAGTTGGTAGTTATAAGAATAAATATTACTTATAAGTTGGTAGTTATAAGAATAAATATTACTTATAGGTTGGTAGTTATAAGAATAAATATTACTTATAAGTTGGTAGGAGACGTGTTTTTTGCAGCCGATGGGGTAAAGGGGATGAGGCACAGCCTTGTGTAGGACTGGGATCGGGTTCCAGGCACTGTTTCTTATTCAGTCACAGAGTGGAGGTAACAAAACAAGTACTTCTTTACCAGACTCCGCCACCATGGAGGGTATGGCGGTCCTGCCCTGTCAGTCAGACTAGACCAGTTACTTCTCTTCCCCCCCTCCCAGAACTTAATATTGAAGAAGGATGGCTAGTAAAGAGGATTAAATAGAGAAAACTTAAATATTTTTGACACATTAAACGTCATGATTATTTAGAGAAGACCCTTGGAAAGGTACATAATGGGGAAAAAGAGAGGAAGACCAAGGCGAAGATGGCTGCAGGACATCGTTGATAATCTGCAAATGGATGCATCAGCAACAGAACATCTTGCTTGCAACCGAGAGGCCTACAGAAGAGAGCTGTTAGGGAAGCAAAATTCCGCAAGGGACATGCAAATGACTGAACTGGCTGACCAGGTCTCACAGGCGTATGTTGCGATGAGAAAGATCCAGACCCTTTAAAAATGATAGCGTCTACATAAGAAAAAGAAGGCCAGTGATCTTTGTTAGACTAAGAGCAGGATACCACAGTCAGAAGAGTTTATGCTATGTTAAAAATGGGAAAGAGTCCAACATGTCACAGCAATGGACCAGAATTTACAAGGAAACATTTCCTACAAGATCGAAGACTTCATGAAGAGATGGGACTCTTGGCTGGTCCAGGGTTTTTTTAAATCTGAAAGTACAAGAACGTATGAAGAAGAAGAAGAAGAAGAAGAAGAAGAAGAAGAAGAAGAAGAAGAAGAAAGAAGAAGAAGAAGACAAATCAGAAGACGAATCAGAAGAAGAATCAGAGGAAGACGAATCAAAAGAAGAAGAATCAGAAGAAGAATCAGAGGAAGACGAATCAAAAGAAGAAGAATCAGAAGAAGAAGAAGAAGAATTAGACGAAGAAGAATCATAAGAAGAAGAATCATAAGAAAAATAATCATAAGAAGAAGAATCAGAAGAATCATAAGAAGAAGAATCAGAAGAAGAAGAGTCAGAAGAAGAAGAATCATAAGAAGAAGAATCAGAAGAAGAAGAATCAGAAGAAGAAGAATCATAAAAAGAAGAATCAGAAGAAGAAGAATCATAAGAAAAACCAGAAGAAGAAGAATCAGAAGAAACAGAATCAGAAGAAGAAGAATCATAAGAAAAATCAGAAGAAGAAGAATCATAAGAAGAGTTAGAAGAAGAATCATAATAAGAATCAGAAGAAGAAGAATCAAAAGAAGAAACATAAGAAGAAGAATCATATGAAGAAGAATCATAAGAAGAATCCGAAGAAGAAGAATCATAAGAAGAATTAGAAGAAGAATCATAAGAAGAATGATCAGAAGAATTAGAAGAAGAATCTTATGTGTAATCTTATGATTACATAAGAAGAAACAGAAGAAGAAGAATCATAAGAAGAATTAGAAGAAGAATCATAAGAAGAATCAGAAGAAGAATCATAAGAAGAAGAATCAGAAGAAGACGAATCATAAGAAGAAGAAGAAGAAGAAGAAGAAGGAAACTAAAAGTATAACGAAAACGAGGAATAAAGAAGGGGAAAAGAGAACAGACTGACCAAGTGGCACAAGAAAAGATAGTAAACTTATTAAGATACCAAGAACTGGACAAATACAGGATTACAACTGACAATTTCTGTCGGGACGAGACATGATAAAAGAGGGAAAAATTCAATGATGATGATGATGATGATGAAAAGACTCATCCAGAACAGACCCCACGATATTGTGACTGTGTCTGTTTTCCTCTTACTTCTCTTACGCAGACAAAAACTTCACATTATTTCACAAACTCTAAAACTGCCTCTCTCCATTAACCGACTTTAGAGAGGACACTTCTCTGGTCCCGTTCATACCTCGTCGAGTTTGGAACGGAGAATGTGGGGGAGAAGATAAGATATTAACCTTGTTTTCTCTCTCTCTCTCCCTCTCTCTTATTCTGTTTCTTTATCTTCTTCGCTGTATGTCTTTCCCATTATCTCTTTCCCTATTTCTTCCTCTCTGTATGTGATGGAGGAGAGGGTGGGGTCTATATCATCCTTTTTTAACTCTCATTGTTTTTAAAAAATGTCTCTCTCTCTCTTTCTTTTTATGATTGTCTTTCTGTCATTATTTCTCCCTGTCTCTGTCAGTCTTGCTCTTTTTCATTGCCTCCGTTAGTCTCTCTCTCTCTCTCTCTCTTTCTCCCTTTCTCTGTCTCTTTCTCTCAGTATCTTTCTGACTTTCTTTCTTTTTTCTCTGTGTTTCTGTCAGTCTTTTTCTTTCTCTTTCTCTCTGTCTGTGTTTGCCTCTCTTTCTCTGTGCCTCTCTTTTTCTCTCTGTCACATCTCTCTTTCTGTTTCTGTCTCTCTCTCTCTGTTTGCCTCTCCCTCTCTGTCTCTGTCAGTCTTTCTCTCTGTTTCTGTCTGCCTCTCTATGTCTGCCTCTCTTTCTCTGTCTGTCTCTCACTTTCTCTCTCTCTCTCTCTCTCTGTGTCGCTTCTTTGCTCCCCCTCTCTCTCTCACATACACCCACACACAGCCGTTAGCTATCTTAAACAAAACATCACAGCCACCCTCCTTTTCCTTTTCTCTTAATCTGTTTCTTTATTTCTTCTCACAAGTTTTAACATCATTATTCAATATTTTCTCATCGATATCGTTTTTCTCATGCCACGAGCAAGCTCTTAGACGAAGCAACCAAACGAGAAGGACCCTCCAGTCCTGGGTCACGCTGACGTGATAATGGCTTCGATACCGGAGGAAAGGATTTACAGGCATTTTGTTTTTCACAGTATCGATACAGAGATTGTGTGAGGGGCGCGGGGCATGATGGGTTAGAAAATGGCTGTATGTCCGCTTGGTTGTTTTTGTCTTTTTTTTTTTTAATCCAGCTCAAAGCTGCTTTGAAAGACGTGGGAAGGCTTTAGAAAATGTGTTTCTATGATGTCCAAACAGTTTTTATTAATCCTGAATTAATCCCGTACGTTTTTTTTTCTCAGGTTTATGATAAATTTACTCTAAAACTGCCCTCATATCATCATCATCGTCATCATCAACGTCGTCATCATCATCATCATCATCATCATCATCAAGTGGCCATCGGCAAACGTTAGAAATCTTGCTTCTCCACAGATCTAGGTCCCTGGCATTTTCTATCAGCTCAGCTGGTGATTGTGCCATTATGTTTGACAGTCAAATATCTTCTCTTTATGTCTTTCCCTGTTTCCCTTCCCTTGCTCGTGCAAAGTTGGTAGTCGGGCCCCAATCAGATGGGAAATGTGGGCCCCCATTTCAAACTATTCCTTAAGAAACATTTTTTTGTAAGAAGTAGTAAATACGTATGATTTATGTACGTGTATATACATGTAGTGTACGTGATGTACTTAAGAAGTAACGGAATAGAATAAAGAACTAGAAAGATTTCTTTAAAGAAAAAAAAAGAAAATGGCAATAGAACATTCAAGTTTTTTTTTTCCTGTTTCTGCTTCTACCAGGGGAAGTAAGCCACTTTAGAATCTCGTGGGCCCATGCCAGGTGGGCCCCCTTTTCTCTCTCTCTCCCCCCCCCCCCCACTTCCACCTCACACATCAGGTCAGGCCTGTCTCTTCAAGATTATTTTTCCTTCTGTTATGTTTGCCAAGTCCTTCCTTTCTCTTTATCTTTCCAATGAAAACACACACACAGACAGACAGAAAGACAGACAGACATTCAAATGGATTCATATTAGAACTGTCTTGCGATGAATACCTTCTGGTCTAGTTCTTTGTCCGAATGCTTTGTGTGGCTGGAGTATGTAGAGGACTTGTGCTCTCTCTCTCTCTCTCTCTCTCTCTCTCTCTCTCTGTCTGTCTCTCTCTCTCTCTGTCGGTCTCTCTTTGTCTCTGTTTGTCCCTCTGTATCTGTCTTTGTCTCTGTATTTTGTCTGTGTGTGTATCTCTCTCTCTTACTCTCTCTCTCTCCTTCTCTCTTTTCTTTCTCTATCAACAACCCTGGTTCTACTACAACTACTACTACTACTACTACTACTACTACTACTACTACTACTACTACTACTACCGGTACTTCTTTTTCAGTGTTCACCCTAAAAAAAAAAAACAGATGACCACACTGAGTTACTGTTTCATATGCCTTTCGGCCCCAACACATCCAACTTCGGCTTGGCCCATTTTTTTTTTTAAAAGCCAGGTTCGTATCTCCGTCGCCATACTCCTTCACTTGTCCAGAACTACTCTCTGTTTCCAGGCGGGTGACACACCACTGGGAAGTGATCTAGAATCTTCGCCTGCTATCACTGACCAACCCCGACGCTGGCGGTCAATGATGCCCCAGGGACCACTGTCTCATTCAAACCTGATTACTGGGTCTGCGACATATACGGTAAACAAATTAACACATTTGCAAGAAAGCTTAGCGTTTATGTCTTGGCGAATGATGACGACGATGAAGAGTTAGGAACCATAGGGGGGAATCTACAATAACGGTTAATGCCGTTAGCGAAATATTGACAAGGGAAGAAAACCTTCACAATGCCGGCCCTCGAAGAAGCTCAAGCACTTGTTAGTCTTCAATCTTGGCCGGGGTTTGTCTGGGAGAATCCCCGAGCGATCGTTTAAGATGATACACGTGGTTTTCTTGTTCGCTACAACAACCAAGAGCATGAAAATCAATACATCAGCGTGAAAATGCATCTTCTCGTGTTCGTCATAAAAACAGCCATCAAGTTCCTTCCGTCCTCTGAAGATTAGAAAGACAATTTTCTACTGTTGATTCCTTGGCTTTTGTTTTGTTTTGTTTTTTTTTTCTGAGAAGAAACTCTGAAGCGATTGTTGTCTCATTCGTACCATCTCTCTCAGATGTCAAATTGTGTCCTTTGTTGCTCGCGTTGTGAATGTTTCAATTTTCTTGGCCATTACATTTAATCCTCCTCCTCCTCCTCCTCCTTCTTCTTCTTCTTCTTCTTCTTCTATCTCCCTGGAACTTCGAGCGTGTGTTCTTTGCAGCCGAGGCGGTGCAGTTGTTAAGACAGAGCATCGTGTTGGACAGAGAGCGGGTTATGGCGACTATTTTTTCAGACCCTGATTAGAGTTGAAAAGTAAAGGGGTGGGGGTGTGCAGTACCTCTTTAACAGGCTCCATAATCTTGTCAAGTTGTGAACTCTTATCATATTATTGTTTGTCTGAAGTTCTTTGTTCTTATTATATTGATGAAGTCGAAGTTCTTTGTTCTTGGATAGAACACACAGAAGTTTCACGAACCTTTAGCACATTCGCTAGACCAGAGCAAGTCCGATGAAATGTTCACTGCATTATTTAATCCCGACAATTAAGGTACCAGATTCAACAGTTGGCAATAGCTCTAAGTACTAAGATGTAATATGATATACTTCGTTAGTTTCCTCGTTGAAGCACGTAATCATTTGTTCACAATATCAAACTCTATCATATTCTATATACAGTATTTCGGCAATGTTCTCAACTTCAAGATATTCTACGTGCTATACTAGGACGATTCTGAACTCTGTTTTCTAATAGATCAGCAACACGTGGTCTGCTAATTTCTCGTCTGAAATCTCTTTACTCGAAGTTTCAAAGTAACAAATCTTCTTAATCACTTGAATCACTTGAAGCACATCTTCAGTCTAGCACTACTTCTGATTCTATATCGTCTCGTTCTCTTTCTTGTTCGTCTGTGTTTCGGTCCCTTCCGTGTCTCCTAGTGAGGGTTTTTGCGAATCGTGGCATGGACTTCTTCTTCTTCTTCTTCTTCGTTCGCTTCTACCACCAAAACCGCACTGTGATCCTACTGAATTTACGCCTGTGGTCCTCGTTAGGTAGTGGCATGGACCGTCTTCCACTGATGTCTGGACCGTCTTCCACTGATGTCTGGACCGTCTTCCACTGATGTCTGGACCGTCTTCCACTGATGTCTGGATCGTCGTCCACTGATGTCTGGATCGTCTTCCACTGATGTCTGGACAGTCTTCCACTGATGTCTGGACCGTCTTCCACTGATGTCTGGATCGTCGTCCACTGATGTCTGGACCGTCTTCCACTGATGTCTGGACCGTCTTCCACTGATGTCTGGACCGTCTTCCACTGATGTCTGGACCGTCTTCCACTGATGTCTGGACCGTCTTCTACTGATGTCTGGACCGGCCTATGCTTGCTGACCGTCCTGGTTCAGACGGTACCCCTCTCTTGTCCTCTTTTCTGTTCTTCTGTTCTTCTCGTGTCTTTCTTCTGACAGTCTTCTTCTGCCGTCTGAATCGACCTTCGCTTACTGGCCGTCTTTGGTCGGACGATCCCCCACTCGATCGCCCCTCTTTGTCTGCTGTTCTTCTCTGATCGTCTGTCCTTCTTTTCTTCTCCTCTCTGTCCTCCCCTGATCATCTGTTCTTCCGTCTGCTGTTCTCTTCTCTGTCTAGACGACCCTTCCCCCCCCCCTCACTTGTCCGCTAGCCTCTGGACTTCCTCTTCATGGGGGCTCCTTCCTTCTCGTGCTCCTTCCTTTGATGTCTGGACCGGCCTCTATTCACTGACCGCCCTTGTTCCTCCGTCTTCGGGCTCCATCCTCTCCAACTGCCCCGTGACTTATATGTCATAAGTCCATTTCAGTAGGCCACGCCTATAAATATTTAATTGGTCAGCTGGCCGAGTCGTCTACTCCTTTATTTCAAAGCCGTGTGCAATAGCGTCCTCAGATTAGTAAGCTAATACGTGTCATACGTTTCAGTCTGCGTCAACTCTGTCTGTACAATTGTCATTTACCTATGTCATTATCTTGCTCTTTCATGTCGGAGATTTTATTGTGTCCTCGCTGTTCATTGTGTCTGCCTCTTCTATTCGATTTTTCTATTCTGTTTACTTTTGTCAACGTACAGTCATACTAGTATCATGGAAGTGTGTTTTTCTACTTTGCTCTAATTTCAATATTTACTTTTTCTGTTGCTATTAGATGTTACTGTTATGCCTACAGTATATTCATAATCATATTCATTAATAATAATAATAATAATAGCAACTATAATCATTACTTAGAAGGCCATGCTACAGCTTCACTGTCATGGAACTACGGTGACCCCTGCCCAGTTAGTAGACTAGGCCTGTTACTGAGGGTACCCAAATGAGAGGTGGAACAGGGGTCTTGGTCAGCTGTGGTTTTCGTCAACACTAAGGCTAGCATGTTAGCTGTGAGTCGGACTGAAAACAGTGGTTCGTCAACACTATGGCTAGCATGTTAGCTGTGAGTCGGACTGAAAACAGTGGTTTGTCAACACTATGGCTAGCATGTTAGCTGTGAGTCGGACTGAAAACAGTGGTTTGTCAACACTAAGGCTAGCATGTTAGCTGTGAGTCGGTCTGAAAACAGTGGTTCGTCAACACTATGGCTAGCATGTTAGCTGTGAGTCGGACTGAAAACAGTGGTTCGTCAACACTAAGGCTAGCATGTTAGCTGTGAGTCGGACTGAAAACAGTGGTTTGTCAACACTATGGCTAGCATGTTAGCTGTGAGTCGGACTGAAAACAGTGGTTTGTCAACACTATGGCTAGCATGTTAGCTGTGAGTCGGACTGAAAACAGTGGTTTGTCAACACTAAGGCTAGCATGTTAGCTGTGAGTCGGTCTGAAAACAGAGTCTTCACCCTATTTACATTTTTTTTCTGATTAATGAAAACAAGCCATCTTGATAGCCTGAAGCATATCATACATCCTTCCTGTGCTGTTAAACGCTGCATTGAGCTCGCATGGTAAATTACCAAAATTTCCTGTTTTCGGCGAGCTTTTCAACCTCTTCAAGGGATTTTATGCCTACTAATTTAGCCTTTATTAACAATGTCCTCTTTAGAGTTTCACATGGTCGACCTATTTTTCTTCGGTCTGTTGTGTTCCACTTGATAGCTTGTTCTGGGATTCTCTGACTGTTTCTTCTCATCATATGACTGACATATCTTCTTTTCCTGATCACCCATGAGACAGATTGTTGTTCACTCATCTATCTTATTTCTGCATTGTTCTTGAATTCGTTCCACTTTATGCCGAGTATTTTCCTTAGGCATTTGTTTTTAAAAGAGTCTAACTTGTTGTCTATTTCTTTAGTTGTTTTCCAGCTTTCACGTCCATAAATGAGGGTGGATATTACAATTGAATTGGATAATTTTAACTTAGTTTTTGTGGTTTTAACTTTTATAAGCATATAGTCTCGCTGAATGACTACCGACGCGACTTCTAGAACCGAATTTAGTGAATTTCTCTCATGGATCCCGTTACGAATATTACCCCATCCAAGACAGCCTTCGACCCAGAGCTGCCTGTATTACAAAGCTAAATATTTATAAAGGAGACCCAAGATCTTCACTATCGCATCGGTTTCCAAGCTCTTTCGGCTCACAGTTACAAGGGAGATCCACCACCATAGATACCCGTTGTCCTTCAAGTCAGGGAGAATCTCGCTGGTGCTACGAAGTGCATGTGACCGTAGTGGTCTCTTCTGTTTGTTTGTTTGTTTGTTTTTTTTTTTTTGCGAGAATCAGGATGTTCTTTCGGGATCTCGACATGCTGTTCTCCTATTTCTAACTTTCCTCGTCCTCTCATTCTTTTAGAAACCCCGTTCTTTCATTCTTTTAGAAACCCCGTCCTCTCATTGTTTGAGAAACCCTGTCCTTTCAATTTTTTAGAAACTGCGTCCTCTCATTCTTTTAGAAACCTCATCCTCTCATTCTTTTAGAAACTCCGTCCTCTCATTCTTTTAGAAACCTCATCCTCTCATTCTTTTAGAAACTCCGTCCTCTCATTCTTTTAGAAACCTCATCCTCTCATTCTTTTAGAAACCCCGGCCTCTCATTCTTTTAGAAATCTCATCCTCTCATTCTTTTAGAAACCCCGTCATCTCATTCTTTTAGAAACCCTGTTCTTTCATTCTTTTAGAAACACTGTCCTCTCATTCTTTGAGAAACATCGTTCTTTTATTCTTTTAGAAACCACATCCTCTCATTCTTTTAGAAACCCCATCCTCTCATTCTTTTAGAAAACCCGTCCTCTCATTCTTTTAGAAACCCCGTCCTCTCATTATTTTAGAAACCCTGTCTTCTCATTCTTTTAGAAACCCCGTCCTCTCATTCTTTGAGAAACCCCGCTCTTTCATTTCTTTTAGAAACCCCGTTCTTTCATTCTTTTAGAAACCCCGTCCTTTCATTCTTTGAGAAACCCCGCACTTTCATTCTTTTAGGAACCCCGCTCTTTCATTCTTTTAGAAACCCCGTCTTCTCATTCTTTTATAAATCCCGTCCTCTCATTCTTTGAGAAACCCCGCACTTTCATTCTTTTAGGAACCTCGTTCTTTCATTCTTTTCCAGACAGTCTACAAATATGCTGAGAGAGAAGAGAGGAGAAAAGAAAAGAAAAGAAATTAGTCCAGCGAATGCAGAATAAAGAATATAGAATGAAGATGTCGCTCGGTCAACTATTCCAGCGGTACCTGGCTCGAGTCCCAGCAGTGGGGATTTTTTCTGTTTACCATTATACCAACTATTCAGTTCTCTGGGGTGCAGTGCGCAGTGGGGCGCACGGCTCAGTGGGGAGCAGTATTAATCTCTGGCAGGACACAGTTTCCCCTACAGGTAGCTAGCTTTGCCCACTGCGCACAATAGCCTGATACAGGTCATTCCTGCATTCAAGTTCACAGGGGAAATAGATTAAGCATGAGCCCTTATTTAGAGCAACGTAGCGCGAGATGTTCGTTAAACGAACTTTCCTGCTAGTTTTGAAAATAAGATTCTTCTGACTGAGTTCGACTATTAAGCAAAGACCCACATAATGATGATGATGGTGACTACAGAAAACGACAACTGGCAAAACTTTGCTCCACAAAGTAGGTCTCAAAATGATTAAATGTTTTCTTTCTGGCGACACCACGTGGCAGAGAAACACTGAAAATAGGTCAGTATCTGTATCTACAGTGTGAATTATTACTGGAGGAGAAAGAACCCGAACCGACAATAGAAGAAGTTTTATGGGCAATAAAGAATCTGAAACAATGGTAAATCACCAGGATGTGATGAGATAACAGCTGAACTTATTAAAGCAGGAGGAAAATAATGCGCTACAATCTCTCTATCATGCACTATGTAAAAAGATATGGCATTCAGGTATTTGGCCAAAAGAATGGAAAAGAACTATGTTCATACCACTGCCAAAAAAAAAAAGGGTAACCTGAAATTATGCACAAACTACAGAACTGTTGCCCTGATTCGTCATGCCAGTAAAATTCTGTTAAAAATCATAACAGGTAGACTTCGTAATAGAATAGAAGAAGTCAATATGGTCCAAGCTGTTTTCAGGCAAGGAAGAGGATCAAGAGATCATATATACAATATAAGATTAATAACAGAGAAATGCAGAGCGTTTAATGTAAATCTATATTTATCTTTTACAGACTACTCAAAGGCATTTGATTGTATACAACACCAGAAACTGTGGGAAATAATGGGAAAAAAGGGATTTCCAACACATTTGATACAATTAACATCACTGCTGTATCTAGACCAACAAGCAACAGTAAGAATAAATGGCGAAACAACAACTTGGTTTGACATAAAACCAGGAATACGTCAGGGATGCATATTGTCGCCTTACTTATTTAACTTGTATACTGAAAATATAATGAGGAATGTTAGAGAAGATGTAGACAAAGAATATTACGAAGCCATAACAATTGAAGGTTATGAAATAGCAGAGATTAGATATGCTGATGACACAGTATTACTGTCCACAACACAAAAAGTTATGGAAAAACTAATTGTATCAGTCCGTAAGAACAGCGAAGAGCAAAACCTCTATTTTAATGCGAAGAAAATTAATTGATGACAAATGACAAAACAAACAAGGCAGCTGATATATGTATCAATGAGAAAAAACTAGAAGAAGTGAGGAGTTTTGAATATCTTGGATCACTACTAATTAATAATGGAGATACAATGAGGGAAATTAAAAGGAGGACATCTATCGCTCTTCAGAAAGTAAAACAAATAAAGAATCTGTGGAGAGGAGCAGACAGAACCATAAAAATAAGATTTTTAAGGACATGCATCTTTCCCATCGCAACATATGCCTGTGAGACCTAGACACTTAACAAAACAGCTGAGAAACGCATAAATGCCTTTGAATGTAAATGCTACAGAAGAATTCTTCAAATATCATGGACACACACAAAAAAAACAACAAATATATCCATACTACAAGAACTTAATATTGAAGAAGGCTGGCTAGTAAAGAGGATTAAAGAGAGAAAACAACGTTTTGGACACATTAAACGTCATGATAATCTACAGAAGACCGTCTTGGAAGGGTACATAATGGGAAAAATAAAGAGAGGAAGACCAAGGCGAAGATGGCTGCAGGACATCGTTGATGATTTGCAAATGGATGCATCAGCAGCAGGCCATCTTGCTCACAACCGAGAGGCCTACAGGAGTGCTGTTTTGGAGGCAGTTTCGCAACTGTCATGCAGATGAATGATAAATGAATGAATGATCTGTATCTCATTTATCAAAGAAATCTTAGACAAACTAATCACGCTATACTTGTCTTTGACAATTGTTCATTGAAAAAAAAATTAGTTTCTTGTTATATACAGAGAAAAAAAAAAGTATAGTCCTTGTTTATCATTAGTTTATGTACAAAATTTTATGAACTTCAGCGAGACTGCAATACTTGGAGTAAAACAAAGTTAACATCTGAACAAAATAAAATTGTGAAATATGGCTTTAAATAAACTGGACACTCTAAGAGATGATTATGTCTTTTATGTTTAAAATAAAAAAGGAACAGAAAATGGTTAAGAAGGTGTTCCTACACCTTCACGTGTCAGTGGTTCCATGGTGTAATGGACTCTGAATCCAGCGATCCGAGTTCAAATCTCGGTGGAACCTAAGTTCCGAACATTTTTTTTTTTTTGCGTCAAGATTTTTATTTGATCTTGACACTTGAAGCACTTAGCAGGAATTGTTTAAAGGAGAAGAAGAAGAAGAAGCATTCATAGATGGATTTTGTTTATACTAACGCATGTGGCGCTTCGCATACAAGGTCCAAAACTTGTAATCGCACATCAGTTTATATCCTCAGAACTTGCATATCATTTCCGTGCAAGGTGGTAATTTTCTTCATCATTCCACTTCCAACAAAGTTCTTAAATGTCACAAGAATTCCCACAAAGTTCTAATATCAAAACAATTCCCGCAAAGTTCTAAATGTCACAACAATTCCAACAAAATTCTAAATGTCAAAATAATTCCACAAAGTTCTAAATGTCAAAAAATTCCTACAAAGTTCTAAATGTCAAAACATTTCCCAAAAAAATTCTAAGCGGAAAAAAAAAAATAATTAAAAAATCTCAGGTTCCACCGAGATTTGAACTCGGATCGCTGGATTCAGAGTCCAGAGTGCTAACCATTACACCATGGAACCACTGACACATGCTGTTGTAGGAACACCTTCTTAACCATTTTCTGTCCGTTTTTATTTTAAACATAAAAAAATATAATCACCTCTTAGAGTGCCCCGTTTATTTAAAGCCATATTTGACAGTTCCATTTTGTTCAGACGTTAACTTTGTTTTACCCCCAAGTATTGCAGTCTCGCTGAAGTTCATACAATTTTGTAGATAAACTAATGATAAACAAGGACTATCTACTTTTTTTCTGTATGTAATAAGAAACTATTTTTTTTTTCAATTAACACTTGTCAAAGAAAAGTATAGCGTGATTAATTTGAAATAAGATTTCTTTGATAAATAAGAGACATGATGCTGACCTACTTTCAGCGTTTCTCTGCCACGTGGTAGCGCCGTAAAGAAAACTTCCATCGTTTTGATAACTACTGTGTGGAGTAGGATTTTGCCAGTTGTTCTGTTGTGTACTCATCATCATCATCATCATTATCATCATCATCATCATCATCATGTGCGTCTTCGATTAATAATGGAACTCGATAAGAAGAATCTTATCTTCAAAGTTCCTTTTGGCGAACGGATCGCATTACGTTGCTCTAAATACCGGCTGATGTCTAATCTATTGCCCTTGTGGACTTGAACGCAGGAATGACCAGTGTCGGGCTATTGTGCTCACTGGGCATATGTAGCTAATCTTTTAGAAGGTGTGTCCCACCAAAGTATTCTGAGGTCCACTGCCATGCCTGTTATTGGGGGTGTCGGGGGGGGGGGGGGGGTCGGGAGACGGTCTTGATCAGCTATGGTCCGCCAGCCCTGACGCTAGCATGTCAGCCACGGTCCGCTGACTGCCGGGTGGGACAGAGCCATGGCCCTTAGTAATGGAAACCAGAGGAGAAATTGACACTGTTAAGACTACGACAAAGCTGCGTAGCATGTTCATTTTAGGTTCGGGCACGGATGTTTATGTTTTCACAAGGCTCAGCCACGTATATTTATGTTTTCACAAGGCTCAGCCACGTATGTTTATATTTTCACAAGGCTCAACCACGTATGTTTATTTTCACAAGGCTCAGCCACGTATGTTTATGTTTTCACAAGGCTCAGCGACGTATGTTTATGTTTTCACAAGGCTCAGCGCCTCACAAAGTCAATATAAACAGACACTAGAGTGCAAACATGTTTTCACATAAATCCAGAGTCTACTATAATCGAATCCCAACACACCCAAGATATATGCAAGTCGCGAGTATCAACATCATCTTTGAAAACGATCTTCTCGCAAGCCAATATTTCTGAAATCGAATATCCTGAAATCGCATTTCCCTAATCTCATTCCGCGTCGTGGTTTTCTGCAAGCAGAAATTTTTTTGTTTTCAAGTTTCAACGTAGAATTTTTCCAGCTCTGGAAGACACGTCTGATTGGTCAGTTCAGATAGTTGGAGTTCTGTGTGGGCTTGACGTATTTTTCCGTTTTTTAAATAAATCTGCATTTTTTTCACCTTAAAAAAATTTCATTTGGTGGATATCTTTTTTTTATTGTTCATTCAGAAAGCAGAAATAAAAATAATAAGATTAGATTTTGTTTTGTTTTGTTTTTGTTTGTTCTTTTCAAGGTGAAGGCTATTTCTTCCCCTCGTCTATACAAACATTCACAGGCATTTTGACGAAGAAGGATTGTGTCGAATCCTCAGAGGTTCTCAAGGAAGTTTCAGAACGATGAGAACTAGTCAAAATTATAAGAAAAAGTGTCCCATGGGAAGAACTGTGTTAGGAACACACTTATCTTAACACAGTCTTTGTGAGACAGGGAACATCGATCTGTTTGCTTGAAAACTCTGACCTACTTCTGTAGCCCAGAAACCTCTAGCAATCAACATTAATTGTAATTGTTATTTTTGTAAAATTGTTATGTCAGGTTGGTGGATGGATGGGGACATGGAGATCGCCGGCGGGGATGAGGAAAGTCTGATGTGAAAACAATGAATCCAGGACGTGACAAGCCTATGGGTCTTTACAACAATGGCTATCAGAATGATGTAAACAAAACAGAGTCAGCAGACTATAGGTGACGGGGAATGGATATCGTTGAGGCACTCATCAGATTCCTCATCCCAAAGTCAGTGTCTCTGTGGAACAGTCTCAACGCTGACTGGCCAGACAGCGTTGCATGCTGGATCTGACGTGAAGAAAGGGCTTAAGTACAGCCACCAGAGGCTGGAAAACAAAGTTTTGGCCAGGCCAGCCTACACCACTGTCTTCATGGCAGTCCGAACAAGACCACAGTCTGTCCTAGCAAGGAAAGGTGCTGAAGTCGGAGGTACCCAGCCAAAAGGCGCATCGCAAAAATCAGGGTACCACGCATCATCGCCAATGTGCGTACGAAGAAGAAGAAGAAGAAGAAGAAGAAAAATTCTTCTTCATGCCACGAGAAGACAGAAGTTAGAGAACTTGGAAATGACTGAAAATTCAAGAGGGAAAAGCGCGAATGAGGCTAAGAGAAAAGAGTCTTCCCATGCTAGAAATTGAGCGAGGAAAGTACAGAAGCGTTACATATCCCATTATATGAAGCGAAAAAATAGCACTAAGATGGACACCACAGGGGAACAGAATTAAGGGTAGACCAAATGAGACATGGAGAAGAACAACAGAAAGGATGTTGAGCAATAGAGGGGCAAAGGCGGAAACAAAGGCAAAGGACAGGCGTGTGTGGAAAACCCGGGCAGAAGCCCCATGTGCCTTGTGTGGCATGAAAAAAGAAAAAAGAGAAAGCATATGAGCTGACCAGAAACACCAAAGGATCGCACAGGGCATAGAAGCATGTCCACCAACGTTATTCGACACGGCCTGTAATGAATGAACAACTGTGATGAATGTGGAATAACCAATGTTTTGCTTGAAGACCCGGTTTTGCATTTAAGGAACAAACTTCTTTGCAGAGTCCACCACCATGAGAGCAATTTTCTGAACTGTTACTGAATCTTTTCGAGAGAGTGTGAAGACTGAGAATAGAGCAGGATTTCCCAAACACCCTTCCCCCCACCCGGGTCAGTTACGCCAGTGAGTTCCCTGTGTTTACCTGCGGAAAATAGGTTCCTGTATCACCGCTCTCCTTTCTTTATGTCTGCCCCTCCCCCGCTTCTCGTGCTTGAAGTTGTGATTAAGCCTCTTACGTTCAGTGGTTCCATGGTGTAATGGTTAGCACTCTGGACTCTGAATCCAGCGATCCGAGTTCAAATCTCGGTGGAACCTGAGAATTTTTTTTACTTTCTCTCTCTTTCTTTTTTTTGGGTTGCTTCCTTACAATGTTCAAAGACTATATACAGAGAAGGTAGAAGGTGTCAGCATTGATTTTATTAGTTTATTAATTTTGTTTTATCATTATCATTATTATATCTTTTTAAACATTATCGTTATTTTTGTTTTATCATTATAATATCGTTTTTATTATTATTGTTATTATGTTTCATTATAATAATTATTATTATTATCGTTATTATTGTTCATCATTATTGTTGTTATTATTATTTACCATTATCATCATTATGGTTATTATTATTATTTATCACTGTTATTGCTGCTGTTATTATTATTATTGTTGTTGTTGTTGATGTTGATGTTGTTGTTATAATTATTATTATTGTTCATTTTTTAAACGTGTCTGGACCTCCTTGTAGAGTTCGGGATCTAAACTGTCATCTTAATACATCAATGACATTTTTTTAAAAAATGTTCTTAAATACTTTTAAAGTGTAATTTAATATCCTCCCCCCCCCCCCTTTCCTACCTGACCAAGCATGTTAACTAACACCTTTTTATCTTTTTAAAGTAAAGACTAATTGTTTGTTATTATATTTTTCCTGTAGTGGTTTCGTGTGTGTACATATATATTCTTACATTTAATTATACACAAATATACAAAACAACTACATGTCTTATAGTAGTTATACACGAATATACAGCATAACTGCTTGTCTTATATTTAGTTATACATATATATACAAAATAACTGCCTGTCTTGTAGTTATTTATACACAAATATACAAAACAACTACCTGTCTTATAGTTAGTTATACAGAAATATACAAAACAACTACCTGTCTTATAGTTACTTATAAACAAATATACAAAATAACTGCTGGCAAATTTTTTGCACCCTGTTCTGAGGGTATTAAGTGTTAGTTTAGAAGGCAGGCACTTTGTTAAGAAAATTTGAAGATCGTTGTACAAATAGATGGCGGAGGAAAGGATACTTGGGGGCTACCGTAGAGCAGGGGAGCCCTCCATGAGGGATTTTGGAAGCTGAAGCAAAATGTACCCCCCCCCCCCCACAACACACACCGTCATCCTTTTAACATAGGAATTAGCATTTCTTAGATTTTTTTTTTATTTTAACCCACTACTGGTTACACGGAAGACCTTAAAACCTTCCCCTAAAAAAGATGAAGCCTTCAGACTCTGGAACAGTGCGTCGGCTGACACCTTTTCTCTCCTGCCGGGTCTTACGAGGAGGACATGGCACTTGATAGTGCTGGACTGAGTTACTCGTGCGCATATTATCAACGAAACCTAGCTCTTTCACAGAAGCCAATATAAACAGATCGTTGGCAGGAAATGTCAGAAAATATTTTCCACAAAAAAACCTAAATATGGCCATGATCGAACTCCATATTTTATGCAAGAAATGAGTAGCGCTACATTGTAACTTTATTGCGATATCCTTTCCATGAATGCTAAACAACCGAATATTCGGAAATAGAATCTCCCACGCAACATCGCATTCCCTAATCTTATTCTCCTCCTGTGGTTATTTTTGCCCGAGCAGTTTTCCTTTTAACACCGCGGAAGTCTTCAAGTGCCGAAGGAAACGTTCCATTGGTCTGTTTCTCAGAGAAATGTTTCTGCGTCAATGCTGTGTACTTGCAAGGATATTCAACATTAAACACATTCTAACGACTAAACTAAAACAATATTTACAGTAACCACATCCTAACCAGTAAACTAAAACAATATTTATGTAACCATATTCTAACCAGTAAACTGAAACAATATTTATAGCAGCCATATTCTAACTGGTAAACTAAAACAATATTTATAGTAACCACATTCTAACCAGTAAATTAAAACACTATTCAAAGCAACCACATTCTAATCAGTAAACTACAGCAATATTTATAGTAACCATATTCTAACCAGTAAACTAAAACACTATTTATAGTAACCATATTCTAACCAGTAAACTAAAACAATATTAACATTAAACACATTCTAACCAGTTAACTAACAGCATTTATAGTAACCACATTCTAACCAGTAAACTAAAACAGTGTTTACAGTAACCACATTCTAACCAGTAAGCTAAAACAGTGTTTACAGTAACCACATTCTAACCAGTAAACTAAAACAGTATTTACAGTAACCACATTCTAACCAGTAAACTAAAACACTATTTACTTTTTCGATGAGTCTGTCGGTTCGTTCATGAGGTGTATGAATTTTGCAAATCAAAATAACAGAATTAGAGAATGTTCTCGACCTTCAGATGTGAAGTGTGAAGAACACGAAGAACATGTGAATATGTTGTAGTGGCATGTGAATATGTTGTAGTGGCATGTGAATATGCTGTAGTGGCATGTGAATATGTTGTAGTGATATGTGAATATGTTGTAGTGGCATGTGAATAAGTTGTAGTGACATGTGAATATGTTGTAGTGGCATGTGAATAAGTTGTAGTGGCATGTGAATAAGTTGTAGTGACATGTGAATATGTTGTAGTGGTATGTAATATGTTGTAGTGGCATGTGAATATGTTGTAGTGACATGTGAATATGTTGTACTGGTATGTGAATATGTTGTAATGACATGTGAATATGTTGTAGTGGCATGTGAATATGTTGTACTGGTATGTGAATATGTTGTAGTGGCATGTGAATAAGTTGTAGTGACATGTGAATATGTTGTAGTGGCATGTGTGAATATGTTGTACTGGTATGTGAATATGTTGTAATGACATGTGAATATGTTGTAGTGGCATGTGAATATGTTGTATTGGTATGTGAATATGTTGTAGTGGCATGTGAATAAGTTGTAGTGACATGTGAATATGTTGTAGTGGCATGTGTGAATATGTTGTAGTGACATGTCAATATGTTGTAGTGACATGTCAATATTCTGTAGCACCGCCTTCGTATCAGATGTAGAGTAGATTACAAGAAAATATACAGCATAGTGTTTTTTTTCTTGGTACAAATATATAAAAATGAATATGTAAACATAGACAAAAACACCACAGCGAACCTGCGCAAACAATATATTTCAGAAAAAAAAATGTAGTAGCATCTTTGTCTATCATCGATTAACTTTACTCTTCTTAAATGTTTATGAAAAAGATTGTTTTTACATTCTTCTTTACGACAGTGTAATTAACTGAGGACGTGAAATGGGTAGAAACAAAGGAGGAACAAAAATCTCGTACGACCTGCACCATAAGAGCTACCAAGTAGCACACTAATGATATATTGATGTGAAAAGTGAGAGGGGAAAGGTTTACGTTGTCTGTCTTATCACCTGCTTACCTGAGGGGAAAATAACGTTGCTTATCGCTCTCACTTCTGCCTCGACTTGAAGATATAACCCCCGCCGCTACGATTCAGCGGTTCCATGGTGTAATGGTTAGCACTCTGGACTTTGAATCCAGCGATCCGAGTTCAAATCTCGGTGGAACCTATGTCGGTTTTTTTTTTCTTTTTTTTTTCGGTTTCATATTATTGCCTTGGCTCTTCCTCATTTATCTTTCAGTGTTGAGAGAACAAACCGGCGTCATTATTATTATCATTATTATTATTATTACTACTATTATTATTATTATTATTATGAGGGCCCGGTTAGCTGAGTCGATAGGTTTACTAACCTGGATTCAGTCCCAGCAGTGAGAGTTGTATACCCCGAAAAGGGCCCCGGGGTCGACCTCGCCTCTAAAAATGGGCACCAGAGAAATCTGGGAAGGTAAAGCGGCCAGGCGTGATACTGACCACATCAGACTTTCATGTGCCGAAGGTCATGGAAAATAACGCCGTATTCCACAATACGCCTTAATAGCATGAAAACGGGAATTTTACCTTTAACGTTTATCATGCTAGCATCATTTATTAACTTTACATACGCCATACATGGCGTAGTATTCAGACAAATAATATGACAGCGCACTAATCATGCGTGTCTGTCAGTGTAATACTTCATACGTGCGCCATCATTTTATTTGCTGAACTATATCATGTACCAACGTTAATAAATGTTGCTCGTGAAATAATAGTAATAACAATAATAATATGAAAAAAAAGAAAAAAAAAGAAAAAAACTTTTAGGTTCCACCGAGATTTGAACTCGGATCGCTGGATTCAAAGTCCAAAATGCTAACCATTACACCATGGAACCAGTGATTTGTGAGGGCGAGGGTTATATCTTCAAGTCGAGGCAGAAGGGAGAGCGATAACACATTTTATTGTCCCTTAGGTAAGCAGGTGAAAAGACAGAAAATATAACCCTTCCACACCTGCCGCCCTTCCTCTCTCTCACCTCTCACATAAATTTAGCTGTCTCACCTTTAACATACATTTAACTGTCTCACCTTTCACATCAGTTTAACTGTCTTACCTTTCACATCAATTTCACTGTCTCACCTTTCACATAAATTAGTGTGGTACCTGGTAGCTTTTATGATGATGATGATGCATTACGGTTTTTTCTTCTTCCTGAGCCCACTCCATGTCTTCAAATAATTAGACTATTTTTAAAAGGAAAAAAAAAACACCAGTCTTTTAAATGCCGACTGTAAACAATATAATAAAAATCTAAGAGTTGTTAAAAAAATAATCTCAGGTTCCACCGAGATTTGAACTCGGATCGCTGGATTCAGAGTCCAGAGTGCTAACCATTACACCATGGAACCGCTGATACTCGATGACTTGGGAACGGCCTCAAGGGAGATAAAGAAAAGTAAAGGCCACACACACACGAGATCCGGGTATACTGTAAACGTGCACACGACAGCACACGTAGACCTAACTTAAGATTGCTGTTACTTTTATCTCTCACTTTTCACAACTGTAGCAGGGACAAAACAAACAAGGCGGCTGAAATATGTATCAATGAGGAAAAACTGGAAGAGGCGGAGAGTTTTGAATATCTTGGATCTTATCTTATATCTTATATCCTTCCCGTGCCGTTAAACGTCACATAGGGCTCGCAGAGTAGTTCGCCAATTTTTCCTGTCTTCGGCGAGTCTTTCAACCTCATCAAAGGATTTTATGCTTTGATCTTGGATCACTACTAACTAACAATGCAGATACAATGAGGGAGATTAAAAGGAGGACATCTATCGCTCTTCAGAAATAAAACAGCTAAAGAATCTGTGGAGAGGAACAGACAGAACCACAAAAATAAGATTTTTAAGGGCATGCATCTTTCCCATCGCAACATATGCCTGTGAGACCTGGGCACTTAACAAAACAGCTGAGAAAAACATTTAAGTCTTTTGCTACAGAAGAGTTCTTCAAATATAATGAACATAAAGAGGAACAAATGTATCCATACTACAAGAACTTAATATTGAAGACGGCTGGCTAGTAAATAGGTTTAAAGAAAGAAAACTTGAATATTTTGGACACATTAAACATCATGAGAATTTAGAGAAGACCGTCTTGGAAGGGTACATAATGGGAAAAAGAAAGAGAGGAAGACCAAGGCGAAGATGGCTGCAAGACATCGTTGATGATCTGCAAATGGATGCATCAGCGGCAGGCCATCTTGCTTACAACCGAAAGGCCTACAGGAGTGCTGTTAGGGAGGCAAAGTTCCCCAAGGGACTTGCAAAAAAATAGGACTTGAAATTAACAAGGACAAAACAAAAGTAATGAAAATTCCTTTCAATCAAAATGGAAAAATACACATAGAAGGGACAGATATTGAAGAAGTCAATCAATTTGCATACCTTGGCAGCTACATAGACCAGGATGGTGACACTAGAAAGGAAGTTAGGATCAGAATTGCAAAAGCAGCATCAATCTTCAAGAATCTTGAGAACATATGGAATTCAAAAGTTATAAGCAAAAAAAACCAAGTTAAGACTATTCAATTCAAATGTAATATCCACCCTCATTTATGCATGCGAAAGCTGGAAAACAACTAAAGAAATAGAAAAGAAATTAGACTCTTTTGAAAACAAATGCCTAAGGAAAATACTCGGCATCAAGTGGAATGAATTCAAGAACAATGCAGAGATAAGACAGATGACTGAACAACAACCAGTCTCATGGGTGATCAGGAAAAGGAGATGGACATATGTTGGTCACTTGATGAGAAGAAATGATCAGAGAATCACAAAACAAGCTATCAAGTGGAACACAACAGGCCGAAGAAAGAGAGGCAGACCGCGTGAAACTCTAAAGAGGACATTATTAAGAGAGGCCAAATTAACAGGCATAAAATCCTTTGATGAGGTTGAAAGACTCGCCGAAGACAGGAAAAATTGGCAAACTACTTTGCGAGCCCTATGTAACGTTTAACGGCACGGGAAGGATATAAGATATTATATATATATATATATATATATATATATGGAATGGCAAAAAAGGACGTGTGAATTTTTAGTGCTGGACTGGGCCATATATGTTTACGTTTTCACAGAGCAAAGCTCTTTACAGATTCAATATAAACAGACGGTCGAGAGGAAACGTTTCTTAGAAATATTTCCACATAAAACCAGAGGTTGGGCGTAATCGAATTCAACACAGCCAAGGTATTTTCAAGTCGCGAGTAACTACGTAGGCCTTGAAAACGATCTTCCCCGCAAGGGAATATATCCGATATCGAATCCCTAATCTTATTCCGTCCAGTGGCTCCGTCGAAGGGTTATGTTGACTTTCGGTTGAGAATTTCTTGCCAGCGCTGGAGAAAACGTTTGATTGGTCAGTTCAGACAACGTCTCTGAATCAGGTGCTGTATCTTGCACATTTTAAAAATATTTTGGACACAGATTAAAAGAAAAAGCACACTAAAAACAAAATGCATTTAAATAAAATATTTCTGCTTCTTTTTTGTTCCCTCAGTTGGGTCGTGGTATGAATTTTTCCTCACTTGGGTCGTGGTATGAATTTTTTTCGTACCTGGGTCGTGGTATGAATTTTTTCCTTACTTGGGTGGTGGTATGAAATTTTTCCTTACTTGGGTCGCGATATCTTTCCTTGGGTAGTCTTCTTCTTCTTCGTTCGCTTCTACCACCAAAACTGCACTGTGATCCTACTGAATTTACGCCTGTGGTCCTCGTTAGGTCCCGTGGTCTCCTGTGTGGTCCCAGAAAGGACCACACGAGATCCCCGAGAGGACCACAAGAGGTTCAGAGTATCGCAGGGCTTTAGCCTGTATTCTTGGTGGGTCTCTGAAGCGGATTGCGTGATACCGTGGTTTTCGTTGCACCAGTTTAGTCTAGGGTTGGACGTTCTCACCGGAAGACCTCGACGTGTTTAGGATATCAGTGCATCCCCGCTGGGTGAGAGGCGGTAGCCCACCTAGGCCAGAGTTGGACCTTCTCACCGGAAAACCTCAGCGTGATTAGGATATGCATACATCCCCGCCGGGTGAGAGGTGGTTGCCTATCTAGACTGCCCTGGTCCAGTGTCTCCGACTTCAGCATTTTGTGGTCGTGGCCGCTACCTTTCCTAGTTGTGACCAGGACGGAGCTTTTGTCCAGGAGGACGAATCCTCGCCACTAGTGACTTCCACCCCTGGGTTGAGACTGTTTAGGCATATTAACCCAGTATGGGTGTGTTTGGGACGTGACCGACCTCTAGAGCAGAGGTACTGTGACATGTGTAGCCTTCAAGATTCACCCCTGGTGTGAGCCGGTTTAGGCATAATTCACCAGTTTGGGTGTATACCAGGCGTGACCAACCTCTAGAGCAGAGGTGGCATGACATGCCTAGCCATCAAGTTCCACCCCTGGTGTGTGCTGGTTTAGTCATATTTCACCAGTGTAGGTGTATTTCGGACGTGGCCGGCCTCTAGAGCAAAGGCGCCGTGGTATGTGTAGCTCTCGCAGCGATACTACTGGACGTACCGATTAAATTTCACAGTATCTTTTCCTTCACCTTTTCACATCGGCGCCGCACAGCAACCTTTATTCCTTTTCCGCATTTTCTTCCTTGACTGGGAGGAGCTTCACTCCACGCGCGGCATTCTAAGAGTCTTGCCAGCAGTGTCTTAACCTCTGGGTTAAGCTGGTTCATGCATTCCACCCGATATGACTGCACTCAGGACGTGGCAGACCTCCAGACCAGAGGTGCCTTGATTTGACCATTTGCTTTGCCTTATCCTTTCTACCACTTTTTCCGCAGTGGTGCCGCGCGGCAACCCCTTTTGCACCTTTCCTCATATGCCGGGAGGAGCACCGCTCCACGCACGGCAGCTGAAGATTCTCGCCAGCAGCGGTAGATGAGCTACCAAACGTGTCATTCATCTACCCTTCGCCCCTTCTCCTGTCAGTTTAAACAGTTCTGCCACGGGAAGGCCAGGAGCTGGACTTGACTGCCAGAGGCTGTTTCAGACGCGCGCCATTGGAGTGGAGATCGAATTCTCCACCCCACCTCCGGCAATAGCAGTCCTTAGAACCGGGTCGTGGTATGAATTTTTCCTCACTTGGGTCGTGGTATGAATTTTTTTCGTACCTGGGTGGTGGTATGAATTTTTTCCTTACTTGGGTGGTGGTATGAATTTTTCCTCACTTGGGTCGTGGTATGAATTTTTCCTCACTTGGGTCGTGGTATGAATTTTTTTCGTACCTGGGTGGTGGTATGAATTTTTTCCTTATTTGGGTCGCGGTATGAATTTTTTCCTCACTTGGGTGGTGGTATGAATTTTTCCCCACTTGGGTCGCGGTATGAATTTTTTCCTTACTTGGGTGGTGGTATGAATTTTTTCCTTACTTGGGTCGCGGTATGAATTTTTCCTCACTTGGGTCGTGGTATGAATTTTTCCTTACTTGGGTCGCGGTATGAATTTTTCCTACTTTTGTCGTGGTATGAACTCTTCCTTACTCGGGTCGCGATATGAATTTTTAAACTAGGATAATATAATAAAACCGGGAGTTTTCATGTTCAAACTTTCAGAGTAACTAAAATATTTTTTTTTCTTTTTGTAAGCAAGGACATGAATACAGGGCTTCTAGGGATTGGATTATTATCCATTAGGACCAGTGGGATTAAGCCTATGGCATTGGAAGGCTGCAAGGGCAGAGAGTCCGACTTCATGGAAAAAGTGATTATATATACATATATATCTATATATATATATATATCTGGAGATGACAGGTATAGGTCGAAGGGGGTCCATACTACACTTAGTCATTTGAGGGGCCCAAAATAAGTTTAGCCATTGGAGAGGTCCATACCCAGTTTGGCCTTTTGAGGGGCCCAAACTAAGTTTAGCCTTTGGTGATGTCTATACCAAATTTAGCCTTTTCAATGAGCCAAAACTAAATTTAGCCTTTGGAAGGGTCCCAACGAAGTTTAGTTTGTGGAGTGGGTCAAACTAAGTTTAGCCTTTGGAGGGATCCATACCAAGTTTAGCCTAGGATCTTGGTTGGTGGTTAACATGTCACTGCCATCACGGGGAATGCAAACCAACCCCCCTTCCAAATTATACCCCCTTCCCTCCCCGTAACCCAAAGCAATAACCATACAGTATTCATGTGAATTTATATTTTATCTTCTCTCTCTGTGTTTCTTTGTCCTGTGTGTTTTTTATGATTAAGGCTCATGCCGAAACGTCACAACTTTGTAGTTGTTAATTAATAAAGCTGTTCCTACTTTTCCCCTAGTTTATACGTTTTGTTATTACGGCTTTACTGCAGTGGCTTCGTGTATAGTTATATACTTAGTTTTAAATAGTTATATGCTTCGTTGCAAGGAAGAGGATCAAGAGATCATATATTCAATCTAAGATTAATAATAGAGAAATGCAGAGAGTTTAATGTGAATCTATATTTATCCTTTATAGACTACTCAAAGGCATTTGATTGTGTACAACACCAGAAACTTTGGGAAATAATGGAAAAAATGGGATTTCCAACACATTTGATACAATTAACATCACTGCTGTATCTAGACCAACAAGCAGCAGTAAGAATAAATGGTGAAACAACAAGTTGGCTTGACATAAAACAAGGGGTCCGTCAGGGGTGCATATTGTCACCCTACTTATTTAACTTGTATACTGAAAATATAATGAGGAATGTTAGAGAAGATGTAGACAAAGAATATTACGATGCCATAACAGTTGGAGGTTATGAAATACCAGAGATTAGATATGCTGATGACACAGTATTGCTGTCCACAACACAAAAAGGAATGAAAAAACTAATTATGTCAGTCCGCAAGAACAGCGAAGAGCAGAACCTGTATCTTAATGCAAAGAAAACTAAATTGATGACAACTGACAAAACAAACAAGGCAACTGAAATATGTATCAATGAGGAAAAACTAGAAGAAGTGGAGAGTTTTGAATATCTTGGATCGCTACTAACTAATAATGGAGATACAATGAGGGAAATTAAAAGGAGGACATCTATCGCTCTTCAGAAAGTAAAACAAATAAAGAATCTGTGGAGAGGAGCAGACAGAACCACAAAAATAAGATTTTTAAGGGCATGCATCTTTCCCATAGCAACATATGCCTGTGAGACCTGGACACTTAACAAAACAGCTGAGAAACACATAAATGCCTTTGAATGTAAATGCTACAGAAGAGTTCTCCAAATATCATGGACACAAAAAAGAACAAATATATCTATACTACAAGAGCTTAATATTGAAGAAGGCTGGCTAGTGAAGAGGATTAAAGAGAGAAAACTGAAATATTTTGGACACATTAAACGTCATAATAATTTAGAGAAGACCGTATTGGAAGGATACATAATGGGAAAAAGAAAAAGAAGAAGACCAAGACGAAGATGGCTGCAAGACATCGTTGACGATCTGGAAATGGATGCAACAGAAGCAGGCCATCTTGCTCACAACCGAGAGGCCTACAGAAGTGCTGTTTGGGAGGCAAAGTTCCGCAAGGGACATGCAAATGAATGAATGAATGAATGAAATGCTTCGTTTTGTATACTTATAGTTATATACTTAGTTTTGTATACTTATAGTTATATACTTAGTTTTATATACTTATAGTTGTATACTTAGTTTTGTATGCTTATAGTTATATACTTAGTTTTATGTATGTAAGTTCTATACTTAGTTTTATATACGTAAATACTTTGTTTTATATACTTACAGTTATACAGTTAGTTTCATATACTTATAGTTATATACTTAATTTTATATACTTATATACGTAGTTTTATATACTGATAGGTATATCCTTAGTTTTATATATTTATACTTATATACTTAGTTTTATGTGTGTGAGTTGTATATTTAGTTTTATATACTTGAATACTTAGCTTTATATACTTATAGTTATATACTTAGTTTTATATACTTATAGTTATATACATTTTATATTTATATACTTATATACTTAGTTTTATATACTTATAGTTATATACTTAGTTTTATATACTTACAGTTATATACTTATAGTTATATACTTAGTTTTATATACTTATAGTTATATACTTAGTTTTATATACTTATAGTTATATACCTTTTATATTTATATACTTATATACTTAGTTTTATATACTTATAGTTATATACTTAGTTTTATATACTTATAGTTATATACTTAGTTTTATATACTTATAGTTATATACTTAGTTTTATATACTTATAATTATATACTTAGTTTTATATACTTAGTTATACATTTAGTTTTACATACTTATACACTGATTATTTGTGTGTTATCCGGAGCTCATGTGTGTGGCCTTTACCTTTCTTTATCTCCGCTTGAGATCGTTCCCGAGCTACCTATTATCAGCGGTTCCATGGTGTAATGGTTAGCACTCTGGACTCTGAATCCAGCGATCCGAGTTCAAATCTCGGTGGAACCTGAAAGTTTTTTTTTTTTAAATCCGGCGATCCGAGATCAAATCTCCGTGGACATTTATTTTTTAACTCTTAGATTTTTATTTCTTTGTTTACAGTCGACATTTTAAGAAAATATTAATTTCAGTTCTGTTGTTCGCACTCGAAATGTAGCTAACTGGAATATAAGAAGATATGATGGGCAAATGCTTGAATCGTGCATTTTGTGCTGTCTGGTGTGGAATATGATAAGGGCAGAATGTCAGACTTGTCTGATAAATGGCAGAATGTCAGACGGTTCTGATAAAGGATAGAATATCAGACGGGTCAGATAAATGATAGAATGTCAGACGGGTCTGATAAATGATGGAATATCTGACGGGTCTGATAAATGATGGAATGTCAGACGGGTCCGATAAATGGCAGAATGTCAGACGGGTCTGATAAAGGGCAGAATGTTAGACGGGTCTGATAAAGGATAGAATGTTAGACGGGTCTAGTAAAGGACAGAATGTTAGACGGGTCTAATAAAGGACTGAATGTTAGACGGGTCTGATAAATGGCAGAATGTTAGACGGGTCTGATAAAGGATAGAATGTTAGATGGGTCTGATAAAGGATAGAATGTTAGACGGGTCTGATAAAGGATAGAATGTTAGATGGGTCTGATAAAGGATAGAATGTTAGATGGGTCTGATAAAGGATAGAATGTCAGACGGGTCTGATAAAGGATAGAATGTTAGACGGGTCTGATAAAGGATAGAATGTTAGATGGGTCTGATAAAGGATAGAATGTTAGACGGGTCTGATAAAGGATAGAATGTTAGACGGGTCTGATAAAGGATAGAATGTTAGACGGGTCTGATAAAGGATAGAATGTTAGACGGGTCTGATAAAGGATAGAATGTTAGATGGGTCTGATAAAGGACAGAATGTTAGATGGGTCTGATAAAGGACAGAATGTTAGATGGGTCTGATAAAGGACAGAATGTTAGACGGGTCTGATAAAGAACAGAATGTTAGACGGGTCTGATAAAGGATAGAATGTCAGAAGGGTCTGATAAAGGACAGAATGTTAGACAGGTCTGATAAAGAACAGAATGTTAGACGGGTCTGATAAAGGACAGAATATTAGACGGGTCTGATAAAGGATAGAATGTTAGACAGGTCTGATAAAGGATAGAATGTTAGACGGGTCTGATAAAGGACAGAATATTAGACGCATACAAACGTGAGCCAAACCTTAAGGACATCCTCGTCCACAGCCACTTGAAGCGGAACCTTACATATGTTGGCACCAGAAAATGTAACCGCCCCCGCTGCGTTACCTGCCCGGTAGTCTGGGAAACGAAAACAATCACTTATCCCAAAACTATCCTCACTCTTCATGAGGGATTCACATGCGAGTCCCGTAATGTCATATATGTCATCGTGTGCAAAAGATGCAGGATAACGTATATTGGTGAGACTGGCCTCAGATTAGAGGACCGCATGCAAAAACATCTGTACGACATCGCCCAGCATGCTTCGAAACCAGTCCCAAATCACTTCAATGGCCCCAGCCACAGAGGCAAATCTGATTTTCTGGTAACAGCCATCAAACAATGTCACGAAGATGACACAAGCCGCCTGGCGCTTGAGAACCGCTGCATTCAAAATTATGGGACGCTAGAGCCACATGGGTTAAACTCGCTGTTTAGCTACACTTAACATTCTCTTCAATCATTATAGTACCTCTCCACTAAGCTCCACTCCTTCTTACTTGTCAAACCTCCTCACAGCATCATTTTGCAACCCCTCTTCCCCAATCATCTGTTTCAACTTCTCCTGGCTAGGTCAACATTGTATCACTCTCTCTCCCCTCCCCGGTTCCCCATCCACCAACCCCAGTTACAACCCACCGACCACATGTCACAGGTCTCTATTTAAACAGTCTCCACGTTTTACTAAATCCATTCCTGACACACACCGCCGGACAAGCCACACCTTACAATTTACAGCTAAGTACTCTATTTAATTGTTTATTTTGTTTTCTTTTTAATAGTATTCATGTGAATTATATTTTATCTCCTCTCTCTGTTTATTCGTCCTGTATGTTTTTGTATGATTAAGGCTCACGCCGAATCGTCACAACTGTGTAGTTGTTAAGTAATAAAGCTGTTCCTATATTTTTCCTAGTTTATACAGAAAGTTAGACGGGTCTGATAAAGGGAAGAATGTTAGACGGGTCTGATAAAGGACCGAGTATCAGACGGGTCTGATAAAGGGAAGAATGTTAGACGGGTCTGACAAAGGACAGAATGTTAGACGGGTCTGATAAAGGGAAGAATGTTAGACGGGTCTGATAAACGGAAGAATGTTAGACGGGTCTGATAAACGGAAGAATGTTAGACGGGTCTGATAAAGGACCGAGTATCAGACGGGTCTGATAAAGGGAAAAATGTTAGACGGGTCTGATAAACGGAAGAATGTTAGACGGGTCTGATAAAGGGAAGAATGTTAGACGGGTCTGATAAACGGAAGAATGTTAGACGGGTCTGATAAACGGAAGAATGTTAGACGGGTCTGATAAAGGGAAGAATGTTAGACGGGTCTGATAAACGGAAGAATGTTAGACGGGTCTGATAAACGGAAGAATGTTAGACGGGTCTGATAAACGGAAGAATGTTAGACGGGTCTGATAAAGGGAAGAATGTTAGACGGGTCTGATAAAGGACCGAGTATCAGACGGGTCTGATAAAGGGAAAAATGTTAGACGGGTCTGATAAACGGAAGAATGTTAGACGGGTCTGATAAAGGGAAGAATGTTAGACGGGTCTGATAAACGGAAGAATGTTAGACGGGTCTGATAAAGGACAGAGTATCAGACGGGTCTGATAAAGGGAAGACTGTTAGACGGGTCTGAAAAACGGAAGAATGTTAGACGGGTCTGATAAACGGAAGAATGTTAGACGGGTCTGATAAACGGAAGAATGTTAGACGGGTCTGATAAACGGCAGAATGTTATACGGGTCTGATAAAAGACAGAATGTTATACGGGTCTGATAAAAGACAGAATGTTAAACGGGTCTGATAAAAGACAGAATGTTAAACGGGTCTGATAAAAGACAGAATGTTAGACGGGTCTGATAAAGGACAGAATGTTAGACGGGTCTGATAAAAGACAGAATGTTAAACGGGTCTGATAAAGGACAGAATGTTAAACGGGTCTGATAAAGGACAGAATGTTAAACGGGTCTGATAAAGGACAGAATGTTAGGCGGGTCTGATAAAGGACAGAATGTTAGACGGGTCTGATAAAGGGAAGAATGTTAGACAGGTCTGGTAAAGGGAAGAATGTTAGATGGGTCTGATAAAGGGAAGAATGTTAGACAGGTCTGATAAAGGGAAGAATGTTAGATGGGTCTGATAAAGGGAAGAATGTTAGACAGGTCTGATAAAGGACAGAATGTTAGGCGGGTCTGATAAAGGACAGAATGTTAGGCGGGTCTGATAAAGGGAAGAATGTTAGACATGTCTGGTAAAGGGAAGAATGTTAGACAGGTCTGGTAAAGGACAGAATGTTAGACGGGTCTGATAAAGGACAGAATGTTAGGCGGGTCTGATAAAGGACAGAATGTTGGACGGGTCTGATAAAGGACAGAATGTTAGACGGGTCTGATAAAGGACAGAATGTTAGACGGGTCTGATAAAGGACAGAATGTTAGACGGGTCTGATAAAGGACAGAATGTTGGACGGGTCTGATAAAGGATAGAATGTTAGACGGGTCTGCCTGCCCCAACCCTTCACCCGTTGAAAATAAAAGTTCTTTCGGGTAACTCTCGCTTGGAATCTCTTCCCTTGTGACAAAAACTGTTCTTTCCAAATTTATTTGATTATCCTTTTTTTGAAAAGGAGGGGGGGGGGGGATCACTGGCCACATGAAATACGCGTCTAGAAGCAATAACGTCAAATTTATGACTTTATTAAAGCTGAAAGCACTGACTTGGCAAGCGATGATGATGAAAATAAAACTCTGATAATAGTGGGGGTGGGAGGTGGGAGTGGGGAATCTAATGCAAATCTTGACTATAATATAATAAGAATTCATAAGAAATATAGGTAATCCTCTAAAGCCTTAGAGGCACATAGAGATATGGTGTTAGTGCCCATATTTTTCCTTGACCTGTCAGCACACTAGAGGGCGATATGGTCAGTATCACGCCCTGGCCGCCTTTCCTTTCCCAATTCCAGAAGAAATCAGGTACCAATTTCTACAGCTGGGTGACTGGGGCGCCTCCGGCCAGATTCGAACCCCCGACCTTCGCCATGAGAGACCAGTGCACTAACCACTTCGCCACTCAGATGCCCCATAAGAAATATAATCCACGTTAAATGGTCATCAGAGAATAACTTCAAAAATATACAACAGAAAAGATAAACGGGAAGAGAAGCAAAGGTAGAGGGAGGTTCTCAGCAGGGTATACACAAGTAGTTTGATTTAAAAAAAGAAAGGACTCCTCAGTCAAATCTCAATCAGTTTATTTCACTTCAGTATCGAACACAAAACATTCAAGAGAAACACAATGCCCCTAGCTCCCTCAATCTTCACAGGTTCTACTAATCAGCCCAAACAACCCACGCTGCAAATAATCTTGGTTCCCTTGAATAGTCACTTAATCAAAATGTGTATGATGTAGGCCTTCCCTGTTAAACTAATACTCCTATCTAAAAACAAACAAACAAACACACAACTAACTGCTCACTGCGACTCGTCCTATCTTGGACTGCCTGCCGCCATCTTTGTTCCAACTAAAACTTATTGCAGGCGTCTTTCCGTCGATCTGAGTCTCAAGTTGGTCAATCTTATTTTGCTTAACAATCTTCAGCCCTTGTTATCACTAACATTCTCTCACTTGTTATCACTGAGCTTCTCGAGAATTCGTTGATAAATACCTTATATCACAGGTCTGACATCAGCTTGTCCAACCGACACAATATTCTCATGGTCACCATGACTTTTTTCTTTTCTCCCCCCCCCTCCACCCACCCCCCCTCTCTCTCTCTCTCTCTCTCTAACCCATGACGTCACACTTCCCACCAG
This sequence comes from Achatina immaculata, assembly GCA_009760885.1. Classification (NCBI taxonomy): domain Eukaryota; kingdom Metazoa; phylum Mollusca; class Gastropoda; order Stylommatophora; family Achatinidae; genus Lissachatina; species Lissachatina immaculata. The sequence goes on from CM019711.1 coordinate 29,094,591, forward strand.
TCGCACGCAGTCACTCGACACCTTCATTCGTTCCCCTTTCTTCGCCAGAGAGAGAGAGAGAGAGAGAGAGAGAGAGCGAGAGAGAGAGAGAGAGAGAAGATATTTGACATTCTGTAATTGTAACATTGACACATAAATATAAATTCAGTTACCTCGGCACAAAATTAACAGCGGGCCATAAAAGCGCAGCTGAAATACGGCCAAAGAGTAATACCAAAACAGTTTCGCCTAGCCACAAGAGAAGTACTTGCAGTGCCAGATCTGGATTTGATGTGGCTCTAAGCTATATAAAGCTTCGAAAAGAGATGAGCTCATCTGTTAAGCTAGTCAACTGTGATGACCCTAACGTGGCTTTATTGTCCAGGGCATGCGGGAGTACATGGCAATGAAGTGGCAGACAGACTTGCTGGACAGGCTAAAATAAATGGCAGGCTGAGGATGGACAAAGGTGACATTGCTAAAGCCGTATTGGAAAGACTCAGGGAAAATGAAAGAGCGGGAATGGAAGAACAATGTAATTGTGAAGAGGTTAATGGAGCAAGGACAAATTAAGAGTGCTTGTAGGAAATCTGAACTGTGTATGTGAAGCCGTAAGATATATACAGATTGGAGGCCCCCCCGCCCCAATTACGCCAGCGGATTGTGAGGTCCTAAGCTATATAAAGCTTGGAGCCCCTCTGATTACACCAGCGGATTGTGAGGTCCTAAGCTATATAAAACTTGGAGTCCCTCTGATTACGCCAGCGGATTGTGAGGTCCTAAGCTATATAAAACTTGGAGTCCCTCTGATTACAGCAGCGGATTGTGAGGTCCTAAGCTATATAAAGCTTGGAGCCCCTCTGATTACACCAGCGGATTGTGAGGTCCTAAGCTATATAAAACTTGGAGTCCCTCTGATTACGCCAGCGGATTGTGAGGTCCTAAGCTATATAAAGCTTGGAGCCCCTCTGATTACACCAGCGGATTGTGAGGTCCTAAGCTATATAAAGCTTGGAGCCCCTCTGATTACACCAGCGGATTGTGAAGTCCTAAGCTATATAAAGCTTGGAGTCCACTCTGATTACACCAGCGGATTGTGAGGTCCTAAGCTATATAAAGCTTGGAGACAAGATTACAAAATTACACCAGCAGATTGAGAGGCTATAATGTCTAGCTTGTGTACCTACCGCCTAAATCTAACACTGGGTTCTAAAGCAAAGAAATGGTTAGGGAATGTCTTTCAGCGCCAGGTAAAGAGTAACACAGTGCTACATCCAGCCCCACCCGCTGGTGATCAGAAAACCCATAGCTGGCACACTAGCGAAGCAGCTGGCGAACCATATCTGATGAAGATCTCTTTGTTGATACCAGTAACAGGCCTAGCCTGGCTAACGGGGGCGGGGGTGGTGGAGGTGCATGACACTGCCATAGTCCCAGTGGATGTGGTATCGGCTAAAGAAGTATGGCACACCATCCTCTATGGCACACCTCCCCCTATGGTACACCCTCCTCTATGGCACACCCTCTTCTATGGCATACCCTCCTCTATGGCACGCCCTCCTCTATGGCACGCCCTCCTCTATGGCACGCCCTCCTCTATGGCACGCCATCCTCTATGGCACACCCTCTTCTATGGCACATCCTCCTCTATGGCACACCCTCCTCTATGGCACACCCTCTTCTATGGCACACCCTCCTCTATGGCACGCCCTCCTCTATGGCACGCTCTCCTCTATGGCACACCCTCATCTGCTTTTTTTAGCTCCCCCCATGACAGAAAAATAAACAGCCACCATAAACCCTGCTTCCAAGCTGACACGATGCTGTGCTTCCAACACCTTCACAGCATCGACTACAAAAGAATGTCAGCTCGCGGTTCAAGAGAGATAAAAGAAGAAGAGCATGTTGTAGTGAATCCTGGGCAATGAGCAGCAGACAGCAGCTGAGACGTGGTTCAGTTACTGAATGTCAAAATTATCACTGATTGCTATAATGATACAAAATATGTCAAGATTATCACTGATTGCTACAATGATACACAAAATATGTCAAGTTTACCATTGAGTGTTATAATGATACACAAAATATGTTACGTTTACCACTGACTGCTATAATGACAAACAAAGACTGTCAAGGTTACCATGGACTGCTATAATGACAAAGACCGTCAAGATTTAACATAGGCTGCTATAATGACAAAAAATTATCACAGTTTCACATATATTGCTATAATGACAAAGAAAGACTGTCAATGTTACAACTGACTGCTATAAAGACAAGCAAAGACTGTCAATGTTGCCGTTGACTGTTATAATGACAAACAAAGACTACCAGGGTTACCATAGACAGCTATCATCACAAACAAAGTCTGTCAAGGTTACCATAGACAGTTAAAATGACAAATAAAGACTGTCAAGCTTACCACTGGCTGCTATAATGACAAAGACTGTCAAGTTTAACATAGACTGCTATAATCACAAACAAAGATTGTTTAACAAAAGTCAAAGGAAACGAAAAGGAATCTAATTAAACTCAAAAGACAAAGACAAGAAGATCCACCAGACAATTCATGAACTAGAGAGTGGGGGGGGGGGGAGTCTATAAAATATCATAACAACAGAAACCATAAGTAACAAGAAGAGAGGCAGAGAGAAAGATAGAGAGAGAGGCTGAGAGAGGAGAAGACTATGAAAAGTCTAAAGAGATAGCGCAATAAAAACAAGTCGCTAACTAAGCCCTTCTAAAATATCAAGGGCCCTTCTAAAATATCAAGGGCCCTTCTAAAATATCAAGGGCCCATATATCTGCAGCTAAGCATAATCGTCAAGGTCTTGGGGGAGGGCACCTAAATACCGATAATATAGAAGCGATATTACAAGGCTTGAAAACCACTGACGGTACAGAATGGAACAGACAGGACACTGGAAGGAACAGAGACGTAGTTTTAGAGAAAGATGCGAGAAAAATACCAAAAACAAGAGAATAAAAATAAGAATCTCTCACAAAATTTGCGGAACAAAAAAAAATTATTTTAAAGCAATTAAAAAAAAAGATAATCGAATTGACAAGTCACAAGAAGACACAAGTTGTAGAACAAGAAAATCACTGGAAAAAACTCAGGGAAAAGAAAGAAAGAAAGAAAGCCCACTGAAAGAAAGAAAGAAAGAAAAGACAAAAGAAAGAAAGAAAAAGAAAAAAGAAAGAAAAGAAAGTAAGAAAGCCCAGTGAAAGAAAGAAAGAAAGGGAGAAAGGAAGGAAGGAAGAAAGGAAGAAAGGAAGGAAGGAAGGAAGGAAGGAAGACACGAAGCTCACTGAAAGAAAGAAAGAAAGAAAGAAAGAAACGAAGCTCATTGAAAGAAAGAAAGAAAGAAAGAAAGAAAGGAAGCCCAGTGAAAGAAAGAAAGAAAGAAAGAAAGGGAGAAAGGAAGGAAGAAAGGAAGAAAGGAAGGAAGGAAGACACGAAGCTCACTGAAAGAAATAAAGAAAGAAAGAAGGGAACGAAGCTCATTGAAAGAAAGAAAGAAAGAAAGAAAGAAAGCCCACTGAAAGAAAGTAACAAACAAACAAGCAAGCAAACAACATCTCCAACTGATGATAAAAGTAACAAGGAATACATAAGTAACATACCCATATACATATATCTACGTACTTGCTGAGTGTAGAGTCACGCATATGAAAACACGTAACGTACAGATTCATATGTACGGAAACACGTACAGCATAGAAACCAGTCATAAAAACTAGACGCCACTGCAATTGCTCCTACTTCCATCACTCATAACTGGCCAGAGCCATAAAAGCCACCTCAGATGGCTCCATTTTTCCCGTTGCCCGTCACTATAATGGTTCCTTCCTTTCTTTAAAATTCCACTTCTGTTGCTATGACAACAGGAAAATCCATCGGAATTTTCCATTAGTCAGGGTAATGCCGCCCCGTAATCACTGTCTCCTTCTGTTATTACTTCCCTTGTGTCTTCGCCGAGACAAGATTGAACACTAAATTACCCTCCATTCCGCTCAACTTACTCAGAAAGATTTTGAATATTTACTGGCCACAAACAATAAACAATAGAACCTAACTGCCCCAGAAGAGGAAATAACCACAGGAACGGAGACTGAGAACATAACTAAAGATATAAAAAAAAAAGAAAGACGAAGATGGAAATGGCTGAGTCACAAACTACAAATGGAAGAAACAAGACACCCCTATACCGCCTTGACTTTGGACACCAAAAGGAGAAAGAAAGAGGGGCAGGCCAATTGGGGGTGGGAGGGCATGGATACCCACAATCCAGGAAGAACTAAGGGAAGCCGGAAATGACATGGTTTGAGGCATTCTGACTTTGCTCAAGACAGAACTGGTTGATAAAACTTTGTTGAGACTTTATGCTCCATTGGAAGTATGGAGAATTGATGATGATTTGCCTGATGTGGACTAGAAGATACGCATGTCACAACAGCAAAGAAAAAAAAAGAGGCTGGAAATGGATTGGTCATGTGCTTCGAAGAGACCCCACCAACATCGCTAAAACAGCCATGAGATGGACACCCGAGGGAAAATGAAAGAGAGGATGACCCAAGACTATCTGGCGGAGAACTGTAGAATCGGTTTCTTAGCCGATCGACGACCAAAGACATGCATGCGAGGGCGAGCGCTAGAGTAGTAAATTACCCTAAATGAGATGTGCTAAAATTCGTTCAAGATTAATTTTTTTTTAATCAGTGCAGATCTGAATGGAAGAATCAGCTGAAATGCAACAACGAACCAGATCCAATACACTAACTACAAAGACCTCAGCAAACCATCCACTTTCGCCTATGGACAGGCCACTGCAGACTACTGAGCCGCCTGCATCGACTCAAAATGTCTCACACAGACGAGTGTCCATGTGGCAGTGGAGTCCAGACTCCAGAACATATCCTTCAAGAGTGCCCAAACATGCAGACGTGAGGCGTGAGACATGGCCAGAGGACACAAGCTTGGGGCAAAAGCTTTGGGGCTCCTATCAGAATCTGGAGAGGACTGCGGGCTTTGCCATGTCAACAGGGATCAGGATCTGAAGTGACCAACAACCTCGAACGCAGAAGAAGAAGAAGAAGAAGAAGAATAACAAAGAAGAAGAAGAAGAGGAAGAAAGAGAAGAAGAAGAAGAAGAAGAATAAGAAAGAAGAAGAAGAAGAAGAAGAAGAAGAAGAATCTAATGCAGTGAGAAGGTTCTGAAATATGTGTTGCAGGTGAAGAAGGAATTTCGAGTTCAAACCATGTGGTTCTATCGTCCAATATTCCTGAATGTAATGGTTATCAGGTGACATTATTTAATGGCTGTCATCAGAAAATCAGATTTGCCTCTGTGATTGGGGCTGTTAAAATTATTAGGGGCTGACGTGCAAGCATGCTGGGTGCGAATCCCGCAAAGTAATGTATGCCACTGTGTGCAAAAGGCGTAGGATAAATTATATCTGTGAAACTTGTCTCAGATTAGGTGACCGCATAAAGAAACATCTATAGGAAGTGTATATATATATATATATATATTATATATATATATATATATATATAATATATATATATATTATATATATATATATATATATATGGGGGTCTTCTTCGTCTTCAGCTTTCCAAGCCAATAAGGCTCATTGCTGCAGATAAAGTTCGCCTCCATTCCTCTCTATTCCTAATCTTCTCTCTCCAGTTGGTGACACCAGTTCCTTTTATATCCTCTTCTATGTTGTCTTTCCATCTCTGTCTTGGTCTACCACTTGGTCTTGTTTCCCTTATCTCTTGTGCATACATCATTTTCGTTTGTCTGTTCTGTTCCATTCTTTCTACATGCCCCAGCCAGCGTAGTCTGTTCAGTTTCAAGACATTTATAATTCGTTGGGTTTTAAATAAGCTATTCGGTTCGGTTTATTTAAATAAGCTGCTCTGTTCGGTGATAGCTGAGAACCAACAAGACCTGCATAATCTATTGGATAAAGTCGCTAAAGGAAGAAAATAGACAGGCCTTACTTTAAACATCAAGAAGACAGAGACTATGGTTATATCTAAGAAACAGAATCCACCAGCATGCAGTATAAAATTAAACGGAACTATTCTAAAGCAGGTGCACAAATTCAAATACCTTGGAGAAGTAATAACTTCAGATGGGAAATGCAGAAAAGAAATTAGGAACAGAATAGGCCAAAAAAGACTACATTTCAGAGAATGATAAATATATTATGCTACACATCCTTATAAATGAATGTCAGAAAACGAGTCCTAAAATGCTATATTGAACCTATCTTGTTATATGGAAGTGAATCATGGACAATAGGCAAGTCTGCACACAAATTACTGGAAGCAACAGAAATGTGGTTTATTAGAAGAATGTTGCGAATCCCCTGGACAGCAAAAATAACTAATGAAGAAGTGTATGAGAAGAGCTGGAGAGACAAAAAAACCTTGTCAAAAAGATAAGAGACAGACAATGTACTTTCATAGGACATGCAATGAGAAGAGGGGGCATTGAAAATATTATAACAACAGGAAAAATGGAAGGAAGAAAATCAAGAGGAAGACCAAGAGAAATGATACTGGACAGTCTGACGTGATGGTGTGAAAGGAGATCACCAACTGAGCTGACGGCCTGCATGAAGGATCGTGTACTGTGAAGAAGCATAATAGCCAACGCCAGTCGGCACGGCATCTGATGATGATGATGATGATGATGATGATGTTCAGTGTCAGTGTTCTTTCTATTCTCCGCTGTTGGTATTCTTTATAAGGCCCAAAGATTCTTTATAGGATCTTGTTCTCAAAGACCTGCAATTGTTGTTCATCTTTCTTTGGTGTACTCCATGTTTCTGATCCATATATGACTGCTGGTCTTATTATAGTTTTGCAGATTGTTATTTTGGTGTTTTGGGACAGGATTTTGGATTTTAACAGGAGTTGCATGGCAAAGTATATTTTATTCCATGTTTGTACTCTGATTGTAATTTCCTTGCTTACGCTTCTGTTGAAGGTTGTGCCTAGATATTTGTACGTCTCTGCTTTCCTAATAATCACATCTCCAACATTTATATAATCTGGATCATTATGTTTCTGGTTTTTTGATATCTTCATATAATCTGTCTTAGTGCGTTTAATGGTCAAGCCTACTTTTAGTGCTAGATCTCCCAAGTGTATGCAGGTATTGGTGACTTCTTGTGTAGTTTTCTCCATTAGGTCGATGTTGTCAGCAAATATATATATATATATATCTGAACCTTAAGTGCCCAGGGCACATGGGGCTTCCGCAATGGTTTTCCACAAATGCCTGTCCTTCGCCTTTTTGTAGATGATGATATATATATACATGTGAATGTTTGCATACATGTATATATGTATATGTGTTTGCACACATGTCGTTTGTAATTACTTGTATGTATACAGGTGTGTATTTGTTTATATGAAAAGTATAGGTATATATACCTCTCTCTCTCTCTCGCTATATATATATATATATATTATATATATATATATATATATATATATATATATATATATATATATATATATATAAAACAACTTTGCCGGATATTACAACAAATTTGGGATTTAGAAAAAGCCCCAGAGGAGTGGAAAACTGGTCTTATAGTAAAACTACCAAAGAAGGGTGACCTCAGAGATTGCGGGAACTGGAGAGGCATTACCCTACTGCCACTCACTAGTAAAGTATTTTGCAGAATAATCATCAACAGAATTGTACCAATACTTGAGGAAAAACTTCGGAAAGAGCAGGCAGGATTTAGGAAAGGAAGATCATGCATAGACCATATATTTGTACTTAGACAATATTAGAACAGGCAAATGAGTGGCATAGCACAACATATGCATTATTCATAGATTTTGAGAAAGCCTTTGACAGTGTCAACAGAGATGCACTGTGGAAAATCCTAAGATGGCATGGCCTCCCCCATAAAATAGTTAATGTAATCAAAGCCCTATACGAGGGTTTTCAGTGCAAAGTTATCTGTGGAGAACATACCTCCAGCAGCTTTAGGGTACAAACAGGAGTGAAACAGGGATGTGTACTATCACCAACATTATTTATCTTGGCAGTAGACTGGTTAATGAAGGAGGCAACATCAGACAAACGCAGAGGATTACAATGGACCCTTAACACAGTGCTGGAGGACCTTGACTTTGCGGACGACATTTGTCTATTATCAAGCAGTCACAAAGATATGCAAGATAAAATAAAAAGTTAACCCAGAATGCAAACAACATAGGACTAAAGATCAACGTAGGAAAGACAAAATTAATGAAGCAAAATGTGAACAACAGAAATGTACTCAGAGTAGATAACAAGTTAGTGGAGGAGGTCAACGAATTTGTATACCTTGGCAGCAGAGTAGTAGAAAATGGAGACAGCACAGAGGACATCAACAGCAGACTTACTAGAGCAAACCAGGCTTTTGCAATGCTACAGAATATATGGAAATCAAATAAACTAAGCATAAATATGAAAATCAGGATATTTAAGAGTAATGTTCTAAGTGTACTACTCTATGGTAGTGAATGCTGGAAAATCACCAAAACCATAGAAAACAAGTTGAATTCTTTCCAGACTAAATGTTTACGTAGAATTAAAAAAATATTTTGGCCAAACACTATAAGAAATAACATCTTATTGGCAGAAATGCAGATGAAACCACTGACAACAATTATTGAGGAAAGACGCTGGCGATGGTTGGGACATGTGCTCCGAATGACTGACAACTCACTACCAAAAATAGCACTAAGATGGACACCACAGGGGAGCAGAAGTAAGGGTAGACCAAAAGAGACATGGAGAAGAACAACAGAAAGGATGTTGAGCAATAGAGGGCTCACCTGGGCAAGAGCAGAAAAAAAGGCGAAAGACAGGCATTTGTGGAAAACCCTTGCGGAAGCCCCATGTGCCCTGGGCACTTAAGGTTCAGATATTATATATATATATATTATATATATATATATATATATATATATATATATATATATAATGTAGCAACTCACAAGATCTCTGGGAGTCACGACCCAAAGGGGCCCACCCCCTTAGATTGTCAGGAGTTTAAAGGGCCGAAACACTTGTCTGAGGGGGGGGGGTGTACTTCCTCT